>CM038793.1:274336506-274344006 GCA_021764765.1 Vicia sativa
CCTCACTTAAAAGTTTCATCTCTAAATTACCTTACTCGAAAGCTTGGATATGAATCACGATCTACTTTTAACTCCCACACGAGCTTTCACCAGTCGCTTCCTATCCAAACAACTTTGACCAAACAAAATTTCTTTTCCAGAAGAGACTTATCTCACGATCCTCAATCCTCAAAGGCATCGCTTTCCACCGTAAGATTTTCCCGAACTCAATATCATCCATCTCAATCACATGCTGGGATCCCGAACATACTCCGGTTGTGACATATGAAAACATCGTGTAAAATTGAAAGATTTGGCGGTAACGCCACCCGATAAGCTACTTTTCCCACTTTACTAGTAATTTGATAATGACCAATAAAGCGAGAGTTAGCTTTTTCAATGCTCGCCTTAACGCCGGCCAGGAGTAACTCCTCAAAACACATGATCACCCTCTGAAATTCCAAGTCTTCCTCCTTTTATCATGATAACTCTTTTGTCGACTTTGAGAAATTTTCATCTTTTTCTAATCATCTTCACCGCCTCAAGAGGTTTCTAACCAATTGGGGTCCAAGCACCACACTTTCACCCGACTGCCAACACAAAGGAGTTCTACACCTCCCGATATAACGCCCAAACAAGTGCTATTCCAATACTAGCATGAAAACTGTTATCAGAAGTAAACCCTAATCAAAGGAAGATATGTATCCCATGAACCACCATGCTCAAGAATACAAGTCAGAATAAGTCTTCCAACGATCAATCGTCTTTCCGTCTCCCACCATCACCGAGGATGATAAGCCAAACTCAACCTCAACTTAGAACCCAAAGCCTCTTGCAAGTTTTTCCAAAATTTATGAACCCTTGATCTCTATCCCAAAACAATACACAAAGGAATACCATGTAACCTAACAATCGTGGTGAAGGAAATTTTTGTCACTTTTTGACCAAACATCCACCATGATAGTTGCAGCTTAAATTTGTCTGGCTATTGAAAGTTTGAATTTCAAATTCAAAATATACAACTCTTCATGAAATGGTGCATAATGTAACTATAGTTGAACTATGTTATCTTATAATAAAAAGTGTTGTTTCATCAAGAGTTGCTGTACTTGTGGAAACAACACATACATATCCTATAAATACATGATTTTGAATTAAAAATAACCCACTCAAAATCTTGATCCTCTTCGACATTCCGACACTCTTCCTTGCATTCGAAGTTCTTATTAGTCTCAGGCGCACTCGATTCAAAAGTCAATTATCTTGATATTTTTATGCTCCAACCTACATATTAAGAGTGCAATTACTTATAAAAAGTGATTCCGCTCACGATTCTAACCTTGATCTATCGGATTAGAATTAATTTATTATATATGTATGTTTAGAGTACCACTATTTTGGTAGAGGCAATAACGCCAAGGTAGCTAACACTAACATTTACATTTTAATTTTAGATTAAATAAATATTTATTTATCTATAAAATGTGTTCATACATAAATAAAATTAGACAAAAAATAAGTTATGTAGTTACTATTTTAGACAGCAAAATTAATACTCTTAAAATTATATTCTAAATTTGTATATACATAAAAAGAGAAAATAATTGATTCATTGAAAAGTATAAATTAATTTTATATGATTAATCAATCACACTATGTATTTAACACATCACATTTAAATTTTCTTAAAAATTAATAATACGACATACTATTGATTTAATATTGAATAATGACATTATAAACTATTTTATGTCGATATTCATTAAACCCAAAACAAAGTTTAATAACCTCAATTTAATGCTAAACCTTTATGAGAGCAATGGCAATCATTTTCTTCGTAAAACTTATTAGATGTTCTAAAAGAAGAACTAACTTGAATTAAATTGAGGAAAAATGAAAAATTGTCAGTCACACAAAACTCCTTAACTTTAGGTTTTCCTATTTCTCCTCAACTTATCATTTCAACCACTTCACCACCACTAGTACCAATAACCGCTTATTCTCCCTAAAAACTTTGAGTTCCAACTGCCGCTCAAGATTTGATCAAGATTCTTCGTGATTGACGAAGTACTTGATTGATGCAGTATATTTTTTCATTTTGATCCTTAATTTTTGCCTAGATTTCCTTTCGTGTTTTCAATCTACCAGATAAATTTATGTTTATTGTCTCTAATTTTTGCTGGACCGCTGTGTTTTCGTACCCACCGAGATTTTATTTTTCCTAAGCCGCCTTTTCTTTTCGACTTACCGAGTTGTTTTATCTTTTAGACAAATTATTTTCTGAATGCATCAAGATTTAGATGCAGAGTTCATTGTCGCCCATGGTTGTGAGAGTCATAACACCGCTTAAAAAAGCTTTGACGATGTATGGGCCTTTTGTAATTAGAGTCCATTTTCCCTAGAATCAGTTGAAAGACAAGATCTTTTTAATCATTTAGGTCTCTTGAAATTCACTAGGTTTAACCTTTTCTCAAGGCTTTTTCATTCTTCTTTGATATAACTCGCCCATTACACAAAGCGGCCGATGTTTTTCTTTGATTAAGTTCAATCGATCAGACCGCTTTGACACCATTCAAATTTCAAATAACTTAGCTCCACGAGGACTCATTGATGTAATTTCAACTTCCACGGGAGTACTGCTTTCATGTCAGACACTGTAGAGAGCGGGTTTCCGTAAGAAGTGCATCAAGCGATATCATGTAAAGAAAATGACAACATTTCATGCTAGTCTTTGTAAGTGACTACCATTTTCGATGATCTCTTTGATGTTCTTGCTGGCGCTCTACAACGCCATTCATATTTGGTCTGAAGTATAAGAGTTATGATGCTCAATCTTGAATTCTCTACTACGCTCTTTCATCATTTTGTTGTTCAAGTTCGATCCATCGCTTGTAATGATCTTGCTTGGAATTCCATATCGGAAAATGAGGTTGTTCTGATGAACTCACAACCACTTGTCTTGTAACGTTAGCAAGATGATGCTTCACTCATTTAGTAAGTAATCGATAGCCACTAAGATGAAGTATGACCGTCAGCTTTTGGTTTAATCATTCTAATCATGTCGATGCCCGATGGAGAATGGCCACAGAGAAGATAATGTTCGAGGTAACGAGAAAATTATGTTGTTGAGTTTTTGGACTCCTTTTATCTTATCATCCATGTTCCAGTAGTCTCCCGCTTCTACTTAATCGCGTATATTCGAAGCTTTAATGGCAAGCGATGTTTCACGATGTTGGTATCCAACTCGCATGTCTTGTAGGACCAAACACATCGACATATTTTCGAGAAGATTCACGCTTTTTCTCGACATCATTGCCGTAGTAGATCTCGATATTCACTTTTTATTTTCTCGTAACCCAATTTGATTGTTTCTAAATGCTCTTTGTGAGGTCAATGATTCTTTTTCTCATGCTTAAGTAGTCTGGAAATCTCATCGAGACGCTTCTTATTCCTCTTCGTCGTCGAACACAGAAATTCAAAGTTGAAGAGGAATAGAAAGTGTGTTCAATGGGTTTATTCATTGTTAATCCGCATATGATTTATGTTCATTTTTTTTAGGAAAAGTAAATGCAAACTCAGATACGTGAGTATTTTTGAATTTTTTGATTTTATTGGTTTTTTAGGATTACCTTTTCTAGAAAAAGGCAAAAACGAAAAATACAAAATATGGGAATCAAAACAATGCTTTATTTATGATTCACATATGAAACAAGGCTCTAACACAAACTCTTTGTCTTTGGCAAGACAAAGAGAAAACTATTTAAAATCTAGCCCTATAAAACACCTCTCTTAGCGGGTAATAGTTCAAAACAAAGTTTAGATGACTACTTAGAACGATGAACAACAATCAACCTCAACTTCCAATGTGACGAACTCCTCGTAGACTATGTATTCCTAGCTTTTCCTTAGGATCATTTTTTGTGATGACGCGACTGCTATTCTAGCAGTGATTTCAAGACTCTAGTTTGTTAACCTTGTCTTTTATACCGAGGTGATCTTCCTTGCTTGTGTTCGATAGGTCGAGGAGTATAAATGAGGTACATTTGCCTTCAGCGACATATGTATTCGGACTTTTAGGATGTAATTTCAATCTTCCTCGATGAAGAGACTCAATCATCGAGACACTTTCAAGTCCTTTTTCGACCATCTTCCCAATCGCCTCCAAAATTGAATTTATCAAGGAATAAATAAATTCGTGTTCAACAACCCGACAAGTGTATCAAGCAGATCTTTAGTCATGATCTCAAATTGATGATTTAGATCGAGAGTGCAAGCCCCTTTGTTGATCGAGATATTCAAGAGGATCTTCCTATCCAGCTTGGTCGATGTCTTCGATTGAGATTCTTAAACTTTCGTGGGTGGTATATCTTACCATGAAGTCAAATTTTCCACTTGTTTCTAAGGTATCCCAAACCCTGGGATAGGTGAAATTTCTTCTTTATCATTTTGTCGAACATGGCTTCGAACTTGTTCAAGGAGGATGTAACCGTGTACATGCCTCTTCCAGATATGTATCTAGAGATAAGTTTTCCATTCGCCGTAACCGAGAGATTTTCTTCGCTTCTTTCATCAACAAGGACATCGACCTCTCGAGAACAGGGTTAAGGACTTTTGAAATACTTTTGATTAGATTTAAGAGTTTCATCCTTCCTATCGAGAGTACCGATTTCTCCAATAAAATATTTTCTTGATCCTTCAAAAGCTTGACTACCATACCATCGAATTTCATAGGTGTTCCTTTGCAAGCAGTATTTTTCATTATGTTTGGAAGAGTCATTCACTAACACATTGCAAAGAGTCCGATCGCGCTCATAGAGATATGCGCAGAGCTAAATTGTGATCCCTACCTTCTTCGTGGATTTCTTCATCACCGAGCTCGATTGTTGCAAGCAGCTATGTTGGCTACGATTCCACCAAATTGATCGGTAGTTACATCGATTCACTTAAGGCTCGATCCAAAATTCCCATCGTGGCCTCTCGATAGGCTTCGTAATTCAAAAGAAAGAGAGTATGAGATTTTGAAGGAGATTGCATCAATTGATTCACAACTTTGTACTCACTCTTCTTGATTAGCTTTAGAATTTTATCAAAGTTTGATTGATATGGTTCCATCGACGGACCAATATTTAAGTCCTGGATTACCAATCCAGAATTCCTTCAGATTCACAACGGTACATCGAAAGGACTTTGCCTAGTCGCAGGAGCGATACACGGTGGCAACGAGGTGTGTACATACCACCCGAAGTTACTCGACTTTACTCAACGATGCTAACTACGGATGAAAGAGAAGGTATGGGACTTTCCCATTTTCCATCTGATGGGAACCGCTTATTAGAGTCATAAGGAATAGGTCCAGTAGATGATGATAAAAAGGAGAAACATGAACCCTCGATTGTTGTATTTGACCTCTACGCAGTTGAAACGAGGAATGATAATGTTTACTTCAAGAGTTACCGAGTTGATATTCGAGACTAAAAGCTCATGCTGATAACATTCTATCATATTCACATCATTCATTCCTATTTCTCAAGATTTAAATGTCGCCATTGTCATTAATAATCAAGATTTGCTTTTATAGTGACCATCCATTTAGAGTCTTCGTAAAAATTTACAAGATTTGTAGTTGGTCAAGAAAAGCCACCCATTATGCAAATGTGGCGGTATATTCACTAGATCCGCTTACCAATTTATGTTGGAGACTCATCGATCAATATCTAGATACTATGTTCGTGGTGCCTCCATGATTAGGGCTGGATTCACTTGCACATTTTCGATGTTCAAAGAAAGAAGGTTAGCCTTAACCGCCTGAACTTTAGCTTTCAAGGCCATAAAGCTCGAGATCGTGACCGTGCCCTTGGTGAAAAGGACAAGATACATCAACTTTGTACCACCAAGGTAATTTATCAGCATGTGAGGTGGTGCTCTTGTTTGAACAAGATTTTTCTCAACCAAGCGTGACATAATTGCGGTAAGACATCGAATTTGATCAAACCGAAAATTTAGGAGCACATTTGGTTATTGATAAATGGTCGAGCCTGTCGGTACCGATTCTCGTTGAAATTGTGGGATAATTCCCGTTGAAGTTCAACAATTGCGACAACGCTCACCTGGTTGGTGATGACATTTCTCCTGGTCTCCCTTGGGACACCATTCCAACGCCTTTGTTATTTTTCGGAAAACCACTTCCAAATTTCGTTCCACTAAGATCCAACTTTGGTTAAGCCCCATTCGACTCCTTCTTCTAATCGGATCCCCATGTTTACCATTTCGATGAAATCATTTGGAGCACTGAGATCTTGCGTCAGAATAGAAGGCCAAGAGTATTCAAGAAGATCTGGTCATCTTTTTCTTCCGATGGTGGATCGACTCACAGCACTTCTCCAACGCTCATATTTGAAAGTCTCTTTATCCTTCGAGACATTGATCCGAGTCGATCTCGATCGGAGCCATGTCCAAGTTAAATTTATATTGTTGAACAAAAGTCGCCTTAGGTCGTTGAAAGTTCAAATGTTAGTACTATCCAACCCCATGTATCACTTTTGAGCGCCAACCAATAAGACCTGCCTTGGAAGTGAATGAAAATTGATGGTTATCTCGTGAGTAGATATTTTCCTACGACATCACAAGATGGCTTTCAGGAAAGAGTTTTTGTATTTCTCAAAATCGAACTTTTAATTTGATGGTATTCTCACATCGGGAACCGTATACGTATCGTGGGCATATTTCCCAAACAAATCCTTTCCACAGATTATTTTGATCTCAAACCGCATCTTGTTAAACTGTTTTCGAGATCTTCCATACGCCACAAGAATCCATGTTGTCTAGATCGTGATAAACTTCGTTGTTCATATAAGAAATAAGTGAACCACGGAACTGAATTTGTCACAATTGGTTGAGAAACCGATATAGTACTTGAGGAAAGGTTACACCGGTCGCGGAGTGAACGCTGACTCGCAGTAGGAACCCCTGCTAGGTTGTTGGTACTCAAGTATTTTGAAAAACCTACTCGGGTTGAAAGGAATTTCAAGGGTAACCCTCCATAAGTGAAAAGCGGATTACTAACATGTATAATGTGTCGAGTAGAGTGATTTCAAATCATTGTCATTGAATGTGACTGTAGGTGGTGGTTGTTGATTCGTGCAGCTACCAAAGAGCTTACCAGCAATAGTCTTTTCATTTCTTCTGAAGTGTGGTAATTGTACCACGTAAGCTCAATATTCTCTTGTTCAAATCTTCCATTGCAAATAGGGTTACGACTTACTAATTATATTAGATTGGATTACAAGGGATTAATTTGTTTCGCTTTTTTTAAATAATTTTTTTATAGTATTTCATATTATATTTCAAATATTTTCAAGAGATATGTTATTTGTTCATCATTCTCCAAATCCATCATATATGCCGGATCTATGATCATTCGTAGACATAATATGATTTTAAATAATATGGATTTTGTATAGGCCATGTCTCTTCCTCTACCTTGGTGCTCCTATCTTAAAGGGAATATCCAAATATTCATTT
>CM038793.1:274346506-274668589 GCA_021764765.1 Vicia sativa
ATCGTTCCCAATCTTTGAACTAAAAGCTTCTAAACAAAAATTTTGGCCAAATTTTGGAAGACTTCAACGTGTGGTTTCTATAAAGCAACATAAACCAACATTTAATCTCTCAAATGAACTAAACATTGGCCCCAATGTTTCCGAACAAGATCTAGAAGTGGTGACTACATAGGTCTCCCATCAAGAGGGAAGGTAATCCAACACCGATCAAGGTACTATAGTTTCACCGTAAGGCCCATTCTCTTTATTATGGGGTACTTCCTCTTCCACACTTTGTTGCTTATCCTTTCCAACTTTCATCTCCTCATCTTGATGTTCCTTTCTTTTTTCTTCTTCCCGCTTTTCCGATGAACTTAGAATTTTGATAAATGCATGAGATGATGTCACCGAGATAATGTCTAGACTTTTTTAGAAGTGGTTGGACATTTTGCTTTCTCCTTCTAGTTTGATCATACCAACTAAAGTTTGCTTATTTCCACTTACTCTTACTTTCGATCTCAAACACTTTCAAAGTTATCTCATCACAAATGATTTTAGTGTCGTAGTGCATTTTCGATATCCAAATTGTAATCGACTAGTACACAAAAGGGTCCGCCAAGAATAATAAGAGTCTTTTCATCTTCGTGAATGTTCATGATTTAAAATAATGAAAGACAAAATTTCAATTCCACCAAGACATGTTCACCACCCCATATGACTCATTAATTGTGTGATTTGCAATTTTACTGTTCCTAACTCGCTTGGCTTTCCAATACCAAGCTGAAGATCGATAATGGCATTAAACCACTAGCACCCGAATCAACCGTAACTCTTGAAAGTTTTGTCTTTATCGTGGTGTATTGCAATGTATCCAAGATCGCTCGCTGATTGATTCTCATCTCTAGTGAGATTCAACACACTTTATCATTATTTGTACGACGCCTCCCATGTCTTTTCGGATAACACCTCATTCATGAATTTCTGCATAAGGGCATTTTCTAGTGCTTCAAAGAACTACATATATGATTTCTAGCTTTTTAAACAATGTAACAAATTTCTAAAAGTATTTCTTTTGAGTCCTATTTTATACTCTAGGCATACGACAACTTAATCACTAGTTTAGTTTCTCTCGACTTTTTTCCATGGGCTTCAAAGGTGGTATCACTTCTTCCGCTTTTTCTTTTTTTCTCTCAATTTCAGATCACTCTATGACATTGTCATCCTCTAAAACTTTCTTCTTCACCTTCCGACCTTTCTCGTCTTCTTGTAGATAATATTAACATTCTCATGAATGTTTTGATTGCCTGTGTTTGCAGAGATAATTATTGAGCTATTTGTCCCACTTGAACTCCTAAATATTTTATTACACCGTGGTATTCACATGATTGCTCCTTACTCCAAACTTTCCTTCTAAGGTCATTGCTGCTTATGTGAGCACTGCTGTTGATCTTCTAGAGATATTGATGATTCTTCCAATTTTATTGTAAGTGTTTGAATAAGGATTGTTCTGCCTAAAAATTTATCTATTTAATTTGTTGTGGAGTTGGAAGACAATGCATCAAATGTGGTCCATCACAAATTTCACAAATATTTTGTGTCTCATGAACCCGGAGCTACCGTTGAAAGCACCTATTTTCATTGTTCTTTAGCTTTTTCTCCACTTTGCAGAACTATTTCTTCAATCACAGTTGTTTGGATTCCAATTCCAAATCAACCTCCGTTTGTTTTGCAACCCCGTATATAGCTCAAAATGCTCGTTTGCAACAATTGCTTCAAATATCTTCTTAATACTGTGGATGTTGAAAATTGATGAGCCACCGTTTGTATCAATTAGATGCTTTGTCTTTATTCCCGAGGCCATTTACAAACTTCTACATTTTTCTGTTGATCCATATTATGAGGGTCGCTACCAAACCTCTGAACCTCTCTGTATGCATCACCCATGACTCACCTTCTTTCTACTTAAAATTCATAATATCATTTCTTTTATGAATATAAAAATGTAAAAGTATTCATCAAGAAAAGTTTTTCCATTTCTTCCCACTTAGTAATACCCCACCTCAGAATGTAGTAAACCATTTTTCAGATCTTCAAAGCGTAGGGAAACATTCTTAATTTATTTTCTCCTTCAAAGTGCCCTAATCTTTAGCAAGTAGCTCATAGTAAGAAAACTTTGCAAAATTTATTTGCATATTTATTTATCTTTCTAGTGAAAGGTCTATTTCATGTTGTCGAATTTTTGAAGGGTGCAATTGATAGTTTGCAACATTTACCAGCTTGATTCACAATAGTCAATCGACTACCGGAGTATTTCTCTCCCAGTAGTCCCCAAGAAGTCTCGTGGTAGTTTTTACGCATCGATTTCTTTCATGACTGACGTGAGTAAACTCTAATGATCTTCTTCCTCATTTCGACTCTAAATGAATCAAAGATGCTCTTTTTGGAAGCCGATCGATAATCAAGCTTGCTTCACGCCTCGCGTGGAAAGTTATTTCAATTTCTATTAAAAGGAAATTCAAATTGAGTATTTTCCTCCAGACAAAATATTAGACAAAATCAAGAATTAAAAAATTTAAATATAATAAAATAAAATTTTAGTCGAGAACAACTAAATTTTAATTAAACTAAAATTGAAACTTTATATTTTGGCGTTCCCCTATAATGAAACATAAAAACTTGATCGAAAATAGCAAGTGTATTATTTTGCTCTCTGAATAATAAGGGTAAATTTTATAGTGTTGATCTAAAAGATCGTATATACATCGAAATTCGTGGTTCAATTAAATAAAACTTAAATTGGGATTTTGTTTGGAAATTATCATTAACAATAAGTAAAAATAAGTAGAATAATAAATTGGTTTTTGACATATAGGAACATGCTAGGTAAAGTGTATGTTTTCCTTGAATAAACCTTGAATCTCAATTTCTTCAATGCTTAAAATAATCAATTACTGATTTTTAGCTTATTTTCCCTAAGTCCTTAGTTGAAAACCTTTGAATATTCATCATAATTCCTAAGTATTAGAGATTTATGATTACATCAAATATTTGTTTTATCAAGCCTAATTGTTAACCGTAGTTTAATCCATAGTCCTAGGTGATATCTACTATAGTTTAATCATCCAAAACCTTAACAATGGCGCCCAAATTAATTGTTAACCGTAGTTTAATCCATATTGGTTCGATGGAAACCATTAAAATATTGAATGATCAAATGAATATGAAAACACATATATTACAAAGAACTCACATAGAGGCAAAAGATTCAAATGTAAGGTAGATATCACAAAATATAAAGAACAATATAATGATGAATATATATAATTAATCATGCATAATCATTGAGTTCAAATATCACGTCATCACAACACACTTTAAATTAGTAATCAGACTTAATCATGTATTAAACATTAAACCAACAATGCATGCAATGAGGCACAACATCGACCTATGCACTGATACCGAGATCACTACCAATCCACTCCATCTAGATCATCTAGGATCAAGTCACCATTTTGTGAACAAATTGGTTCACCTCGCTAATAATCCACCCATCTAATATTAGAGCCAACAAAAGGAACAATCATATTCACATCGTCAGATCCACTCCATATAGGATTCGAGCCAACAAACAACAACGACACAACATGAATGCTTGAGATATGATCATGCAACTCAACAACACAATACATTGACGTTATACATCACCAATGCATCAACTTTTCGTACTAATTGCTGTAATGTATTCAATGAAGATGTGCGGGTAATCATAAGCACCAAAATTCACATCATTGTTTTACTACATACAATCAAATTTTTCATAAAGAGTTTAATCTGTAAAATAATTAGCTACCCACTTGATAATTATTTTTATAGTAAAGACATTTTGTCGCCTTTAAAACGGTTGAACGGCACACAAACATACACTGTGAGCGTCAAGTTATGAATTTTAAAGTTTTTCCAAAATTTCTTATTCAAGTTCACTTAACCGGTTACCTACATAATTTGTCATCGCACATGTCAAGAACTATTCCTTTTAAAATAACTCACGTTAACTCGATTACCACTTCTATGGTAACCGATTATCGAGTATTATAGTACCTATTAATTTCAAATATTCACGCAGAATCGGTTACTATAATCCGGTACCCGGCACAGATCGTCGACAGTGTCAAAACCTGCATTTTCGTTACGAATCCCATTCTTTTCATCCAAAACCAAATTTTTCACACATATCAAACCATGTTAATCCATGAAATCATTAACCCACATCATATACAACAATTTAATTGAAATGCTACACCAAATTCATCAATTTCCATGGTAATTATACCAAAAGTTCATCATTATTCAACATACATAAACACACCAATTCATGAACAAACTCAAAAAATCATACAATCAAAATCTTGTACATATCTATAGTTATAGATCCCTTAGAAATTTGAACTCCACCTTACCTTGATTAAAAGGTCATTTTAAGCTTCCCAACAATGGTTTTTGCCCTTGTTATTCTTGCTTTCATTCTCTTTCTTTCTTTCGTCTCTTTGTTTTCACGGGTAACTAATGAGACACCAAACCCCAATTTTCCAATTAGTCTCTTTGACCTTAGAACCCTTAATAATATTTTTCCTTCTTAACCTCACTTATGTTACCTAATTTTACCATTATTGTCCTGTCATACTCTATTAAATCATTCTATTTATTTAATTAATAAAATTTAGATAAAATTAGTTCCTAATTTCTAATTCACTAATAATTTAGTAATTATCTCTAAACTTAATAATTACTCCAAAATTCAATACTTGGCCAATAAATTATTAAATCTAAAACAACCTCCATACGCCTTAAACCCCATTAATTACTTCCACATAAGAATTTGAAACACATTTTTCATCGACAGAATACAACACAATCAAATAAATAAATTAATATTCGGCATTATAAAACGAAGTTTTCATTTCACATTCGACTGCCTCGATGACTTACTTATTTTTCGGGGAGGCTACCGAGAAACAAAAGTGTGTAATAAACCCTTGAGATACTGCTGACATGTCGTATGTGAAATTAGTAATGAGAAATCTAATGTTCTTTTCTCCAATAATTGTAGCCATAAATAGTTCATAACTAAGTTTTTGGTAAAGTTTTGGTTTTTCGAGACTAATAGTTTTGTTGAAGTATTCTGGGCATCCTCTTCATGAGAAACTCAAAAATATGATTTCTAATACAAAACTCAAAACATCCCGACTTTTAATAGTTAATTATTAATTATTATTATATATTATGTTAATGTAGATTCAATTGACTTGACGTGGATTCAAAATGAAAATTGAATTATTGAATATGAGTGTTTTGTGTTGTTGAATGTGGTTATTCGTATCGGGCCTAATTTTATGAATTGAAATAATAAAGAGATGTTGTTGTTACATTCCCCACAAGTTACACATTAGTTATAAAAAGAGTCAAAAGGAATCAAATTAAGAATTTTCTATTCGATGAAAGAAGAGAAATTAATTAAGAGGATGAAAAGTATAGATTCAACTTAGCAACATTAGTGATGTTGTTGTGTAAAATATTCTTGTTTAACGAGAATCTATTTATTTGTTTGTTTGTGTTGTTGTGGTGGTTGTTCTGTATTCTTGTCGCTTTTGTTTAATCGCTTTTTCGTTATTCTGTTCTTGTTTGTTTGATGTTGGTGTTCTTCTTGTTTTCCTCAACTAAACCAAACATAAAACATCATTTCTTCTATAAACAAAACTCAAAAAACATTTCTTCCATTAATGAATTTATGAACCCATTATCTCTTCTCCAAATTAATTGAGGCATGAAAAGTATAGATTCAACTTAGCAAATTAGTTAATGTTGTTGTTTCGTAAAATATTCTTGTTTAACGATTCTATTTATTTATTTTGTTTGTTGTTGTTGTTGGTTGTTTTGTCTTGTTGTTTGTTGTTTCGTTTGATGTTGGTTCTTGTTTTTGTTGTTGATGTTTTCCTTACATTCTCCACTAAACCAAACATAAAACATCATTTCTTCTATAAACAAACTCAAAAACATTTCTTCCATTAATGAATTTATGAACCCATTCTCTCATTCCAAATTAAAGGCATAGATTCAAACTTAGCAACATTGGTTGATGTGTCGTAAAATATTCTTGTTTAACATTCTATTTATTTATTTTGTTTGTGTTGTTGTTGTTGTTTGGTTGTTATGTTATTCTTGTTTGTTGTTATCGCTTTTGTCGTTATTGTTGTTCTGTTTTTGTTGTTGATGTTTTTGGTGTTCTTCTTGTTACATTCCTCCACTAAACCAAACATAAAACATCATTTCTTCTATAAACAAAACTCAAAAACATTTCTTCCATTAATGAATTTATGAACCCATTATCTCTTCTCCAAATTAATTGAGGCATGAAAAGTATAGATTCAACTTAGCAACATTAGTTGATGTTGTGTAAAAATTCTTATTTAACGATTCGATTCTTTATTTTGTTTGTGTTGTTGTTGTTGTGGTTTTTTGTTATTCTTGTCGCTTTTGGTCTTTTGTCTTGTTTTGTTGTTTGTTTTTGGTTTCTCTTGTTACATCCTCCACTAAAAAACAAACATCATTTCTCTAAACAAAACTCAAAAACATTTCTTCCATTAATGAATTTATGAACCTAAAATCTTCTCAAATTAATTGAGGCATGAAAAGTATAGATTCAACTTAGCAACATTATTTGATGTTGTTGTGTCGTAAAATATTCTTGTTTAACGATTCAATTTATTTATTTGTTGTTGTTGTGGTTGTTCTTGTTATTGTTCGATATTGTTATTATTTTTGTTATTGTTGTTGTTGTGTTGTTGTTATTTGTTGTTGCTTCTGTTACACTCCTCCATTAATTCAAACATAAAACATCATTTCTTCTATACACAAAACTCAAAATCATTTCTTCCATTAATGAATTTATGACTCCATTATCTCTTCTCCAAATTAATTGAGGCATGAAAAGTATAGATTCAACTTAGCAACATTAGTTGATGTTGTTGGTCGTGTAAAATATTCTTGTTTAACGATTCTATTTATTTTTTTGTGTTGTTGTTGTTGTTGTGGTTGTTCTTATTCTTTCTTTTGTTGTTATCGCTTTTGTCGTTATTGTTCTTGTTTTTGTTGTTGATGTTTTTGGTGTTCTTCTTGTTACATTCCTCCACTAAACCAAACATAAAACATCATTTCTTCTATAAACAAAACTCAAAAAACATTTCTTCCATTAATGAATTTATGAACCCATTATCTCTTCTCCAAATTAATTGAGGCATGAAAAGTATAGATTCAACTTAGCAACATTAGTTGATGTTGTGTCGTGTAAAATATTCTTGTTTAACATTCTATTTATTTATTTTGTTTGTGTTGTTGTTGTTGTGGTTTATTCTTGTCGCTTTTGTTGTTATCGCTTTTGTCGTTATTGTTGTTCTTGTTTTTGTTGTTGATGTTTTGGTGTTCTTCTTGTTACATTCCTCCACTAAACCAAACATAAAACATCATTTCTTCTATAAACAAACTCAAAAACATTTCTTCCATTAATGAATTTATGAACCCATTATCTCTTCTCCAAATTAATTGAGGCATGAAAAGTATAGATTCAACTTAGCAACATTAGTTATGTTGTTGTGTCGTAAAATATTCTTGTTTAACGATTCTATTTATTTATTTGTTTGTGTTGTTGTTGTTGTGGTTGTTCTTGTATTTTGTCGCTGTTGTGTTATTTTGTCGTTGTTTTGTTGTTGATTTGTTTCGGTTTTCCACTAAACCAAACATAAAACATCATTTCTTCTATAAACAAAACTCAAAAACATTTCTTCCATTAATGAATTTATGAACTCCATTATCTCTTTATAAAGAAAACAAGATAAAACTTAGCAACATTATGATGTTTGGTCTATTATTGTTGGTTCGTTTTTAAAATTTTTGTTATTGATTCATACTTACACTTTTGTTGTTGTTAACATGTTCTTTGTTGATTTTGGTGTTCTTCATACGCTACTAAACCAAACATAAAGTTCTTCTTATAACAAAACTCAAAAACATTTCTTCCATTTGAATTTATGAACCCATTATCTCTCCAAAAATTGAGGCATGAAAACATAATTAATAACATTAAACAAAACATTAAAAATATTATAATGAAACATTCTTGATTGATTTGTTTGTGAATTTATTGTTATGTTGAAAAGTTAGATTAATTGAGGAAGCTTTGAGATTCTTGTTGTGCAACATTTAATTGAAAGTTGATTGTCCACTAAACCAAACATAAAAAATTCTATATAAAGAAAATTAAAAAATTGTTGATGAAGTTGAAGATATCTCTTAGCACATTATGAGGCATTTAAGTAAGATTCAACTTAACATTATATGTTGTTGATTTAAAAATTCTTTGTAACATTCTATTTATGTAGGTTTGTAAAGTTGTTGTTTTGTTGATGCAAATTAAGTTATTTCTTGTTATGTTGTATGATTTTATCTGTTTTGGTCTTGTTAATTCCGAAACTAAACCAAACATTCATCATTCTTCTATAAACAAAACTCAAACTCTTCCATTAATGAATTTATGAACTATTATCTCTTTCCAAATTAATTGAGGTGAAAAGTTTAGATTCAACTTAGCAACATTGACGTTGTTGTTCATATAACCATTTATTGATTTTGTTTGTGTTGTTGTTGTTGTTGGTTGTTCTTGCTATTTTGTTGTTGTGATCGCTGTCGTTATTTTGTTCTTTTTAATTGTTATATTTGGATTCAACTTGTTACATTTCCACTAAACCAAACATAAAACATTTCTTAAATTCTATTTATTATTTTAAACCCATTTCTCCTCCAAATTAATTGATTCTGAAAAGTTAGATTAACTTAGCAACATTAGTTGATGTTGGTGTGTTATTCTTTTTATGTCATTTATTTATTTTGTTTAAAGAACATAAAAACTTGTTATTCTTGTCGCTTTTGTTGTTATCGCTTGTCATTGTTTCCAGATGTTTGTTGGTTTTTGTTCTCTTGTTCCATTCCTCCACTAAACCAAAGTAAAACATCATAACTTCTATAAACAAACTCAAAAACATTGGTGTAATTATGAATTTATAACCCTATCTCCAAATTATTTGAGGCATGAAAAGTATAGTTCAACTTAGCAACATTAGTTGATGTTGTTGTGTCGTTATCTTGTTTCGATTCTATTTTGTTTGTTGTTGTGGTTGTTCTTGATGGTCGGTTGTTACGCTTGTCATATGTTGTTCTTGTTTTTGTTCTTGATGTTTTTGGTGTTCTTCTTGTTACATTTCTCCACTAACCAAACATAAAACATCATTTCTTCTATAAACAAAACTCAAATATTTCTTCCATTAATGAATTTATGAACCCATTACTTCTCCAAATTAATTGAGGCAAAAATTTTAATTAAATTCTAGTTTATGTATTTTAAAATATTGTTGTTTATTTATGTTTGTTGTTGTGTTTTTGTTGTTATCGCTTTTGTCGTTATTGTTGTTCTTTTTTGTTGTTGATGTTTTTGGTGTTCTTCTTGTTACATTCTCCACTAAACCAAACATAAAACATCATTTCTTCTATAAACAAAACTCAAAAACATTTCTTCCATTAATGAATTTATGAACTCCATTATCTCTTCTCCAAATTATTTGAGGCATGAAAAGTATAGATTCAACTTAGCAACATTAGTTGATGTTGTTGTGTCGTAAAATATTCTTGTTTAACGATTCTATTTATTTATTTTGTTTGTGTTGTTGTTGTTGTTGTTGTTCTTGTTATTCTTGTCGCTTTTGTTGTTATCGCTTTTGTCGTTATTGTTGTTGTTTTGTTTGTTGTTTGTTTGGTGTTCTTGTTACATTCCTCCACTAAACCAAACATAAAACATCATTTCTTCTATAAACAAAACTCAAAAACATTTCTTCCATTAATGAATTTATGAACCCATTATCTCTTCTCCAAATTAATTGAGGCATGAAAAGTATAGATTCAACTTAGCAACATTAGTTGATGTTGTTGTGTCGTAAAATATTCTTGTTTAACGATTCTATTTATTTATTTTGTTTGTGTTGTTGTTGTGGTTGTTCTTGTTATTCTTGTCGCTTTTGTTGTTATCGCTTTTGTCGTTGTTGTTCTTCTTGTTTTTTTTGTTTTTGGTGTTCTTCTTGTTACATTCCTCCACTAAACCAAACATAAAACATCATTTCTTCTATAAACAAAACTCAAAAACATTTCTTCCATTAATGAATTTATGAACCCATTATCTCTTCTCCAAATTAATTGAGGCATGAAAAGTATAGATTCAACTTAGCAACATTAGTTGATGTTGTTGTGTCGTAAAATATTCTTGTTTAACGATTCTATTTATTTATTTTGTTTGTGTTGTTGTTGTTGTGGTTGTTCTTGTTATTCTTGTCGCTTTTGTTGTTATCGCTTTTGTCGTTATTGTTGTTCTTGTTTTTGTTGTTGATGTTTTTGGTGTTCTTCTTGTTACATTCCTCCACTAAACCAAACATAAAACATCATTTCTTCTATAAACAAAACTCAAAAACATTTCTTCCATTAATGAATTTATGAACCCATTATCTCTTCTCCAAATTAATTGAGGCATGAAAAGTATAGATTCAACTTAGCAACATTAGTTGATGTTGTTGTGTCGTAAAATATTCTTGTTTAACGATTCTATTTATTTATTTTGTTTGTGTTGTTGTTGTTGTGGTTGTTCTTGTTATTCTTGTCGCTTTTGTTGTTATCGCTTTTGTCGTTATTGTTGTTCTTGTTTTTGTTGTTGATGTTTTTGGTGTTCTTCTTGTTACATTCCTCCACTAAACCAAACATAAAACATCATTTCTTCTATAAACAAAACTCAAAAACATTTCTTCCATTAATGAATTTATGAACTCCATTATCTCTTCTCCAAATTAATTGAGGCATGAAAAGTATAGATTCAACTTAGCAACATTAGTTGATGTTGTTGTGTCGTAAAATATTCTTGTTTAACGATTCTATTTATTTATTTTGTTTGTGTTGTTGTTGTTGTGGTTGTTCTTGTTATTCTTGTCGCTTTTGTTGTTATCGCTTTTGTCGTTATTGTTGTTCTTGTTTTTGTTGTTGATGTTTTTGGTGTTCTTCTTGTTACATTCCTCCACTAAACCAAACATAAAACATCATTTCTTCTATAAACAAAACTCAAAAACATTTCTTCCATTAATGAATTTATGAACTCCATTATCTCTTCTCCAAATTAATTGAGGCATGAAAAGTATAGATTCAACTTAGCAACATTAGTTGATGTTGTTGTGTGTAAAATATTCTTGTTTAACGATTCTATTTATTTATTTTGTTTGTGTTGTTGTTGTTGTGGTTGTTCTTGTTATTCTTGTCGCTTTTGTTGTTATCGCTTTTGTCGTTATTGTTGTTCTTGTTTTTGTTGTTGATGTTTTTGGTGTTCTTCTTGTTACATTCCTCCACTAAACCAAACATAAAACATCATTTCTTCTATAAACAAAACTCAAAAACATTTCTTCCATTAATGAATTTATGAACTCCATTATCTCTTCTCCAAATTAATTGAGGCATGAAAAGTATAGATTCAACTTAGCAACATTAGTTGATGTTGTTGTGTCGTAAAATATTCTTGTTTAACGATTCTATTTATTTATTTTGTTTGTGTTGTTGTTGTTGTGGTTGTTCTTGTTATTCTTGTCGCTTTTGTTGTTATCGCTTTTGTCGTTATTGTTGTTCTTGTTTTTGTTGTTGATGTTTTTGGTGTTCTTCTTGTTACATTCCTCCACTAAACCAAACATAAAACATCATTTCTTCTATAAACAAAACTCAAAAACATTTCTTCCATTAATGAATTTATGAACTCCATTATCTCTTCTCCAAATTAATTGAGGCATGAAAAGTATAGATTCAACTTAGCAACATTAGTTGATGTTGTTGTGTCGTAAAATATTCTTGTTTAACGATTCTATTTATTTATTTTGTTTGTGTTGTTGTTGTTGTGGTTGTTCTTGTTATTCTTGTCGCTTTTGTTGTTATCGCTTTTGTCGTTATTGTTGTTCTTGTTTTTGTTGTTGATGTTTTGGTGTTCTTCTTGTTACATTCCTCCACTAAACCAAACATAAAAACATCATTTCTTCTATAAACAAAACTCAAAAACATTTCTTCCATTAATGAATTTATGAACTCCATTATCTCTTCTCCAAATTAATTGAGGCATGAAAAGTATAGATTCAACTTAGCAACATTAGTTGATGTTGTTGTGTCGTAAAATATTCTTGTTTAACGATTCTATTTATTTATTTTGTTTGTGTTGTTGTTGTTGTGGTTGTTCTTGTTATTCTTGTCGCTTTTGTTGTTATCGCTTTTGTCGTTATTGTTGTTCTTGTTTTTGTTGTTGATGTTTTTGGTGTTCTTCTTGTTACATTCCTCCACTAAACCAAACATAAAACATCATTTCTTCTATAAACAAAACTCAAAAACATTTCTTCCATTAATGAATTTATGAACTCCATTATCTCTTCTCCAAATTAATTGAGGCATGAAAAGTATAGATTCAACTTAGCAACATTAGTTGATGTTGTTGTGTCGTAAAATATTCTTGTTTAACGATTCTATTTATTTATTTTGTTTGTGTTGTTGTTGTTGTGGTTGTTCTTGTTATTCTTGTCGCTTTTGTTGTTATCGCTTTTGTCGTTATTGTTGTTCTTGTTTTTGTTGTTGATTTTTGGTGTTCTTCTTGTTACATTCCTCCACTAAACCAAACATAAAACATCATTTCTTCTATAAACAAAACTCAAAAACATTTCTTCCATTAATGAATTTATGAACTCCATTATCTCTTCTCCAAATTAATTGAGGCATGAAAAGTATAGATTCAACTTAGCAACATTAGTTGATGTTGTTGTGTAAAATATTCTTGTTTAACGATTCTATTTATTTATTTTGTTTGTGTTGTTGTTGTTGTGGTTGTTCTTGTTATTCTTGTCGCTTTTGTTGTTATCGCTTTTGTCGTTATTGTTGTTCTTGTTTTTGTTGTTGATGTTTTTGGTGTTCTTCTTGTTACATTCCTCCACTAAACCAAACATAAAAACATCATTTCTTCTATAAACAAAACTCAAAAACATTTCTTCCATTAATGAATTTATGAACTCCATTATCTCTTCTCCAAATTAATTGAGGCATGAAAAGTATAGATTCAACTTAGCAACATTAGTTGATGTTGTTGTGTCGTAAAATATTCTTGTTTAACGATTCTATTTATTTATTTTGTTTGTGTTGTTGTTGTTGTGGTTGTTCTTGTTATTCTTGTCGCTTTTGTTGTTATCGCTTTTGTCGTTATTGTTGTTCTTGTTTTTGTTGTTGATGTTTTGGTGTTCTTCTTGTTACATTCCTCCACTAAACCAAACATAAAAACATCATTTCTTCTATAAACAAAACTCAAAAACATTTCTTCCATTAATGAATTTATGAACTCCATTATCTCTTCTCCAAATTAATTGAGGCATGAAAAGTATAGATTCAACTTAGCAACATTAGTTGATGTTGTTGTGTCGTAAAATATTCTTGTTTAACGATTCTATTTATTTATTTTGTTTGTGTTGTTGTTGTTGTGGTTGTTCTTGTTATTCTTGTCGCTTTTGTTGTTATCGCTTTTGTCGTTATTGTTGTTCTTGTTTTTGTTGTTGATGTTTTTGGTGTTCTTCTTGTTACATTCCTCCACTAAACCAAACATAAAACATCATTTCTTCTATAAACAAAACTCAAAAACATTTCTTCCATTAATGAATTTATGAACTCCATTATCTCTTCTCCAAATTAATTGAGGCATGAAAAGTATAGATTCAACTTAGCAACATTAGTTGATGTTGTTGTGTCGTAAAATATTCTTGTTTAACGATTCTATTTATTTATTTTGTTTGTGTTGTTGTTGTTGTGGTTGTTCTTGTTATTCTTGTCGCTTTTGTTGTTATCGCTTTTGTCGTTATTGTTGTTCTTGTTTTTGTTGTTGATGTTTTGGTGTTCTTCTTGTTACATTCCTCCACTAAACCAAACATAAAACATCATTTCTTCTATAAACAAAACTCAAAAACATTTCTTCCATTAATGAATTTATGAACTCCATTATCTCTTCTCCAAATTAATTGAGGCATGAAAAGTATAGATTCAACTTAGCAACATTAGTTGATGTTGTTGTGTCGTAAAATATTCTTGTTTAACGATTCTATTTATTTATTTTGTTTGTGTTGTTGTTGTTGTGGTTGTTCTTGTTATTCTTGTCGCTTTTGTTGTTATCGCTTTTGTCGTTATTGTTGTTCTTGTTTTTGTTGTTGATGTTTTGGTGTTCTTCTTGTTACATTCCTCCACTAAACCAAACATAAAAACATCATTTCTTCTATAAACAAAACTCAAAAACATTTCTTCCATTAATGAATTTATGAACTCCATTATCTCTTCTCCAAATTAATTGAGGCATGAAAAGTATAGATTCAACTTAGCAACATTAGTTGATGTTGTTGTGTCGTAAAATATTCTTGTTTAACGATTCTATTTATTTATTTTGTTTGTGTTGTTGTTGTTGTGGTTGTTCTTGTTATTCTTGTCGCTTTTGTTGTTATCGCTTTTGTCGTTATTGTTGTTCTTGTTTTTGTTGTTGATGTTTTGGTGTTCTTCTTGTTACATTCCTCCACTAAACCAAACATAAAACATCATTTCTTCTATAAACAAAACTCAAAAACATTTCTTCCATTAATGAATTTATGAACTCCATTATCTCTTCTCCAAATTAATTGAGGCATGAAAAGTATAGATTCAACTTAGCAACATTAGTTGATGTTGTGTGTGTAAAATATTCTTGTTTAACGATTCTATTTATTTATTTTGTTTGTGTTGTTGTTGTTGTGGTTGTTCTTGTTATTCTTGTCGCTTTTGTTGTTATCGCTTTTGTCGTTATTGTTCTTGTTTTTGTTGTTGATGTTTTGGTGTTCTTCTTGTTACATTCCTCCACTAAACCAAACATAAAAACATCATTTCTTCTATAAACAAAACTCAAAAACATTTCTTCCATTAATGAATTTATGAACTCCATTATCTCTTCTCCAAATTAATTGAGGCATGAAAAGTATAGATTCAACTTAGCAACATTAGTTGATGTTGTTGTGTCGTAAAATATTCTTGTTTAACGATTCTATTTATTTATTTTGTTTGTGTTGTTGTTGTTGTGGTTGTTCTTGTTATTCTTGTCGCTTTTGTTGTTATCGCTTTTGTCGTTATTGTTGTTCTTGTTTTTGTTGTTGATGTTTTTGGTGTTCTTCTTGTTACATTCCTCCACTAAACCAAACATAAAACATCATTTCTTCTATAAACAAAACTCAAAAACATTTCTTCCATTAATGAATTTATGAACTCCATTATCTCTTCTCCAAATTAATTGAGGCATGAAAAGTATAGATTCAACTTAGCAACATTAGTTGATGTTGTTGTGTCGTAAAATATTCTTGTTTAACGATTCTATTTATTTATTTTGTTTGTGTTGTTGTTGTTGTGGTTGTTCTTGTTATTCTTGTCGCTTTTGTTGTTATCGCTTTTGTCGTTATTGTTGTTCTTGTTTTTGTTGTTGATGTTTTGGTGTTCTTCTTGTTACATTCCTCCACTAAACCAAACATAAAACATCATTTCTTCTATAAACAAAACTCAAAAACATTTCTTCCATTAATGAATTTATGAACTCCATTATCTCTTCTCCAAATTAATTGAGGCATGAAAAGTATAGATTCAACTTAGCAACATTAGTTGATGTTGTTGTGTCGTAAAATATTCTTGTTTAACGATTCTATTTATTTATTTTGTTTGTGTTGTTGTTGTTGTGGTTGTTCTTGTTATTCTTGTCGCTTTTGTTGTTATCGCTTTTGTCGTTATTGTTGTTCTTGTTTTTGTTGTTGATGTTTTTGGTGTTCTTCTTGTTACATTCCTCCACTAAACCAAACATAAAACATCATTTCTTCTATAAACAAAACTCAAAAACATTTCTTCCATTAATGAATTTATGAACTCCATTATCTCTTCTCCAAATTAATTGAGGCATGAAAAGTATAGATTCAACTTAGCAACATTAGTTGATGTTGTTGTGTCGTAAAATATTCTTGTTTAACGATTCTATTTATTTATTTTGTTTGTGTTGTTGTTGTTGTGGTTGTTCTTGTTATTCTTGTCGCTTTTGTTGTTATCGCTTTTGTCGTTATTGTTGTTCTTGTTTTTGTTGTTGATGTTTTTGGTGTTCTTCTTGTTACATTCCTCCACTAAACCAAACATAAAACATCATTTCTTCTATAAACAAAACTCAAAAACATTTCTTCCATTAATGAATTTATGAACTCCATTATCTCTTCTCCAAATTAATTGAGGCATGAAAAGTATAGATTCAACTTAGCAACATTAGTTGATGTTGTTGTGTCGTAAAATATTCTTGTTTAACGATTCTATTTATTTATTTTGTTTGTGTTGTTGTTGTTGTGGTTGTTCTTGTTATTCTTGTCGCTTTTGTTGTTATCGCTTTTGTATTGTTGTTCTTGTTTTGTTGTTGATGTTTTTGGTGTTCTTCTTGTTACATTCCTCCACTAAACCAAACATAAAAACATCATTTCTTCTATAAACAAAACTCAAAAACATTTCTTCCATTAATGAATTTATGAACTCCATTATCTCTTCTCCAAATTAATTGAGGCATGAAAAGTATAGATTCAACTTAGCAACATTAGTTGATGTTGTTGTGTCGTAAAATATTCTTGTTTAACGATTCTATTTATTTATTTTGTTTGTGTTGTTGTTGTTGTGGTTGTTCTTGTTATTCTTGTCGCTTTTGTTGTTATCGCTTTTGTCGTTATTGTTGTTCTTGTTTTTGTTGTTGATGTTTTTGGTGTTCTTCTTGTTACATTCCTCCACTAAACCAAACATAAAACATCATTTCTTCTATAAACAAAACTCAAAAACATTTCTTCCATTAATGAATTTATGAACTCCATTATCTCTTCTCCAAATTAATTGAGGCATGAAAAGTATAGATTCAACTTAGCAACATTAGTTGATGTTGTTGTGTCGTAAAATATTCTTGTTTAACGATTCTATTTATTTATTTTGTTTGTGTTGTTGTTGTTGTGGTTGTTCTTGTTATTCTTGTCGCTTTTGTTGTTATCGCTTTTGTCGTTATTGTTGTTCTTGTTTTTGTTGTTGATGTTTTTGGTGTTCTTCTTGTTACATTCCTCCACTAAACCAAACATAAAACATCATTTCTTCTATAAACAAAACTCAAAAACATTTCTTCCATTAATGAATTTATGAACTCCATTATCTCTTCTCCAAATTAATTGAGGCATGAAAAGTATAGATTCAACTTAGCAACATTAGTTGATGTTGTTGTGTCGTAAAATATTCTTGTTTAACGATTCTATTTATTTATTTTGTTTGTGTTGTTGTTGTTGTGGTTGTTCTTGTTATTCTTGTCGCTTTTGTTGTTATCGCTTTTGTCGTTATTGTTGTTCTTGTTTTTGTTGTTGATGTTTTTGGTGTTCTTCTTGTTACATTCCTCCACTAAACCAAACATAAAACATCATTTCTTCTATAAACAAAACTCAAAAACATTTCTTCCATTAATGAATTTATGAACTCCATTATCTCTTCTCCAAATTAATTGAGGCATGAAAAGTATAGATTCAACTTAGCAACATTAGTTGATGTTGTTGTGTCGTAAAATATTCTTGTTTAACGATTCTATTTATTTATTTTGTTTGTGTTGTTGTTGTTGTGGTTGTTCTTGTTATTCTTGTCGCTTTTGTTGTTATCGCTTTTGTCGTTATTGTTGTTCTTGTTTTTGTTGTTGATGTTTTTGGTGTTCTTCTTGTTACATTCCTCCACTAAACCAAACATAAAACATCATTTCTTCTATAAACAAAACTCAAAAACATTTCTTCCATTAATGAATTTATGAACTCCATTATCTCTTCTCCAAATTAATTGAGGCATGAAAAGTATAGATTCAACTTAGCAACATTAGTTGATGTTGTTGTGTCGTAAAATATTCTTGTTTAACGATTCTATTTATTTATTTTGTTTGTGTTGTTGTTGTTGTGGTTGTTCTTGTTATTCTTGTCGCTTTTGTTGTTATCGCTTTTGTCGTTATTGTTGTTCTTGTTTTTGTTGTTGATGTTTTGGTGTTCTTCTTGTTACATTCCTCCACTAAACCAAACATAAAACATCATTTCTTCTATAAACAAAACTCAAAAACATTTCTTCCATTAATGAATTTATGAACTCCATTATCTCTTCTCCAAATTAATTGAGGCATGAAAAGTATAGATTCAACTTAGCAACATTAGTTGATGTTGTTGTCGGTAAAATATTCTTGTTTAACGATTCTATTTATTTATTTTGTTTGTGTTGTTGTTGTTGTGGTTGTTCTTGTTATTCTTGTCGCTTTTGTTGTTATCGCTTTTGTCGTTATTGTTGTTCTTGTTTTTGTTGTTGATGTTTTGGTGTTCTTCTTGTTACATTCCTCCACTAAACCAAACATAAAACATCATTTCTTCTATAAACAAAACTCAAAAACATTTCTTCCATTAATGAATTTATGAACTCCATTATCTCTTCTCCAAATTAATTGAGGCATGAAAAGTATAGATTCAACTTAGCAACATTAGTTGATGTTGTTGTGTCGTAAAATATTCTTGTTTAACGATTCTATTTATTTATTTTGTTTGTGTTGTTGTTGTTGTGGTTGTTCTTGTTATTCTTGTCGCTTTTGTTGTTATCGCTTTTGTCGTTATTGTTGTTCTTGTTTTTGTTGTTGATGTTTTGGTGTTCTTCTTGTTACATTCCTCCACTAAACCAAACATAAAAACATCATTTCTTCTATAAACAAAACTCAAAAACATTTCTTCCATTAATGAATTTATGAACTCCATTATCTCTTCTCCAAATTAATTGAGGCATGAAAAGTATAGATTCAACTTAGCAACATTAGTTGATGTTGTTGTGTCGTAAAATATTCTTGTTTAACGATTCTATTTATTTATTTTGTTTGTGTTGTTGTTGTTGTGGTTGTTCTTGTTATTCTTGTCGCTTTTGTTGTTATCGCTTTTGTCGTTATTGTTGTTCTTGTTTTTGTTGTTGATGTTTTGGTGTTCTTCTTGTTACATTCCTCCACTAAACCAAACATAAAAACATCATTTCTTCTATAAACAAAACTCAAAAACATTTCTTCCATTAATGAATTTATGAACTCCATTATCTCTTCTCCAAATTAATTGAGGCATGAAAAGTATAGATTCAACTTAGCAACATTAGTTGATGTTGTTGTGTCGTAAAATATTCTTGTTTAACGATTCTATTTATTTATTTTGTTTGTGTTGTTGTTGTTGTGGTTGTTCTTGTTATTCTTGTCGCTTTTGTTGTTATCGCTTTTGTCGTTATTGTTGTTCTTGTTTTTGTTGTTGATGTTTTTGGTGTTCTTCTTGTTACATTCCTCCACTAAACCAAACATAAAAACATCATTTCTTCTATAAACAAAACTCAAAAACATTTCTTCCATTAATGAATTTATGAACTCCATTATCTCTTCTCCAAATTAATTGAGGCATGAAAAGTATAGATTCAACTTAGCAACATTAGTTGATGTTGTTGTGTCGTAAAATATTCTTGTTTAACGATTCTATTTATTTATTTTGTTTGTGTTGTTGTTGTTGTGGTTGTTCTTGTTATTCTTGTCGCTTTTGTTGTTATCGCTTTTGTCGTTATTGTTGTTCTTGTTTTTGTTGTTGATGTTTTGGTGTTCTTCTTGTTACATTCCTCCACTAAACCAAACATAAAAACATCATTTCTTCTATAAACAAAACTCAAAAACATTTCTTCCATTAATGAATTTATGAACTCCATTATCTCTTCTCCAAATTAATTGAGGCATGAAAAGTATAGATTCAACTTAGCAACATTAGTTGATGTTGTTGTGTCGTAAAATATTCTTGTTTAACGATTCTATTTATTTATTTTGTTTGTGTTGTTGTTGTTGTGGTTGTTCTTGTTATTCTTGTCGCTTTTGTTGTTATCGCTTTTGTCGTTATTGTTGTTCTTGTTTTTGTTGTTGATGTTTTGGTGTTCTTCTTGTTACATTCCTCCACTAAACCAAACATAAAACATCATTTCTTCTATAAACAAAACTCAAAAACATTTCTTCCATTAATGAATTTATGAACTCCATTATCTCTTCTCCAAATTAATTGAGGCATGAAAAGTATAGATTCAACTTAGCAACATTAGTTGATGTTGTGTGTGTCGTAAAATATTCTTGTTTAACGATTCTATTTATTTATTTTGTTTGTGTTGTTGTTGTTGTGGTTGTTCTTGTTATTCTTGTCGCTTTTGTTGTTATCGCTTTTGTCGTTATTGTTGTTCTTGTTTTTGTTGTTGATGTTTTTGGTGTTCTTCTTGTTACATTCCTCCACTAAACCAAACATAAAACATCATTTCTTCTATAAACAAAACTCAAAAACATTTCTTCCATTAATGAATTTATGAACTCCATTATCTCTTCTCCAAATTAATTGAGGCATGAAAAGTATAGATTCAACTTAGCAACATTAGTTGATGTTGTTGTGTCGTAAAATATTCTTGTTTAACGATTCTATTTATTTATTTTGTTTGTGTTGTTGTTGTTGTGGTTGTTCTTGTTATTCTTGTCGCTTTTGTTGTTATCGCTTTTGTCGTTATTGTTGTTCTTGTTTTTGTTGTTGATGTTTTTGGTGTTCTTCTTGTTACATTCCTCCACTAAACCAAACATAAAACATCATTTCTTCTATAAACAAAACTCAAAAACATTTCTTCCATTAATGAATTTATGAACTCCATTATCTCTTCTCCAAATTAATTGAGGCATGAAAAGTATAGATTCAACTTAGCAACATTAGTTGATGTTGTTGTGTCGTAAAATATTCTTGTTTAACGATTCTATTTATTTATTTTGTTTGTGTTGTTGTTGTTGTGGTTGTTCTTGTTATTCTTGTCGCTTTTGTTGTTATCGCTTTTGTCGTTATTGTTGTTCTTGTTTTTGTTGTTGATGTTTTGGTGTTCTTCTTGTTACATTCCTCCACTAAACCAAACATAAAACATCATTTCTTCTATAAACAAAACTCAAAAACATTTCTTCCATTAATGAATTTATGAACTCCATTATCTCTTCTCCAAATTAATTGAGGCATGAAAAGTATAGATTCAACTTAGCAACATTAGTTGATGTTGTTGTGTCGTAAAATATTCTTGTTTAACGATTCTATTTATTTATTTTGTTTGTGTTGTTGTTGTTGTGGTTGTTCTTGTTATTCTTGTCGCTTTTGTTGTTATCGCTTTTGTCGTTATTGTTGTTCTTGTTTTTGTTGTTGATGTTTTTGGTGTTCTTCTTGTTACATTCCTCCACTAAACCAAACATAAAAACATCATTTCTTCTATAAACAAAACTCAAAAAACATTTCTTCCATTAATGAATTTATGAACTCCATTATCTCTTCTCCAAATTAATTGAGGCATGAAAAGTATAGATTCAACTTAGCAACATTAGTTGATGTTGTTGTGTCGTAAAATATTCTTGTTTAACGATTCTATTTATTTATTTTGTTTGTGTTGTTGTTGTTGTGGTTGTTCTTGTTATTCTTGTCGCTTTTGTTGTTATCGCTTTTGTCGTTATTGTTGTTCTTGTTTTTGTTGTTGATGTTTTTGGTGTTCTTCTTGTTACATTCCTCCACTAAACCAAACATAAAACATCATTTCTTCTATAAACAAAACTCAAAAACATTTCTTCCATTAATGAATTTATGAACTCCATTATCTCTTCTCCAAATTAATTGAGGCATGAAAAGTATAGATTCAACTTAGCAACATTAGTTGATGTTGTTGTGTCGTAAAATATTCTTGTTTAACGATTCTATTTATTTATTTTGTTTGTGTTGTTGTTGTTGTGGTTGTTCTTGTTATTCTTGTCGCTTTTGTTGTTATCGCTTTTGTCGTTATTGTTGTTCTTGTTTTTGTTGTTGATGTTTTGGTGTTCTTCTTGTTACATTCCTCCACTAAACCAAACATAAAACATCATTTCTTCTATAAACAAAACTCAAAAACATTTCTTCCATTAATGAATTTATGAACTCCATTATCTCTTCTCCAAATTAATTGAGGCATGAAAAGTATAGATTCAACTTAGCAACATTAGTTGATGTTGTTGTGTCGTAAAATATTCTTGTTTAACGATTCTATTTATTTATTTTGTTTGTGTTGTTGTTGTTGTGGTTGTTCTTGTTATTCTTGTCGCTTTTGTTGTTATCGCTTTTGTCGTTATTGTTGTTCTTGTTTTTGTTGTTGATGTTTTGGTGTTCTTCTTGTTACATTCCTCCACTAAACCAAACATAAAACATCATTTCTTCTATAAACAAAACTCAAAAACATTTCTTCCATTAATGAATTTATGAACTCCATTATCTCTTCTCCAAATTAATTGAGGCATGAAAAGTATAGATTCAACTTAGCAACATTAGTTGATGTTGTTGTGTCGTAAAATATTCTTGTTTAACGATTCTATTTATTTATTTTGTTTGTGTTGTTGTTGTTGTGGTTGTTCTTGTTATTCTTGTCGCTTTTGTTGTTATCGCTTTTGTCGTTATTGTTGTTCTTGTTTTTGTTGTTGATGTTTTTGGTGTTCTTCTTGTTACATTCCTCCACTAAACCAAACATAAAAACATCATTTCTTCTATAAACAAAACTCAAAAACATTTCTTCCATTAATGAATTTATGAACTCCATTATCTCTTCTCCAAATTAATTGAGGCATGAAAAGTATAGATTCAACTTAGCAACATTAGTTGATGTTGTTGTGTCGTAAAATATTCTTGTTTAACGATTCTATTTATTTATTTTGTTTGTGTTGTTGTTGTTGTGGTTGTTCTTGTTATTCTTGTCGCTTTTGTTGTTATCGCTTTTGTCGTTATTGTTGTTCTTGTTTTTGTTGTTGATGTTTTGGTGTTCTTCTTGTTACATTCCTCCACTAAACCAAACATAAAACATCATTTCTTCTATAAACAAAACTCAAAAACATTTCTTCCATTAATGAATTTATGAACTCCATTATCTCTTCTCCAAATTAATTGAGGCATGAAAAGTATAGATTCAACTTAGCAACATTAGTTGATGTTGTTGTGTCGTAAAATATTCTTGTTTAACGATTCTATTTATTTATTTTGTTTGTGTTGTTGTTGTTGTGGTTGTTCTTGTTATTCTTGTCGCTTTTGTTGTTATCGCTTTTGTCGTTATTGTTGTTCTTGTTTTTGTTGTTGATGTTTTGGTGTTCTTCTTGTTACATTCCTCCACTAAACCAAACATAAAAACATCATTTCTTCTATAAACAAAACTCAAAAACATTTCTTCCATTAATGAATTTATGAACTCCATTATCTCTTCTCCAAATTAATTGAGGCATGAAAAGTATAGATTCAACTTAGCAACATTAGTTGATGTTGTTGTGTCGTAAAATATTCTTGTTTAACGATTCTATTTATTTATTTTGTTTGTGTTGTTGTTGTTGTGGTTGTTCTTGTTATTCTTGTCGTTTTGTTGTTATCGCTTTTGTCGTTATTGTTGTTCTTGTTTTTGTTGTTGATGTTTTGGTGTTCTTCTTGTTACATTCCTCCACTAAACCAAACATAAAAACATCATTTCTTCTATAAACAAAACTCAAAAACATTTCTTCCATTAATGAATTTATGAACTCCATTATCTCTTCTCCAAATTAATTGAGGCATGAAAAGTATAGATTCAACTTAGCAACATTAGTTGATGTTGTTGTGTCGTAAAATATTCTTGTTTAACGATTCTATTTATTTATTTTGTTTGTGTTGTTGTTGTTGTGGTTGTTCTTGTTATTCTTGTCGCTTTTGTTGTTATCGCTTTTGTCGTTATTGTTGTTCTTGTTTTTGTTGTTGATGTTTTGGTGTTCTTCTTGTTACATTCCTCCACTAAACCAAACATAAAACATCATTTCTTCTATAAACAAAACTCAAAAACATTTCTTCCATTAATGAATTTATGAACTCCATTATCTCTTCTCCAAATTAATTGAGGCATGAAAAGTATAGATTCAACTTAGCAACATTAGTTGATGTTGTTGTGTCGTAAAATATTCTTGTTTAACGATTCTATTTATTTATTTTGTTTGTTGTTGTTGTTGTGGTTGTTCTTGTTATTCTTGTCGCTTTTGTTGTTATCGCTTTTGTCGTTATTGTTGTTCTTGTTTTTGTTGTTGATGTTTTTGGTGTTCTTCTTGTTACATTCCTCCACTAAACCAAACATAAAAACATCATTTCTTCTATAAACAAAACTCAAAAAACATTTCTTCCATTAATGAATTTATGAACTCCATTATCTCTTCTCCAAATTAATTGAGGCATGAAAAGTATAGATTCAACTTAGCAACATTAGTTGATGTTGTTGTGTCGTAAAATATTCTTGTTTAACGATTCTATTTATTTATTTTGTTTGTGTTGTTGTTGTTGTGGTTGTTCTTGTTATTCTTGTCGCTTTTGTTGTTATCGCTTTTGTCGTTATTGTTGTTCTTGTTTTGTTGTTGATGTTTTTGGTGTTCTTCTTGTTACATTCCTCCACTAAACCAAACATAAAACATCATTTCTTCTATAAACAAAACTCAAAAACATTTCTTCCATTAATGAATTTATGAACTCCATTATCTCTTCTCCAAATTAATTGAGGCATGAAAAGTATAGATTCAACTTAGCAACATTAGTTGATGTTGTTGTGTCGTAAAATATTCTTGTTTAACGATTCTATTTATTTATTTTGTTTGTGTTGTTGTTGTTGTGGTTGTTCTTGTTATTCTTGTCGCTTTTGTTGTTATCGCTTTTGTCGTTATTGTTGTTCTTGTTTTTGTTGTTGATGTTTTTGGTGTTCTTCTTGTTACATTCCTCCACTAAACCAAACATAAAACATCATTTCTTCTATAAACAAAACTCAAAAACATTTCTTCCATTAATGAATTTATGAACTCCATTATCTCTTCTCCAAATTAATTGAGGCATGAAAAGTATAGATTCAACTTAGCAACATTAGTTGATGTTGTTGTGTCGTAAAATATTCTTGTTTAACGATTCTATTTATTTATTTTGTTTGTGTTGTTGTTGTTGTGGTTGTTCTTGTTATTCTTGTCGCTTTTGTTGTTATCGCTTTTGTCGTTATTGTTGTTCTTGTTTTTGTTGTTGATGTTTTGGTGTTCTTCTTGTTACATTCCTCCACTAAACCAAACATAAAAACATCATTTCTTCTATAAACAAAACTCAAAAACATTTCTTCCATTAATGAATTTATGAACTCCATTATCTCTTCTCCAAATTAATTGAGGCATGAAAAGTATAGATTCAACTTAGCAACATTAGTTGATGTTGTTGTGTCGTAAAATATTCTTGTTTAACGATTCTATTTATTTATTTTGTTTGTGTTGTTGTTGTTGTGGTTGTTCTTGTTATTCTTGTCGCTTTTGTTGTTATCGCTTTTGTCGTTATTGTTGTTCTTGTTTTTGTTGTTGATGTTTTGGTGTTCTTCTTGTTACATTCCTCCACTAAACCAAACATAAAAACATCATTTCTTCTATAAACAAAACTCAAAAACATTTCTTCCATTAATGAATTTATGAACTCCATTATCTCTTCTCCAAATTAATTGAGGCATGAAAAGTATAGATTCAACTTAGCAACATTAGTTGATGTTGTTGTGTCGTAAAATATTCTTGTTTAACGATTCTATTTATTTATTTTGTTTGTGTTGTTGTTGTTGTGGTTGTTCTTGTTATTCTTGTCGCTTTTGTTGTTATCGCTTTTGTCGTTATTGTTGTTCTTGTTTTTGTTGTTGATGTTTTGGTGTTCTTCTTGTTACATTCCTCCACTAAACCAAACATAAAAACATCATTTCTTCTATAAACAAAACTCAAAAACATTTCTTCCATTAATGAATTTATGAACTCCATTATCTCTTCTCCAAATTAATTGAGGCATGAAAAGTATAGATTCAACTTAGCAACATTAGTTGATGTTGTTGTGTCGTAAAATATTCTTGTTTAACGATTCTATTTATTTATTTTGTTTGTGTTGTTGTTGTTGTGGTTGTTCTTGTTATTCTTGTCGCTTTTGTTGTTATCGCTTTTGTCGTTATTGTTGTTCTTGTTTTTGTTGTTGATGTTTTGGTGTTCTTCTTGTTACATTCCTCCACTAAACCAAACATAAAAACATCATTTCTTCTATAAACAAAACTCAAAAACATTTCTTCCATTAATGAATTTATGAACTCCATTATCTCTTCTCCAAATTAATTGAGGCATGAAAAGTATAGATTCAACTTAGCAACATTAGTTGATGTTGTTGTGTCGTAAAATATTCTTGTTTAACGATTCTATTTATTTATTTTGTTTGTGTTGTTGTTGTTGTGGTTGTTCTTGTTATTCTTGTCGCTTTTGTTGTTATCGCTTTTGTCGTTATTGTTGTTCTTGTTTTTGTTGTTGATGTTTTTGGTGTTCTTCTTGTTACATTCCTCCACTAAACCAAACATAAAAACATCATTTCTTCTATAAACAAAACTCAAAAACATTTCTTCCATTAATGAATTTATGAACTCCATTATCTCTTCTCCAAATTAATTGAGGCATGAAAAGTATAGATTCAACTTAGCAACATTAGTTGATGTTGTTGTGTCGTAAAATATTCTTGTTTAACGATTCTATTTATTTATTTTGTTTGTGTTGTTGTTGTTGTGGTTGTTCTTGTTATTCTTGTCGCTTTTGTTGTTATCGCTTTTGTCGTTATTGTTGTTCTTGTTTTTGTTGTTGATGTTTTTGGTGTTCTTCTTGTTACATTCCTCCACTAAACCAAACATAAAACATCATTTCTTCTATAAACAAAACTCAAAAACATTTCTTCCATTAATGAATTTATGAACTCCATTATCTCTTCTCCAAATTAATTGAGGCATGAAAAGTATAGATTCAACTTAGCAACATTAGTTGATGTTGTTGTGTCGTAAAATATTCTTGTTTAACGATTCTATTTATTTATTTTGTTTGTGTTGTTGTTGTTGTGGTTGTTCTTGTTATTCTTGTCGCTTTTGTTGTTATCGCTTTTGTCGTTATTGTTGTTCTTGTTTTTGTTGTTGATGTTTTGGTGTTCTTCTTGTTACATTCCTCCACTAAACCAAACATAAAACATCATTTCTTCTATAAACAAAACTCAAAAACATTTCTTCCATTAATGAATTTATGAACTCCATTATCTCTTCTCCAAATTAATTGAGGCATGAAAAGTATAGATTCAACTTAGCAACATTAGTTGATGTTGTTGTGTCGTAAAATATTCTTGTTTAACGATTCTATTTATTTATTTTGTTTGTGTTGTTGTTGTTGTGGTTGTTCTTGTTATTCTTGTCGCTTTTGTTGTTATCGCTTTTGTCGTTATTGTTGTTCTTGTTTTTGTTGTTGATGTTTTTGGTGTTCTTCTTGTTACATTCCTCCACTAAACCAAACATAAAACATCATTTCTTCTATAAACAAAACTCAAAAACATTTCTTCCATTAATGAATTTATGAACTCCATTATCTCTTCTCCAAATTAATTGAGGCATGAAAAGTATAGATTCAACTTAGCAACATTAGTTGATGTTGTTGTGTCGTAAAATATTCTTGTTTAACGATTCTATTTATTTATTTTGTTTGTGTTGTTGTTGTTGTGGTTGTTCTTGTTATTCTTGTCGCTTTTGTTGTTATCGCTTTTGTCGTTATTGTTGTTCTTGTTTTTGTTGTTGATGTTTTGGTGTTCTTCTTGTTACATTCCTCCACTAAACCAAACATAAAACATCATTTCTTCTATAAACAAAACTCAAAAACATTTCTTCCATTAATGAATTTATGAACTCCATTATCTCTTCTCCAAATTAATTGAGGCATGAAAAGTATAGATTCAACTTAGCAACATTAGTTGATGTTGTTGTGTCGTAAAATATTCTTGTTTAACGATTCTATTTATTTATTTTGTTTGTGTTGTTGTTGTTGTGGTTGTTCTTGTTATTCTTGTCGCTTTTGTTGTTATCGCTTTTGTCGTTATTGTTGTTCTTGTTTTTGTTGTTGATGTTTTGGTGTTCTTCTTGTTACATTCCTCCACTAAACCAAACATAAAACATCATTTCTTCTATAAACAAAACTCAAAAACATTTCTTCCATTAATGAATTTATGAACTCCATTATCTCTTCTCCAAATTAATTGAGGCATGAAAAGTATAGATTCAACTTAGCAACATTAGTTGATGTTGTTGTGTCGTAAAATATTCTTGTTTAACGATTCTATTTATTTATTTTGTTTGTGTTGTTGTTGTTGTGGTTGTTCTTGTTATTCTTGTCGCTTTTGTTGTTATCGCTTTTGTCGTTATTGTTGTTCTTGTTTTTGTTGTTGATGTTTTGGTGTTCTTCTTGTTACATTCCTCCACTAAACCAAACATAAAACATCATTTCTTCTATAAACAAAACTCAAAAACATTTCTTCCATTAATGAATTTATGAACTCCATTATCTCTTCTCCAAATTAATTGAGGCATGAAAAGTATAGATTCAACTTAGCAACATTAGTTGATGTTGTTGTGTCGTAAAATATTCTTGTTTAACGATTCTATTTATTTATTTTGTTTGTGTTGTTGTTGTTGTGGTTGTTCTTGTTATTCTTGTCGCTTTTGTTGTTATCGCTTTTGTCGTTATTGTTGTTCTTGTTTTTGTTGTTGATGTTTTGGTGTTCTTCTTGTTACATTCCTCCACTAAACCAAACATAAAAACATCATTTCTTCTATAAACAAAACTCAAAAACATTTCTTCCATTAATGAATTTATGAACTCCATTATCTCTTCTCCAAATTAATTGAGGCATGAAAAGTATAGATTCAACTTAGCAACATTAGTTGATGTTGTTGTGTCGTAAAATATTCTTGTTTAACGATTCTATTTATTTATTTTGTTTGTGTTGTTGTTGTTGTGGTTGTTCTTGTTATTCTTGTCGCTTTTGTTGTTATCGCTTTTGTCGTTATTGTTGTTCTTGTTTTTGTTGTTGATGTTTTGGTGTTCTTCTTGTTACATTCCTCCACTAAACCAAACATAAAACATCATTTCTTCTATAAACAAAACTCAAAAACATTTCTTCCATTAATGAATTTATGAACTCCATTATCTCTTCTCCAAATTAATTGAGGCATGAAAAGTATAGATTCAACTTAGCAACATTAGTTGATGTTGTTGTGTCGTAAAATATTCTTGTTTAACGATTCTATTTATTTATTTTGTTTGTTGTTGTTGTTGTGGTTGTTCTTGTTATTCTTGTCGCTTTTGTTGTTATCGCTTTTGTCGTTATTGTTGTTCTTGTTTTTGTTGTTGATGTTTTGGTGTTCTTCTTGTTACATTCCTCCACTAAACCAAACATAAAAACATCATTTCTTCTATAAACAAAACTCAAAAACATTTCTTCCATTAATGAATTTATGAACTCCATTATCTCTTCTCCAAATTAATTGAGGCATGAAAAGTATAGATTCAACTTAGCAACATTAGTTGATGTTGTTGTGTCGTAAAATATTCTTGTTTAACGATTCTATTTATTTATTTTGTTTGTGTTGTTGTTGTTGTGGTTGTTCTTGTTATTCTTGTCGCTTTTGTTGTTATCGCTTTTGTCGTTATTGTTGTTCTTGTTTTTGTTGTTGATGTTTTTGGTGTTCTTCTTGTTACATTCCTCCACTAAACCAAACATAAAACATCATTTCTTCTATAAACAAAACTCAAAAACATTTCTTCCATTAATGAATTTATGAACTCCATTATCTCTTCTCCAAATTAATTGAGGCATGAAAAGTATAGATTCAACTTAGCAACATTAGTTGATGTTGTTGTGTCGTAAAATATTCTTGTTTAACGATTCTATTTATTTATTTTGTTTGTGTTGTTGTTGTTGTGGTTGTTCTTGTTATTCTTGTCGCTTTTGTTGTTATCGCTTTTGTCGTTATTTTGTTCTTGTTTTTGTTGTTGATGTTTTGGTGTTCTTCTTGTTACATTCCTCCACTAAACCAAACATAAAACATCATTTCTTCTATAAACAAAACTCAAAAACATTTCTTCCATTAATGAATTTATGAACTCCATTATCTCTTCTCCAAATTAATTGAGGCATGAAAAGTATAGATTCAACTTAGCAACATTAGTTGATGTTGTTGTGTCGTAAAATATTCTTGTTTAACGATTCTATTTATTTATTTTGTTTGTGTTGTTGTTGTTGTGGTTGTTCTTGTTATTCTTGTCGCTTTTGTTGTTATCGCTTTTGTCGTTATTGTTGTTCTTGTTTTTGTTGTTGATGTTTTGGTGTTCTTCTTGTTACATTCCTCCACTAAACCAAACATAAAACATCATTTCTTCTATAAACAAAACTCAAAAACATTTCTTCCATTAATGAATTTATGAACTCCATTATCTCTTCTCCAAATTAATTGAGGCATGAAAAGTATAGATTCAACTTAGCAACATTAGTTGATGTTGTGTGTCGTAAAATATTCTTGTTTAACGATTCTATTTATTTATTTTGTTTGTGTTGTTGTTGTTGTGGTTGTTCTTGTTATTCTTGTCGCTTTTGTTGTTATCGCTTTTGTCGTTATTGTTGTTCTTGTTTTTGTTGTTGATGTTTTGGTGTTCTTCTTGTTACATTCCTCCACTAAACCAAACATAAAACATCATTTCTTCTATAAACAAAACTCAAAAACATTTCTTCCATTAATGAATTTATGAACTCCATTATCTCTTCTCCAAATTAATTGAGGCATGAAAAGTATAGATTCAACTTAGCAACATTAGTTGATGTTGTTTGTCGTGTAAAATATTCTTGTTTAACGATTCTATTTATTTATTTTGTTTGTGTTGTTGTTGTTGTGGTTGTTCTTGTTATTCTTGTCGCTTTTGTTGTTATCGCTTTTGTCGTTATTGTTGTTCTTGTTTTTGTTGTTGATGTTTTTGGTGTTCTTCTTGTTACATTCCTCCACTAAACCAAACATAAAAACATCATTTCTTCTATAAACAAAACTCAAAAAACATTTCTTCCATTAATGAATTTATGAACTCCATTATCTCTTCTCCAAATTAATTGAGGCATGAAAAGTATAGATTCAACTTAGCAACATTAGTTGATGTTGTTGTGTCGTAAAATATTCTTGTTTAACGATTCTATTTATTTATTTTGTTTGTGTTGTTGTTGTTGTGGTTGTTCTTGTTATTCTTGTCGCTTTTGTTGTTATCGCTTTTGTCGTTATTGTTGTTCTTGTTTTTGTTGTTGATGTTTTTGGTGTTCTTCTTGTTACATTCCTCCACTAAACCAAACATAAAACATCATTTCTTCTATAAACAAAACTCAAAAACATTTCTTCCATTAATGAATTTATGAACTCCATTATCTCTTCTCCAAATTAATTGAGGCATGAAAAGTATAGATTCAACTTAGCAACATTAGTTGATGTTGTTGTGTCGTAAAATATTCTTGTTTAACGATTCTATTTATTTATTTTGTTTGTGTTGTTGTTGTTGTGGTTGTTCTTGTTATTCTTGTCGCTTTTGTTGTTATCGCTTTTGTCGTTATTGTTGTTCTTGTTTTTGTTGTTGATGTTTTGGTGTTCTTCTTGTTACATTCCTCCACTAAACCAAACATAAAACATCATTTCTTCTATAAACAAAACTCAAAAACATTTCTTCCATTAATGAATTTATGAACTCCATTATCTCTTCTCCAAATTAATTGAGGCATGAAAAGTATAGATTCAACTTAGCAACATTAGTTGATGTTGTTGTGTCGTAAAATATTCTTGTTTAACGATTCTATTTATTTATTTTGTTTGTGTTGTTGTTGTTGTGGTTGTTCTTGTTATTCTTGTCGCTTTTGTTGTTATCGCTTTTGTCGTTATTGTTGTTCTTGTTTTTGTTGTTGATGTTTTGGTGTTCTTCTTGTTACATTCCTCCACTAAACCAAACATAAAACATCATTTCTTCTATAAACAAAACTCAAAAACATTTCTTCCATTAATGAATTTATGAACTCCATTATCTCTTCTCCAAATTAATTGAGGCATGAAAAGTATAGATTCAACTTAGCAACATTAGTTGATGTTGTTGTGTCGTAAAATATTCTTGTTTAACGATTCTATTTATTTATTTTGTTTGTGTTGTTGTTGTTGTGGTTGTTCTTGTTATTCTTGTCGCTTTTGTTGTTATCGCTTTTGTCGTTATTGTTGTTCTTGTTTTTGTTGTTGATGTTTTTGGTGTTCTTCTTGTTACATTCCTCCACTAAACCAAACATAAAACATCATTTCTTCTATAAACAAAACTCAAAAACATTTCTTCCATTAATGAATTTATGAACTCCATTATCTCTTCTCCAAATTAATTGAGGCATGAAAAGTATAGATTCAACTTAGCAACATTAGTTGATGTTGTTGTCGTCGTAAAATATTCTTGTTTAACGATTCTATTTATTTATTTTGTTTGTGTTGTTGTTGTTGTGGTTGTTCTTGTTATTCTTGTCGCTTTTGTTGTTATCGCTTTTGTCGTTATTGTTGTTCTTGTTTTTGTTGTTGATGTTTTGGTGTTCTTCTTGTTACATTCCTCCACTAAACCAAACATAAAACATCATTTCTTCTATAAACAAAACTCAAAAACATTTCTTCCATTAATGAATTTATGAACTCCATTATCTCTTCTCCAAATTAATTGAGGCATGAAAAGTATAGATTCAACTTAGCAACATTAGTTGATGTTGTTGTGTCGTAAAATATTCTTGTTTAACGATTCTATTTATTTATTTTGTTTGTGTTGTTGTTGTTGTGGTTGTTCTTGTTATTCTTGTCGCTTTTGTTGTTATCGCTTTTGTCGTTATTGTTGTTCTTGTTTTTGTTGTTGATGTTTTTGGTGTTCTTCTTGTTACATTCCTCCACTAAACCAAACATAAAACATCATTTCTTCTATAAACAAAACTCAAAAACATTTCTTCCATTAATGAATTTATGAACTCCATTATCTCTTCTCCAAATTAATTGAGGCATGAAAAGTATAGATTCAACTTAGCAACATTAGTTGATGTTGTTGTGTCGTAAAATATTCTTGTTTAACGATTCTATTTATTTATTTTGTTTGTTGTTGTTGTTGTGGTTGTTCTTGTTATTCTTGTCGCTTTTGTTGTTATCGCTTTTGTCGTTATTGTTGTTCTTGTTTTTGTTGTTGATGTTTTGGTGTTCTTCTTGTTACATTCCTCCACTAAACCAAACATAAAACATCATTTCTTCTATAAACAAAACTCAAAAACATTTCTTCCATTAATGAATTTATGAACTCCATTATCTCTTCTCCAAATTAATTGAGGCATGAAAAGTATAGATTCAACTTAGCAACATTAGTTGATGTTGTTGTGTCGTAAAATATTCTTGTTTAACGATTCTATTTATTTATTTTGTTTGTGTTGTTGTTGTTGTGGTTGTTCTTGTTATTCTTGTCGCTTTTGTTGTTATCGCTTTTGTCGTTATTGTTGTTCTTGTTTTTGTTGTTGATGTTTTTGGTGTTCTTCTTGTTACATTCCTCCACTAAACCAAACATAAAACATCATTTCTTCTATAAACAAAACTCAAAAACATTTCTTCCATTAATGAATTTATGAACTCCATTATCTCTTCTCCAAATTAATTGAGGCATGAAAAGTATAGATTCAACTTAGCAACATTAGTTGATGTTGTTGTGTCGTAAAATATTCTTGTTTAACGATTCTATTTATTTATTTTGTTTGTGTTGTTGTTGTTGTGGTTGTTCTTGTTATTCTTGTCGCTTTTGTTGTTATCGCTTTTGTCGTTATTGTTGTTCTTGTTTTTGTTGTTGATGTTTTGGTGTTCTTCTTGTTACATTCCTCCACTAAACCAAACATAAAACATCATTTCTTCTATAAACAAAACTCAAAAACATTTCTTCCATTAATGAATTTATGAACTCCATTATCTCTTCTCCAAATTAATTGAGGCATGAAAAGTATAGATTCAACTTAGCAACATTAGTTGATGTTGTTGTGTCGTAAAATATTCTTGTTTAACGATTCTATTTATTTATTTTGTTTGTGTTGTTGTTGTTGTGGTTGTTCTTGTTATTCTTGTCGCTTTTGTTGTTATCGTTTTGTCGTTATTGTTGTTCTTGTTTTTGTTGTTGATGTTTTTGGTGTTCTTCTTGTTACATTCCTCCACTAAACCAAACATAAAACATCATTTCTTCTATAAACAAAACTCAAAAACATTTCTTCCATTAATGAATTTATGAACTCCATTATCTCTTCTCCAAATTAATTGAGGCATGAAAAGTATAGATTCAACTTAGCAACATTAGTTGATGTTGTTGTGTCGTAAAATATTCTTGTTTAACGATTCTATTTATTTATTTTGTTTGTGTTGTTGTTGTTGTGGTTGTTCTTGTTATTCTTGTCGCTTTTGTTGTTATCGCTTTTGTCGTTATTGTTGTTCTTGTTTTTGTTGTTGATGTTTTGGTGTTCTTCTTGTTACATTCCTCCACTAAACCAAACATAAAAACATCATTTCTTCTATAAACAAAACTCAAAAACATTTCTTCCATTAATGAATTTATGAACTCCATTATCTCTTCTCCAAATTAATTGAGGCATGAAAAGTATAGATTCAACTTAGCAACATTAGTTGATGTTGTTGTGTCGTAAAATATTCTTGTTTAACGATTCTATTTATTTATTTTGTTTGTGTTGTTGTTGTTGTGGTTGTTCTTGTTATTCTTGTCGCTTTTGTTGTTATCGCTTTTGTCGTTATTGTTGTTCTTGTTTTTGTTGTTGATGTTTTGGTGTTCTTCTTGTTACATTCCTCCACTAAACCAAACATAAAACATCATTTCTTCTATAAACAAAACTCAAAAACATTTCTTCCATTAATGAATTTATGAACTCCATTATCTCTTCTCCAAATTAATTGAGGCATGAAAAGTATAGATTCAACTTAGCAACATTAGTTGATGTTGTTGTGTCAGGTAAAATATTCTTGTTTAACGATTCTATTTATTTATTTTGTTTGTGTTGTTGTTGTTGTGGTTGTTCTTGTTATTCTTGTCGCTTTTGTTGTTATCGCTTTTGTCGTTATTGTTGTTCTTGTTTTTGTTGTTGATGTTTTTGGTGTTCTTCTTGTTACATTCCTCCACTAAACCAAACATAAAAACATCATTTCTTCTATAAACAAAACTCAAAAACATTTCTTCCATTAATGAATTTATGAACTCCATTATCTCTTCTCCAAATTAATTGAGGCATGAAAAGTATAGATTCAACTTAGCAACATTAGTTGATGTTGTTGTGTCGTAAAATATTCTTGTTTAACGATTCTATTTATTTATTTTGTTTGTGTTGTTGTTGTTGTGGTTGTTCTTGTTATTCTTGTCGCTTTTGTTGTTATCGCTTTTGTCGTTATTGTTGTTCTTGTTTTTGTTGTTGATGTTTTTGGTGTTCTTCTTGTTACATTCCTCCACTAAACCAAACATAAAACATCATTTCTTCTATAAACAAAACTCAAAAACATTTCTTCCATTAATGAATTTATGAACTCCATTATCTCTTCTCCAAATTAATTGAGGCATGAAAAGTATAGATTCAACTTAGCAACATTAGTTGATGTTGTTGTGTCGTAAAATATTCTTGTTTAACGATTCTATTTATTTATTTTGTTTGTGTTGTTGTTGTTGTGGTTGTTCTTGTTATTCTTGTCGCTTTTGTTGTTATCGCTTTTGTCGTTATTGTTGTTCTTGTTTTTGTTGTTGATGTTTTTGGTGTTCTTCTTGTTACATTCCTCCACTAAACCAAACATAAAACATCATTTCTTCTATAAACAAAACTCAAAAACATTTCTTCCATTAATGAATTTATGAACTCCATTATCTCTTCTCCAAATTAATTGAGGCATGAAAAGTATAGATTCAACTTAGCAACATTAGTTGATGTTGTTGTGTCGTAAAATATTCTTGTTTAACGATTCTATTTATTTATTTTGTTTGTGTTGTTGTTGTTGTGGTTGTTCTTGTTATTCTTGTCGCTTTTGTTGTTATCGCTTTTGTCGTTATTGTTGTTCTTGTTTTTGTTGTTGATGTTTTGGTGTTCTTCTTGTTACATTCCTCCACTAAACCAAACATAAAACATCATTTCTTCTATAAACAAAACTCAAAAACATTTCTTCCATTAATGAATTTATGAACTCCATTATCTCTTCTCCAAATTAATTGAGGCATGAAAAGTATAGATTCAACTTAGCAACATTAGTTGATGTTGTTGTGTCGTAAAATATTCTTGTTTAACGATTCTATTTATTTATTTTGTTTGTGTTGTTGTTGTTGTGGTTGTTCTTGTTATTCTTGTCGCTTTTGTTGTTATCGCTTTTGTCGTTATTGTTGTTCTTGTTTTTGTTGTTGATGTTTTTGGTGTTCTTCTTGTTACATTCCTCCACTAAACCAAACATAAAAACATCATTTCTTCTATAAACAAAACTCAAAAAACATTTCTTCCATTAATGAATTTATGAACTCCATTATCTCTTCTCCAAATTAATTGAGGCATGAAAAGTATAGATTCAACTTAGCAACATTAGTTGATGTTGTTGTGTCGTAAAATATTCTTGTTTAACGATTCTATTTATTTATTTTGTTTGTGTTGTTGTTGTTGTGGTTGTTCTTGTTATTCTTGTCGCTTTTGTTGTTATCGCTTTTGTCGTTATTGTTGTTCTTGTTTTTGTTGTTGATGTTTTTGGTGTTCTTCTTGTTACATTCCTCCACTAAACCAAACATAAAACATCATTTCTTCTATAAACAAAACTCAAAAACATTTCTTCCATTAATGAATTTATGAACTCCATTATCTCTTCTCCAAATTAATTGAGGCATGAAAAGTATAGATTCAACTTAGCAACATTAGTTGATGTTGTTGTGTCGTAAAATATTCTTGTTTAACGATTCTATTTATTTATTTTGTTTGTGTTGTTGTTGTTGTGGTTGTTCTTGTTATTCTTGTCGCTTTTGTTGTTATCGCTTTTGTCGTTATTGTTGTTCTTGTTTTTGTTGTTGATGTTTTTGGTGTTCTTCTTGTTACATTCCTCCACTAAACCAAACATAAAACATCATTTCTTCTATAAACAAAACTCAAAAACATTTCTTCCATTAATGAATTTATGAACTCCATTATCTCTTCTCCAAATTAATTGAGGCATGAAAAGTATAGATTCAACTTAGCAACATTAGTTGATGTTGTTGTGTCGTAAAATATTCTTGTTTAACGATTCTATTTATTTATTTTGTTTGTGTTGTTGTTGTTGTGGTTGTTCTTGTTATTCTTGTCGCTTTTGTTGTTATCGCTTTTGTCGTTATTGTTGTTCTTGTTTTTGTTGTTGATGTTTTGGTGTTCTTCTTGTTACATTCCTCCACTAAACCAAACATAAAACATCATTTCTTCTATAAACAAAACTCAAAAACATTTCTTCCATTAATGAATTTATGAACTCCATTATCTCTTCTCCAAATTAATTGAGGCATGAAAAGTATAGATTCAACTTAGCAACATTAGTTGATGTTGTTGTGTCGTAAAATATTCTTGTTTAACGATTCTATTTATTTATTTTGTTTGTGTTGTTGTTGTTGTGGTTGTTCTTGTTATTCTTGTCGCTTTTGTTGTTATCGCTTTTGTCGTTATTGTTGTTCTTGTTTTTGTTGTTGATGTTTTGGTGTTCTTCTTGTTACATTCCTCCACTAAACCAAACATAAAAACATCATTTCTTCTATAAACAAAACTCAAAAACATTTCTTCCATTAATGAATTTATGAACTCCATTATCTCTTCTCCAAATTAATTGAGGCATGAAAAGTATAGATTCAACTTAGCAACATTAGTTGATGTTGTTGTGTCGTAAAATATTCTTGTTTAACGATTCTATTTATTTATTTTGTTTGTGTTGTTGTTGTTGTGGTTGTTCTTGTTATTCTTGTCGCTTTTGTTGTTATCGCTTTTGTCGTTATTGTTGTTCTTGTTTTTGTTGTTGATGTTTTTGGTGTTCTTCTTGTTACATTCCTCCACTAAACCAAACATAAAAACATCATTTCTTCTATAAACAAAACTCAAAAAACATTTCTTCCATTAATGAATTTATGAACTCCATTATCTCTTCTCCAAATTAATTGAGGCATGAAAAGTATAGATTCAACTTAGCAACATTAGTTGATGTTGTTGTGTCGTAAAATATTCTTGTTTAACGATTCTATTTATTTATTTTGTTTGTGTTGTTGTTGTTGTGGTTGTTCTTGTTATTCTTGTCGCTTTTGTTGTTATCGCTTTTGTCGTTATTGTTGTTCTTGTTTTTGTTGTTGATGTTTTGGTGTTCTTCTTGTTACATTCCTCCACTAAACCAAACATAAAACATCATTTCTTCTATAAACAAAACTCAAAAACATTTCTTCCATTAATGAATTTATGAACTCCATTATCTCTTCTCCAAATTAATTGAGGCATGAAAAGTATAGATTCAACTTAGCAACATTAGTTGATGTTGTTGTGTCGTAAAATATTCTTGTTTAACTATTTATTTATTTTGTTTGTGTTGTTGTTGTTGTGGTTGTTCTTGTTATTCTTGTCGCTTTTGTTGTTATCGCTTTTGTCGTTATTGTTGTTCTTGTTTTTGTTGTTGATGTTTTTGGTCTTCTTGTTACATTCCTCCACTAAACCAAACATAAAACATCATTTCTTCTATAAACAAAACTCAAAAACATTTCTTCCATTAATGAATTTATGAACTCCATTATCTCTTCTCCAAATTAATTGAGGCATGAAAAGTATAGATTCAACTTAGCAACATTAGTTGATGTTGTTGTGTCGTAAAATATTCTTGTTTAACGATTCTATTTATTTATTTTGTTTGTTGTTGTTGTTGTGGTTGTTCTTGTTATTCTTGTCGCTTTTGTTGTTATCGCTTTTGTCGTTATTGTTGTTCTTGTTTTTGTTGTTGATGTTTTTGGTGTTCTTCTTGTTACATTCCTCCACTAAACCAAACATAAAAACATCATTTCTTCTATAAACAAAACTCAAAAAACATTTCTTCCATTAATGAATTTATGAACTCCATTATCTCTTCTCCAAATAAATTGAGGCATGAAAAGTATAGATTCAACTTAGCAACATTAGTTGATGTTGTTGTGTCATGTAAAATATTCTTGTTTAACGATTCTATTTATTTATTTTGTTTGTGTTGTTGTTGTTGTGGTTGTTCTTGTTATTCTTGTCGCTTTTGTTGTTATCGTTTTTGTCGTTATTGTTGTTCTTGTTTTTGTTGTTGATGTTTTTGGTGTTCTTCTTGTTACATTCCTCCACTAAACCAAACATAAAAACATCATTTCTTCTATAAACAAAACTCAAAAAATATTTCTTCCATTAATGAATTTATGAACTCCATTATCTCTTCTCCAAATTAATTGAGGCATGAAAAGTATAGATTCAACTTAGCAACATTAGTTGATGTTGTTGTGTCGTAAAATATTCTTGTTTAACGATTCTATTTATTTATTTTGTTTGTGTTGTTGTTGTTGTGGTTGTTCTTGTTATTCTTGTCGCTTTTGTTGTTATCGCTTTTGTCGTTATTGTTGTTCTTGTTTTTGTTGTTGATGTTTTGGTGTTCTTCTTGTTACATTCCTCCACTAAACCAAACATAAAACATCATTTCTTCTATAAACAAAACTCAAAAACATTTCTTCCATTAATGAATTTATGAACTCCATTATCTCTTCTCCAAATTAATTGAGGCATGAAAAGTATAGATTCAACTTAGCAACATTAGTTGATGTTGTTGTCGTCGTAAAATATTCTTGTTTAACGATTCTATTTATTTATTTTGTTTGTGTTGTTGTTGTTGTGGTTGTTCTTGTTATTCTTGTCGCTTTTGTTGTTATCGCTTTTGTCGTTATTGTTGTTCTTGTTTTTGTTGTTGATGTTTTTGGTGTTCTTCTTGTTACATTCCTCCACTAAACCAAACATAAAACATCATTTCTTCTATAAACAAAACTCAAAAACATTTCTTCCATTAATGAATTTATGAACTCCATTATCTCTTCTCCAAATTAATTGAGGCATGAAAAGTATAGATTCAACTTAGCAACATTAGTTGATGTTGTTGTGTCGTAAAATATTCTTGTTTAACGATTCTATTTATTTATTTTGTTTGTGTTGTTGTTGTTGTGGTTGTTCTTGTTATTCTTGTCGCTTTTGTTGTTATCGCTTTTGTCGTTATTGTTGTTCTTGTTTTTGTTGTTGATGTTTTTGGTGTTCTTCTTGTTACATTCCTCCACTAAACCAAACATAAAACATCATTTCTTCTATAAACAAAACTCAAAAACATTTCTTCCATTAATGAATTTATGAACTCCATTATCTCTTCTCCAAATTAATTGAGGCATGAAAAGTATAGATTCAACTTAGCAACATTAGTTGATGTTGTTGTGTCGTAAAATATTCTTGTTTAACGATTCTATTTATTTATTTTGTTTGTGTTGTTGTTGTTGTGGTTGTTCTTGTTATTCTTGTCGCTTTTGTTGTTATCGCTTTTGTCGTTATTGTTGTTCTTGTTTTTGTTGTTGATGTTTTGGTGTTCTTCTTGTTACATTCCTCCACTAAACCAAACATAAAAACATCATTTCTTCTATAAACAAAACTCAAAAACATTTCTTCCATTAATGAATTTATGAACTCCATTATCTCTTCTCCAAATTAATTGAGGCATGAAAAGTATAGATTCAACTTAGCAACATTAGTTGATGTTGTTGTGTCGTAAAATATTCTTGTTTAACGATTCTATTTATTTATTTTGTTTGTGTTGTTGTTGTTGTGGTTGTTCTTGTTATTCTTGTCGCTTTTGTTGTTATCGCTTTTGTCGTTATTGTTGTTCTTGTTTTTGTTGTTGATGTTTTTGGTGTTCTTCTTGTTACATTCCTCCACTAAACCAAACATAAAAACATCATTTCTTCTATAAACAAAACTCAAAAACATTTCTTCCATTAATGAATTTATGAACTCCATTATCTCTTCTCCAAATTAATTGAGGCATGAAAAGTATAGATTCAACTTAGCAACATTAGTTGATGTTGTTGTGTCGTAAAATATTCTTGTTTAACGATTCTATTTATTTATTTTGTTTGTGTTGTTGTTGTTGTGGTTGTTCTTGTTATTCTTGTCGCTTTTGTTGTTATCGCTTTTGTCGTTATTGTTGTTCTTGTTTTTGTTGTTGATGTTTTTGGTGTTCTTCTTGTTACATTCCTCCACTAAACCAAACATAAAACATCATTTCTTCTATAAACAAAACTCAAAAACATTTCTTCCATTAATGAATTTATGAACTCCATTATCTCTTCTCCAAATTAATTGAGGCATGAAAAGTATAGATTCAACTTAGCAACATTAGTTGATGTTGTTGTGTCGTAAAATATTCTTGTTTAACGATTCTATTTATTTATTTTGTTTGTGTTGTTGTTGTTGTGGTTGTTCTTGTTATTCTTGTCGCTTTTGTTGTTATCGCTTTTGTCGTTATTGTTGTTCTTGTTTTTGTTGTTGATGTTTTTGGTGTTCTTCTTGTTACATTCCTCCACTAAACCAAACATAAAACATCATTTCTTCTATAAACAAAACTCAAAAACATTTCTTCCATTAATGAATTTATGAACTCCATTATCTCTTCTCCAAATTAATTGAGGCATGAAAAGTATAGATTCAACTTAGCAACATTAGTTGATGTTGTTGTGTCGTAAAATATTCTTGTTTAACGATTCTATTTATTTATTTTGTTTGTGTTGTTGTTGTTGTGGTTGTTCTTGTTATTCTTGTCGCTTTTGTTGTTATCGCTTTTGTCGTTATTGTTGTTCTTGTTTTTGTTGTTGATGTTTTGGTGTTCTTCTTGTTACATTCCTCCACTAAACCAAACATAAAACATCATTTCTTCTATAAACAAAACTCAAAAACATTTCTTCCATTAATGAATTTATGAACTCCATTATCTCTTCTCCAAATTAATTGAGGCATGAAAAGTATAGATTCAACTTAGCAACATTAGTTGATGTTGTTGTGTCGTAAAATATTCTTGTTTAACGATTCTATTTATTTATTTTGTTTGTGTTGTTGTTGTTGTGGTTGTTCTTGTTATTCTTGTCGCTTTTGTTGTTATCGCTTTTGTCGTTATTGTTGTTCTTGTTTTTGTTGTTGATGTTTTGGTGTTCTTCTTGTTACATTCCTCCACTAAACCAAACATAAAAACATCATTTCTTCTATAAACAAAACTCAAAAACATTTCTTCCATTAATGAATTTATGAACTCCATTATCTCTTCTCCAAATTAATTGAGGCATGAAAAGTATAGATTCAACTTAGCAACATTAGTTGATGTTGTTGTGTCGTAAAATATTCTTGTTTAACGATTCTATTTATTTATTTTGTTTGTGTTGTTGTTGTTGTGGTTGTTCTTGTTATTCTTGTCGCTTTTGTTGTTATCGCTTTTGTCGTTATTGTTGTTCTTGTTTTTGTTGTTGATGTTTTTGGTGTTCTTCTTGTTACATTCCTCCACTAAACCAAACATAAAACATCATTTCTTCTATAAACAAAACTCAAAAACATTTCTTCCATTAATGAATTTATGAACTCCATTATCTCTTCTCCAAATTAATTGAGGCATGAAAAGTATAGATTCAACTTAGCAACATTAGTTGATGTTGTTGTGTCGTAAAATATTCTTGTTTAACGATTCTATTTATTTATTTTGTTTGTGTTGTTGTTGTTGTGGTTGTTCTTGTTATTCTTGTCGCTTTTGTTGTTATCGCTTTTGTCGTTATTGTTGTTCTTGTTTTTGTTGTTGATGTTTTGGTGTTCTTCTTGTTACATTCCTCCACTAAACCAAACATAAAACATCATTTCTTCTATAAACAAAACTCAAAAACATTTCTTCCATTAATGAATTTATGAACTCCATTATCTCTTCTCCAAATTAATTGAGGCATGAAAAGTATAGATTCAACTTAGCAACATTAGTTGATGTTGTTGTGTCGTAAAATATTCTTGTTTAACGATTCTATTTATTTATTTTGTTTGTGTTGTTGTTGTTGTGGTTGTTCTTGTTATTCTTGTCGCTTTTGTTGTTATCGCTTTTGTCGTTATTGTTGTTCTTGTTTTTGTTGTTGATGTTTTTGGTGTTCTTCTTGTTACATTCCTCCACTAAACCAAACATAAAAACATCATTTCTTCTATAAACAAAACTCAAAAACATTTCTTCCATTAATGAATTTATGAACTCCATTATCTCTTCTCCAAATTAATTGAGGCATGAAAAGTATAGATTCAACTTAGCAACATTAGTTGATGTTGTTGTGTCGTAAAATATTCTTGTTTAACGATTCTATTTATTTATTTTGTTTGTGTTGTTGTTGTTGTGGTGTTCTTGTTATTCTTGTCGCTTTTGTTGTTATCGCTTTTGTCGTTATTGTTGTTCTTGTTTTTGTTGTTGATGTTTTTGGTGTTCTTCTTGTTACATTCCTCCACTAAACCAAACATAAAACATCATTTCTTCTATAAACAAAACTCAAAAACATTTCTTCCATTAATGAATTTATGAACTCCATTATCTCTTCTCCAAATTAATTGAGGCATGAAAAGTATAGATTCAACTTAGCAACATTAGTTGATGTTGTTGTGTCAGGTAAAATATTCTTGTTTAACGATTCTATTTATTTATTTTGTTTGTGTTGTTGTTGTTGTGGTTGTTCTTGTTATTCTTGTCGTTTTTGTTGTTATCGTTTTTGTCGTTATTGTTGTTCTTGTTTTTGTTGTTGATGTTTTTGGTGTTCTTCTTGTTACATTCCTCCACTAAACCAAACATAAAAACATCATTTCTTCTATAAACAAAACTCAAAAAACATTTCTTCCATTAATGAATTTATGAAGTCCATTATCTCTTCTCCAAATTAATTGAGGCATGAAAAGTATAGATTCAACTTAGCAACATTAGTTGATGTTGTTGTGTGAGGTAAAATATTCTTGTTTAACGATTCTATTTATTTATTTTGTTTGTGTTGTTGTTGTTGTGGTTGTTCTTGTTATTCCTCCACTAAACCAAACATAAAAACATCATTTCTTCTATAAACAAAACTCAAAAAACATTTCTTCCATTAATGAATTTATGAACTCCATTATCTCTTCTCCAAATTAATTGAGGCATGAAAAGTATAGATTCAACTTAGCAACATTAGTTGATGTTGTTGTGTCGTAAAATATTCTTGTTTAACGATTCTATTTATTTATTTTGTTTGTGTTGTTGTTGTTGTGGTTGTTCTTGTTATTCTTGTCGCTTTTGTTGTTATCGCTTTTCGTTATTGTTGTTCTTGTTTTTGTTGTTGATGTTTTGGTGTTCTTCTTGTTACATTCCTCCACTAAACCAAACATAAAACATCATTTCTTCTATAAACAAAACTCAAAAAACATTTCTTCCATTAATGAATTTATGAACTCCATTATCTCTTCTCCAAATTAATTGAGGCATGAAAAGTATAGATTCAACTTAGCAACATTAGTTGATGTTGTTGTGTGAGGTAAAATATTCTTGTTTAACGATTCTATTTATTTATTTTGTTTGTGTTGTTGTTGTTGTGGTTGTTCTTGTTATTCTTGTCGTTTTTGTTGTTATCGTTTTTGTCGTTATTGTTGTTCTTGTTTTTGTTGTTGATGTTTTTGGTGTTCTTCTTGTTACATTCCTCCACTAAACCAAACATAAAAACATCATTTCTTCTATAAACAAAACTCAAAAAACATTTCTTCCATTAATGAATTTATGAACTCCATTATCTCTTCTCCAAATTAATTGAGGCATGAAAAGTATAGATTCAACTTAGCAACATTAGTTGATGTTGTTGTGTCGTAAAATATTCTTGTTTAACGATTCTATTTATTTATTTTGTTTGTGTTGTTGTTGTTGTTGTGTTCTTGTTATTCTTGTCGCTTTTGTTGTTATCGCTTTTGTCGTTATTGTTGTTCTTGTTTTTGTTGTTGATGTTTTGGTGTTCTTCTTGTTACATTCCTCCACTAAACCAAACATAAAAACATCATTTCTTCTATAAACAAAACTCAAAAAACATTTCTTCCATTAATGAATTTATGAACTCCATTATCTCTTCTCCAAATTAATTGAGGCATGAAAAGTATAGATTCAACTTAGCAACATTAGTTGATGTTGTTGTGTGAGGTAAAATATTCTTGTTTAACGATTCTATTTATTTATTTTGTTTGTGTTGTTGTTGTTGTGGTTGTTCTTGTTATTCTTGTCGTTTTTGTTGTTATCGTTTTTGTCGTTATTGTTGTTCTTGTTTTTGTTGTTGATGTTTTTGGTGTTCTTCTTGTTACATTCCTCCACTAAACCAAACATAAAAACATCATTTCTTCTATAAACAAAACTCAAAAAACATTTCTTCCATTAATGAATTTATGAACTCCATTATCTCTTCTCCAAATTAATTGAGGCATGAAAAGTATAGATTCAACTTAGCAACATTAGTTGATGTTGTTGTGTCGTAAAATATTCTTGTTTAACGATTCTATTTATTTATTTTGTTTGTGTTGTTGTTGTTGTGGTTGTTCTTGATATTCTTGTCGCTTTTGTTGTTATCGCTTTTGTCGTTATTGTTGTTCTTGTTTTTGTTGTTGATGTTTTGGTGTTCTTCTTGTTACATTCCTCCACTAAACCAAACATAAAACATCATTTCTTCTATAAACAAAACTCAAAAAACATTTCTTCCATTAATGAATTTATGAACTCCATTATCTCTTCTCCAAATTAATTGAGGCATGAAAAGTATAGATTCAACTTAGCAACATTAGTTGATGTTGTTGTGTCAGGTAAAATATTCTTGTTTAACGATTCTATTTATTTATTTTGTTTGTGTTGTTGTTGTTGTTGTGGTTGTTCTTGTTATTCTTGTCGTTTTTGTTGTTATCGTTTTTGTCGTTATTGTTGTTCTTGTTTTTGTTGTTGATGTTTTTGGTGTTCTTCTTGTTACATTCCTCCACTAAACCAAACATAAAAACATCATTTCTTCTATAAACAAAACTCAAAAAACATTTCTTCCATTAATGAATTTATGAAGTCCATTATCTCTTCTCCAAATTAATTGAGGCATGAAAAGTATAGATTCAACTTAGCAACATTAGTTGATGTTTTTGTTTCAGGTAAAATATTCTTGTTTAACGATTCTATTTATTTATTTTGTTTGTGTTGTTGTTGTTGTGGTTGTTCTTGTTATTCTTGTCGTTTTTGTTGTTATCGTTTTTGTCGTTATTGTTGTTCTTGTTTTTGTTGTTGATGTTTTTGGTGTTCTTCTTGTTACATTCCTCCACTAAACCAAACATAAAAACATCATTTCTTCTATAAACAAAACTCAAAAAACATTTCTTCCATTAATGAATTTATGAACTCCATTATCTCTTCTCCAAATTAATTGAGGCATGAAAAGTATAGATTCAACTTAGCAACATTAGTTGATGTTGTTGTGTCGTAAAATATTCTTGTTTAACGATTCTATTTATTTATTTTGTTTGTTGTTGTTGTTGTTGTGGTTGTTCTTGATATTCTTGTCGTTTTTGTTGTTATCGTTTTTGTCGTTATTGTTGTTCTTGTTTTTGTTGTTGATGTTTTTGGTGTTCTTCTTGTTACATTCCTCCACTAAACCAAACATAAAACATCATTTCTTCTATAAACAAAACTCAAAAAACATTTCTTCCATTAATGAATTTATGAACTCCATTATCTCTTCTCCAAATTAATTGAGGCATGAAAAGTATAGATTCAACTTAGCAACATTAGTTGATGTTGTTGTGTCAGGTAAAATATTCTTGTTTAACGATTCTATTTATTTATTTTGTTTGTGTTGTTGTTGTTGTTGTGGTTGTTCTTGTTATTCTTGTCGTTTTTGTTGTTATCGTTTTTGTCGTTATTGTTGTTCTTGTTTTTGTTGTTGATGTTTTTGGTGTTCTTCTTGTTACATTCCTCCACTAAACCAAACATAAAAACATCATTTCTTCTATAAACAAAACTCAAAAAACATTTCTTCCATTAATGAATTTATGAACTCCATTATCTCTTCTCCAAATTAATTGAGGCATGAAAAGTATAGATTCAACTTAGCAACATTAGTTGATGTTGTTGTGTCAGGTAAAATATTCTTGTTTAACGATTCTATTTATTTATTTTGTTTGTGTTGTTGTTGTTGTTGTGGTTGTTCTTGATATTCTTGTCGTTTTTGTTGTTATCGTTTTTGTCGTTATTGTTGTTCTTGTTTTTGTTGTTGATGTTTTGGTGTTCTTCTTGTTACATTCCTCCACTAAACCAAACATAAAACATCATTTCTTCTATAAACAAAACTCAAAAAACATTTCTTCCATTAATGAATTTATGAAGTCCATTATCTCTTCTCCAAATTAATTGAGGCATGAAAAGTATAGATTCAACTTAGCAACATTAGTTGATGTTTTTGTTTCAGGTAAAATATTCTTGTTTAACGATTCTATTTATTTATTTTGTTTGTGTTGTTGTTGTTGTGGTTGTTCTTGTTATTCTTGTCGTTTTTGTTGTTATCGCTTTTGTCGTTATTGTTGTTCTTGTTTTTGTTGTTGATGTTTTTGGTGTTCTTCTTGTTACATTCCTCCACTAAACCAAACATAAAAACATCATTTCTTCTATAAACAAAACTCAAAAAACATTTCTTCCATTAATGAATTTATGAACTCCATTATCTCTTCTCCAAATTAATTGAGGCATGAAAAGTATAGATTCAACTTAGCAACATTAGTTGATGTTGTTGTGTCAGGTAAAATATTCTTGTTTAACGATTCTATTTATTTATTTTGTTTGTGTTGTTGTTGTTTGTGGTTGTTCTTGATATTCTTGTCGCTTTTGTTGTTATCGCTTTTGTCGTTATTGTTGTTCTTGTTTTTGTTGTTGATGTTTTTGGTGTTCTTCTTGTTACAGTCCTCCACTAAACCAAACATAAAAACATCATTTCTTCTATAAACAAAACTCAAAAAACATTTTTTCCATTAATGAATTTATGAACTCCATTATCTCTTCTCCAAACTAATTGAGGCATGAAAAGTATTGATTCAACTTAGCAACATTAGTTGATGTTGTTGTGTCAGGTAAAATATTCTTGTTTAACGATTCTATTTATTTATTTTGTTTGTGTTGTTGTTGTTGTTGTGGTTGTTCTTGATATTCTTGTCGTTTTTGTTGTTATCGTTTTTGTCGTTATTGTTGTTCTTGTTTTTGTTGTTGATGTTTTTGGTGTTCTTCTTGTTACAATCCTCCACTAAACCAAACATAAAAACATCATTTCTTCTATAAACAAAACTCAAAAAACATTTCTTCCATTAATGAATTTATGAACTCCATTATCTCTTCTCCAAACTAATTGAGGCATGAAAAGTATAGATTCAACTTAGCAACATTAGTTGATGTTGTTGTGTCAGGTAAAATATTCTTGTTTAACGATTCTATTTATTTATTTTGTTTGTGTTGTTGTTGTTGTGGTTGTTCTTGTTATTCTTGTCGCTTTTGTTGTTATCTTTTGTCGTTATTGTTGTTCTTGTTTTTGTTGTTGATGTTTTTGGTGTTCTTCTTGTTACATTCCTCCACTAAACCAAACATAAAAACATCATTTCTTCTATAAACAAAACTCAAAAAACATTTCTTCCATTAATGAATTTATGAAGTCCATTATCTCTTCTCCAAATTAATTGAGGCATGAAAAGTATAGATTCAACTTAGCAACATTAGTTGATGTTGTTGTGTGAGGTAAAATATTCTTGTTTAACGATTCTATTTATTTATTTTGTTTGTGTTGTTGTTGTTGTGGTTGTTCTTATTATTCTTGTCGTTTTTGTTGTTATCGTTTTTGTCGTTATTGTTGTTCTTGTTTTTGTTGTTGATGTTTTTGGTGTTCTTCTTGTTACATTCCTCCACTAAACCAAACATAAAAACATCATTTCTTCTATAAACAAAACTCAAAAAACATTTCTTCCATTAATGAATTTATGAACTCCATTATCTCTTCTCCAAATTAATTGAGGCATGAAAAGTATAGATTCAACTTAGCAACATTAGTTGATGTTGTTGTGTCAGGTAAAATATTCTTGTTTAACGATTCTATTTATTTATTTTGTTTGTGTTGTTGTTGTTGTTGTGGTTGTTCTTGATATTCTTGTCGTTTTTGTTGTTATCGTTTTTGTCGTTATTGTTGTTCTTGTTTTTGTTGTTGATGTTTTTGGTGTTCTTCTTGTTACAGTCCTCCACTAAACCAAACATAAAAACATCATTTCTTCTATAAACAAAACTCAAAAAACATTTCTTCCATTAATGAATTTATGAACTCCATTATCTCTTCTCCAAACTAATTGAGGCATGAAAAGTATAGATTCAACTTAGCAACATTAGTTGATGTTGTTGTGTCAGGTAAAATATTCTTGTTTAACGATTCTATTTATTTATTTTGTTTGTGTTGTTGTTGTTGTTGTTGTGGTTGTTCTTGTTATTCTTGTCGTTTTTGTTGTTATCGTTTTTGTCGTTATTGTTGTTCTTGTTTTTGTTGTTGATGTTTTTGGTGTTCTTCTTGTTACATTCCTCCACTAAACCAAACATAAAAACATCATTTCTTCTATAAACAAAACTCAAAAAACATTTCTTCCATTAATGAATTTATGAAGTCCATTATCTCTTCTCCAAATTAATTGAGGCATGAAAAGTATAGATTCAACTTAGCAACATTAGTTGATGTTTTTGTTTCAGGTAAAATATTCTTGTTTAACGATTCTATTTATTTATTTTGTTTGTGTTGTTGTTGTTGTGGTTGTTCTTGTTATTCTTGTCGTTTTTGTTGTTATCGTTTTTGTCGTTATTGTTGTTCTTGTTTTTGTTGTTGATGTTTTTGGTGTTCTTCTTGTTACATTCCTCCACTAAACCAAACATAAAAACATCATTTCTTCTATAAACAAAACTCAAAAAACATTTCTTCCATTAATGAATTTATGAACTCCATTATCTCTTCTCCAAATTAATTGAGGCATGAAAAGTATAGATTCAACTTAGCAACATTAGTTGATGTTGTTGTGTCAGGTAAAATATTCTTGTTTAACGATTCTATTTATTTATTTTGTTTGTGTTGTTGTTGTTGTTGTGGTTGTTCTTGATATTCTTGTCGTTTTTGTTGTTATCGTTTTTGTCGTTATTGTTGTTCTTGTTTTTGTTGTTGATGTTTTTGGTGTTCTTCTTGTTACAGTCCTCCACTAAACCAAACATAAAACATCATTTCTTCTATAAACAAAACTCAAAAACATTTTTCCATTAATGAATTTATGAACTCCATTATCTCTTCTCCAAACTAATTGAGGCATGAAAAGTATAGATTCAACTTAGCAACATTAGTTGATGTTGTTGTGTCAGGTAAAATATTCTTGTTTAACGATTCTATTTATTTATTTTGTTTGTGTTGTTGTTGTTGTTGTGGTTGTTCTTGTTATTCTTGTCGTTTTTGTTGTTATCGTTTTTGTCGTTATTGTTGTTCTTGTTTTTGTTGTTGATGTTTTTGGTGTTCTTCTTGTTACAGTCCTCCACTAAACCAAACATAAAAACTTCATTTCTTCTATAAACAAAACTCAAAAAACATTTCTTCCATTAATGAATTTATGAACTCCATTATCTCTTCTCCAAACTAATTGAGGCATGAAAAGTATAGATTCAACTTAGCAACATTAGTTGATGTTGTTGTGTCAGGTAAAATATTCTTGTTTAACGATTCTATTTATTTATTTTGTTTGTGTTGTTGTTGTTGTTGTGGTTGTTCTTGTTATTCTTGTCGTTTTTGTTGTTATCGTTTTTGTCGTTATTGTTGTTCTTGTTTTTGTTGTTGATGTTTTTGGTGTTCTTCTTGTTACATTCCTCCACTAAACCAAACATAAAAACATCATTTCTTCTATAAACAAAACTCAAAAAACATTTCTTCCATTAATGAATTTATGAAGTCCATTATCTCTTCTCCAAATTAATTGAGGCATGAAAAGTATAGATTCAACTTAGCAACATTAGTTGATGTTTTGTTTCGTAAAATATTCTTGTTTAACGATTCTATTTATTTATTTTGTTTGTGTTGTTGTTGTTGTGGTTGTTCTTGTTATTCTTGTCGCTTTTGTTGTTATCGCTTTTGTCGTTATTGTTGTTCTTGTTTTTGTTGTTGATGTTTTGGTGTTCTTCTTGTTACATTCCTCCACTAAACCAAACATAAAAACATCATTTCTTCTATAAACAAAACTCAAAAAACATTTCTTCCATTAATGAATTTATGAACTCCATTATCTCTTCTCCAAATTAATTGAGGCATGAAAAGTATAGATTCAACTTAGCAACATTAGTTGATGTTGTTGTGTCAGGTAAAATATTCTTGTTTAACGATTCTATTTATTTATTTTGTTTGTGTTGTTGTTGTTGTGGTTGTTCTTGATATTCTTGTCGTTTTTGTTGTTATCGTTTTTGTCGTTATTGTTGTTCTTGTTTTTGTTGTTGATGTTTTTGGTGTTCTTCTTGTTACAGTCCTCCACTAAACCAAACATAAAAACATCATTTCTTCTATAAACAAAACTCAAAAAACATTTTTTCCATTAATGAATTTATGAACTCCATTATCTCTTCTCCAAACTAATTGAGGCATGAAAAGTATAGATTCAACTTAGCAACATTAGTTGATGTTGTTGTGTCAGGTAAAATATTCTTGTTTAACGATTCTATTTATTTATTTTGTTTGTGTTGTTGTTGTTGTTGTGGTTGTTCTTGTTATTCTTTCGTTTGTTGTTATCGCTTTTGTCGTTATTGTTGTTCTTGTTTTTGTTGTTGATGTTTTTGGTGTTCTTCTTGTTACATTCCTCCACTAAACCAAACATAAAAACATCATTTCTTCTATAAACAAAACTCAAAAAACATTTCTTCCATTAATGAATTTATGAACTCCATTATCTCTTCTCCAAATTAATTGAGGCATGAAAAGTATAGATTCAACTTAGCAACATTAGTTGATGTTGTTGTGTCGTAAAATATTCTTGTTTAACGATTCTATTTATTTATTTTGTTTGTGTTGTTGTTGTTGTGGTTGTTCTTGTTATTCTTGTCGCTTTTGTTGTTATCGCTTTTGTCGTTATTGTTGTTCATGTTTTTGTTGTTGATGTTTTTGGTGTTCTTCTTGTTACATTCCTCCACTAAACCAAACATAAAACATCATTTCTTCTATAAACAAAACTCAAAAACATTTCTTCCATTAATGAATTTAGGAACTCCATTATCTCTTCTCCAAATTAATTGAGGCATGAAAAGTATAGATTCAACTTAGCAACATTAGTTGATGTTGTTGTGTCAGGTAAAATATTCTTGTTTAACGATTCTATTTATTTATTTTGTTTGTGTTGTTGTTGTTGTGGTTGTTCTTGTTATTCTTGTCGTTTTTGTTGTTATCGTTTTTGTCATTATTGTTGTTCTTGTTTTTGTTGTTGATGTTTTTGGTGTTCTTCTTGTTACATTCCTCCACTAAACCAAACATAAAAACATCATTTCTTCTATAAACAAAACTCAATAAACATTTCTTCCATTAATGAATTTATGAACTCCATTATCTCTTCTCGAAATTAATTGAGGCATGAAAAGTATAGATTCAACTTAGCAACATTAGTTGATGTTGTTGTGTCAGGTAAAATATTCTTGTTTAACGATTCTATTTATTTATTTTGTTTGTGTGGTTGTTGTTGTGGTTGTTCTTGTTATTGTTGTTGTTGTTGTTGTTGTTGTTATTTTTGTTGTTGTTGTTGTTGTTATTTTTGTTATTATTCTTGTTGTTCTTGTTGTTGTGTTAAACATATTTAATTTAGGTAAAATACTCTTTTTAGTCCTGTAAATTTACGTCAAAGTTCATTTAGATTCTTTAACTAAAAAAATCATATTAGTCCATTAACTCTTCAAAACGCTTGATTTTAGTCATTTTTAATAGATGTTATAATGTCCAATATATTAAAAAGACATTTCTACATAATTAGGTGGATTAGCAGTGCCAATGGCCGTGACATTACAACATTCAAAAGAAAACAATATTTTTCATAATATTCTCACTCTACAACATACAAACTGTTAATAACATTTTGTTTCAACTACAAGCTTATTCTTCCTGATCTTCATCCTTCACAACAACTTAATTTACAAACTAAAACTAAAACTTATAATAGTGTCATACTAACTCTACTGAAGCATTGTCTACTATATTACTAGAACTTTACGTTTTAATTACATAAGTATCACAAGTTAACATTATTATAGTATTATTATTCATGAAGCAATGGAGTTTTTAAAGTAATGGAGACACTATGACATATTATGATGCTTTGAGACACTTTTGTCTCTTTCATTTATGTCTATAAATTGATATATATAGTTGTTGTTAATGCATGCATGCACACATCTCAATTAATATATAGTTGTTGTCATTGATAAAGAGTGACAAGAACATGAAGATAAAGTGATTTTTTATTTTGAGATGGTGAGTTAGTGGGTGTGATAGTTGATTGTAGAGTTGATGTAGAAACACCATAAACATGCAGGGAGTGAACTCGACATTAATGTGCACAAAAGCTCTTTCAACATCAGGATGTAATAATGGAAGCTCCATCCATTGATGAAGAAGAATAACTTTTTGAAGAAGCAATACTTTTGGATCATGGAAGATATATGGAGAAAGTGATTGTGGAAGCAAACTTTTTGAAGCCATAAAAAGCTCAGTGAAATATCGTTCGAAACCGTAAAGATGTAGTTCCAAAACCAAGCTTCACCTCCAAACTTCAACTAGTTATAGCTTGCTACAGTATATTCATCCATGAAGAAAACATCTAAACATCAAATAAAGATGGATTGTTGTCGTGTGAAAAAAGCGATGATGAGTGTTATGTTTCGATAGGGAAATTAGAGAATGTAGGGGGTAATGTCTTGTTTGATTCCTTTGTGACAGTTCATGATAAAACTGGTTTGGCCATTATATTATCAAACTGTTTGAAGTCCCACATCAAAGAATATTTAATATGTGAAAGTATTTATATATCCCTGTTACAATCTCCATTTCCAAGCGTTACATAATGGCCAATTGATCATACGTTGGGCTTTAAGCCTTTATTGGATTTAAGCCTTTATTGGAATTTGTTTAAAAACTTGAGGTGGGAGTGTTGATGTGACAATTCATATGAATTTATTATTATTATGTGACAATTAATATAAATTTACGAGAATCATTTCGGACAATTAATATAAATTTACGAGAATCATTTCGGCCATTGATAACTTCAAGTTGTGAGAATTATAAAGTAATAATAACGAGAATTATAAAGTAATAATAACAAAAAATTAAAGAGAAATTAAATTAAATATGAATTTATTATTATTATGTGACAATTAATATAAATTTACGAGAATCATTTCGGCCATTGATAACTTCAAGTTGTGAGAATTATAAAGTAATAATAACAAAAAATAAAAGAGAAATTAAATTAATTATGAATTTATTATTATTATGTGACAATTAATATAAATTTACGAGAATCATTTCGGCCATTGATAACTTCAAGTTGTGAGAATTATAAAGTAATAATAACAAAAAATAAAAGAGAAATTAAATTAATTATTTATGATTTTTTTTAAAATTTAAATAAATAAAATAAAAGTGCAATTGAAAAATACATTTTCTAAAGAAGTATAAGAACTTATATATTTTTTTGTGTGGATTTTTTGAAATAAATAATACCAATATATAAATTTAAATAAAAATTGATAAAAGAACATATTTTTGATATATTTTTTGAGTAAAGAAGTAAAAATAGTGATTAAAACATAATAAAAATCAAATTTCACTAAATTCATAAAATGACTTCTAACATTTCTATTTTTTCGTAGTTTTTTAAAGTATAATCAACTCTTGACCTGTAAAGATAAGTTGTAGATGACATCAAAGAGAATCATATGTAAAAAGAACCGCTCAAAAATGTCGAAATTTGAAGAAGTTATGAATTTTTGAAATCTGATTCAAGAATTGGCAAAAATACGGTGAATCATTGTGAACACTTGCTATGCAATGATGCAGATGGAGGGTGAGATCGTAAGTCAAAAATTAGGGTATGACACCGTCCATTCCGAATATTTTTAGTAATTCAAGACAATATTTGGTTTAATATATAAATATTCCTTCATCGAATTGCTTAATTTGGAGTCTGAGAAAGTAGTTCAATTCCCCCATTATACCCATTTCAAACTCTCCTTGTGAAATCTTAAGGAAATCCTTAACAAGGTGCATATTAGTTGATCCAAATATGATATCATCAAATAAATTTGAACAAGTAAAATTTACTTTCTTTTATGTTTAATATAGAGTGTAGTGTCCACTTTCCCTTTAGAGTATCCTTGATCAAACAAGAATTTGCTAAGTCGATCATGCCATGCTCTTGGGGCTTGTTTAAGACCATACAAAGCACGTTTTAGCTTAAAAACATGATTAGGAAACTCATAATTTTCAAAACCAGGAGGTTGTGTAACATACACTTCTTCATTTATGTATACGCTAAAGAATAAACTTTTAACGTCCATTTGACATAATTTGAAGCTCTTGGAGCATGCAAATGTTAGTAAAAGGCATATATTCTAGAGTCGGGAAAACGGAGCATAAGTCTCCTCAAAATAAATGCATTACTCTTGGTTATACCCTTGAGCCACTAGACAGGCTTTATTCTTTGTTATCACACAATGTTTGTCAATTTTAGTCCTAAATACCCATCGTGTGCCAATAACTTGATGATTTTGTGGACGCTAGACAAGGTACCAAATATCATTTCTTTCATACTGAGTCAATTCTTCTTGCACGGCCATAAGACAATGCTCATCAAGTAAGGTGTCCTTAGAGTTTTTAGGTTCAACTTGTGATATGTACTTGTGGTGATAAAAAAAATTACTCATCTTAGAGAGCATTGTTACCCCTTTAGTGATATCACCAATAATGTTGTTAATAAGATGATCTTTAGAGTTTCTCCACTCTAATGGAAGACCGGCATCTTCTTTTTGAATTTTACCATCCTTCTTTTCTTGGTTGTCATCCCCATCCTTCTCAATGTTCTTCGCTTTAGGTTAATCAAATCCTTTTTTTGTTTCCTTGAGTATGTCTTATGTAGATACACCTACACCAAGAAAAGAAATACATTTCCCAAAACTACTTATAGAAGACTCATCAAAAGTAACATCAAAGAGCTCTTCAACAATAAGTAATTTGTTGTTATAAACTATATATGCTTTACTAGATTGAGAGTATCCAAGAAAGATACCTTTATCGGCTTTTGTGTCAAATTTCTCAAGATTATCCTTTCCATTATTTAAAATAGAACATTTACTTCCAAAGACATGGAGATATGATAAATTTGGTTTTCTACCTTTTAAAAGTTCATAAGGAATTTTGTCAAGTATAGGACGAATAAGTATCTTATTCAAGACATAACATTTCGTGCTAGTAGCATCGGCCCAAAAATATTTTGGTAGACCACAATCATTAAGCATTGTTCTTGCCAACTCCGTTAAAACACGATTTTTGCACTCCACAACATCATTTTGTTGTGGAGTCCTAGGAGCTGAAAAAGTTATGTTCAATACCAAATTTATCACAATATTCTTCAAAGAGATAGTTTTAAAATTCACCTCCATGATCTCTTCGAATGTCAACAATTTTAGAGTTCAATTTATTTTGAGAGAATTTGGCGAAATGTGTGAAATCCGAGAATATTTCATCTTTGACACGTAAGAAAATAGTCCAATAAAATCTTGAATAATTATCAAAAATTAAAAACCCATAGTAATTACGATCTATGCTTTTTTTTATACCCCAAAATTTACCCTCCTACTTCTCAAGACAATCTCAAGGATTTCACAAGGGTTGATCAGACAAACCCTCTCCTAAGCAATCAATCCAAACTAGGAATTTGCATATCTCAAGTCAAGATGGATTTCCAGTGCTCTAAGTAGTCATCATACCTCACCATATATCTCAAGGGATCATCATGTCAATTTTCAAGCCTTACAAGTCAAAATTTCTCATCCAATTGCTCAGATGGTTAAAAATCAGCTGTATTTGACAAAAAGTCAATTATGGTCAACATACAGTCAAACTTCACAATTTTTTATCAACATCAATATTTTGAAGTAGTATTCATCATTTTATCAAGGGTTGACCAAGATTCATCAAGAAAAATTAGGATTTGATCAAAAGTCAAAGTTTCTAAATTAGGATTTTTCAAACAAAAGTCAACAAAACTTTGACCAAGCATAACTTTCACATACTTTATCAGAAATTTTTCCACCAAAGCTCATTTTAAAGGGAATTCAATTCTCTACAACTTCATGTCTCACAAGCTTGGGCTGGAAATGCTTCAAAGTTATAGATCAAAACATTACAGGTCCTTTTAAAAAGTCAACAAAAAGTCATCTTTTTGAAAAGAAGTGTTCATGAGCATGGAAACTTCAATGAAGATGAAATCAAAATGACTATTTAGATGACATCTTGAGCTTTCTAAAAAGTCCAATAACACCCAAAAATGTTAAAAATTGAGCAAGATACAAGTTGTGCAAGTTGGGCATTTTTGAGGAGGTGCATAAAGAGAAATACTTGAGAAAATAAAAAAATTTCCAAATGGGCTTAACTTTTCTTGGTTCAAACTTGTTTCTAATCACAATTAGAACCTCCAAACCCAATGCCACTCCCTTGAACTTTTTATTTTATTTATTTTTATTTTTATTCATTTAAAGTTAATTTAATTAAAATAAAATAGCAAAAAATAAATCAATCAATGCAAGGCTGTATATTTGACATTCTTGAGGTCCAAGATACCTATTAAATGGCCTGAAATTCGAAATTGAGTGATTTGCAAGTGATTGGTAAAAGATTGGCAATATTTGATCAAGATTGAAATGATTGGCAAATCAAATATACTCATTGAATGGGATATATTTTCTCATCAATGTTCAACCTGAATCCATCCTCTATAAATTCAGAGGGTTTCTAAACCCTAGAAAAGAGTTTTTTTGCAGCTGGAAGAACCCTAACCAAGCTTGAAAAAACTGTGGCACGCAAGCAACTTGCAGCCAAAGTTTTAGCTCGATCCAAGCCATTCCAAGCATCCCAACACGTTGCTGGGAGTCCTCTGAATCGATCCAGCCATTCACCAAGCCTTGAAACATCCAGAATCACGAAATCCAAAATCACGGTTTGCTCTTCAAAACTCAAAATCGATTTCATTGATTCGTGCATTTTTAATACAATTTGATTACATATTTGTGTTTAGACTGATGTTTGTAAACTTTCTGGATAGTTTGATTTGAGTTTTAGCACAGGAATGAGAATCTGCCATTGCTAGGGTTCATGAGCTCGAATTAGGGATTTCCAAAATAGGTTAAATTGGACGAAACCAGTGACCCTATGACACTCAGGGGATCAAACCGAGTTAATCCATGATCTCATAATTGATTTATGTTGCGTATTTTTTAGTTTTGATTTATGGCAGGGGTATAGTGACGAAACAGAACCGTGGGTAAAAGTTTGAAAGTTCAAACAAAAAAGATGACACCTTGGCGCGTTTTGGTGCCAACTGACCCTCGAGCGCCTTAAGCTCCACGGATCCCTAGAGGAGGCATCACTCCCAAGCTCCAAACAATCCCTTCAACAGAACCCCAAGCTCCATTTCAGACGTCCCAATTAAAATTTTAAGCTCCACTGGACCCTTCCAGCGTCAGAATCTCCAGAAGCCCCAGCTTCTAGACTCTTCCAAGACGGATCTCCGAAGCTTCACGGTTGTTTCACAGAGTCCCCAAAGCTCCAGCCGGACGTCCCCAGAGAATCTCCGGATGCCCCACTTCTTTTCGGATGCGAAGCTCCGCCGGACACGCTCAACAGATTTTTCACCAAACTCCGGTTTGGATGCCCCACAGCGCCACCACGTAAGGCGACTGTGGCAACTTCCATTAGAAGGTCTGATGGGTTTCCTTTATTTTTATTTTTTCTGTTTTTATTATTTCCTTTCTTTTAAAATAATCTAAATAAATAATTAGTAATTAAGTTATATAATTAGTCTAATTAGGTTTATTCTATAAATAATTTTCATCAAACTTTTTCTTAATTAAAATTAATTAGAATTAAGCTTTTCACTAAAATTAACCTCCAAAAAAAACCAAAAATATATTTTCCATTATTTATTATTCCGCATTTTAAGTTCTAGAAAGGTTGTATAGGTTGCATTTTTTTTATCATGTAATAGTGTAGGACCTTTACGTTTCTGCTTTTACTTTCTGGACTCCCATATTATGTATCTGCCCTAAAGCCATGTAATAGCATAGGACCTTTACATTTCCGCAATTTATTTTTCGCACCTATTAACTGCTAGTAATTAGGCGTGTATGACAAGATTAAAAACAACATAGATCACCTCTAATCATAAGATAAAATATCTGAATACAACACAAATTTCACACTTGCATCCACCTTAAGGTATCCTTTCTCGTTGCCTTACGAATAATGGTCATGTCCCTCGAACGTGGGGATATCTTAGCACATTTGCCTACAATATATCATCATAGTCCCTTCGACTTAAAAGATCATAGTCCTTCGATGTTGCCTACGAATATATGATCTCGTCCCTCGATTGTTGCCTACGAAAAGTGATTATCGTCCCTACAGATATGCTAGGATATCTGTACAAGTTGCCTTCTATGACCATCCGATGTCCCTTCAAATGTCCCTTTTACATCCAACGAATAAGGTTACCTACCAACCAATGGTATGGATAGTCTTATTCTAAAGGAAAGCAAAATAACACGGAAACGACCGTTCTGAGTGGGTAAAAATAAGTCTCTTTTGCTTGCTCAATTAAAACACTCTTTTCACACCTCACACTTTCAATAGACATTTTCAAACACTTTGTATACATTCCAGCGTGAATCATTACAAAGTCCTTTTCCAAAACAAAACATTTCCAAACACTTTGTATACATTCCAGCGTGAATCATTATGAAGTCAAAGTGAAATGCCTTTTCAAAAATCTTTTCAAACACACACATAAAAACAATTAAAGTGAGCTAAGCAATTAAGAGACCGTAGATAACTAAGGATGGAAAGGGTGCTAACACCTTCCCTTTTCATAACCACCTCCCTTACTCAGAATTTAATGAAGGTCTTTTCCTGTTCTTTTCGCCTTCCCTTAATTGGATAAAAGAAAAGTCGGTGGCGACTCTTGCTATCCGCAACATTTGCGATCAAACACAAAACAAATAAGTCAGTTCTCCCACCATGTTATAGAACTGGCGACTCTACTGGGGAAAATCCCAAAGAGAGGTTACCTTAGGGTCTTTAGATCACTTTAATTGTTTGACTTGTATGCTTTATTCATAAGGGTTGCTTGGGTATTATATTTGTGGGGGATCCTACACCCGGATCCAGGTTTCCTTAGGTAATTAGCAATAAATCGTCGCGATCGTTAGGCGTATACCAAAACGGTCAACATGATGGCTACGTTAGTGTGACGCTTTGGATGTCCCGATGCTCCTCATGTTCAGTTGAGGAAAGTATTTGGCGTATGCGTGGTGCCATCAGCACTAACTTAACTTTTAGAACCTTAATTGACCCATCTTGGCCATTAGAAGGTAGTGAGATAGTCGACTTCGGTGTAGACTGAGGTTGGTTGATACTCGATGCTACGCTCATTAAGATTCGACTTTTACGATGTTTCGATCGACCACTTGGTAGTCATATTGAAATAAAGCCTACGAGAAAGATCAATGATATGAGATTCCTAGAACCCGGTTACTATTATAGGACAGGTTGAACCCACTTAAACTCTGGTAGGGTAGACACCTATACCTCATGCAAGCCTTAAACCTAGGGATATTGTGTGAATTGCTCGTGTTTGCTACTTGTTTTAAACATGACATCATAACATAATCATATCATTTCTAACTATTTCAAGGACCTAGAAATTTATCTTTGCTTTGTTTTGTAGGAATTATGGCTTCCAGGAAGACTATCTGAATCAACTTCATGGGTATACCTTGTGAACTCAAAGAATTAGTCTTAGAAATTCCTGATCATGCTCAGTTCATCAAAAGACATGGTTATCTACTTGACTTGGTTATCTCCGTTTTTGAAAAAGACATGATGCACGTCATATTCCAGTTCTTCAATCCGAAACATCACTTCTTTACATTCCCAGATTACCAGTTGGTTCCTACCTTGGAAGAGTTCTCTAAGCTACTGGGGATACCTATCCTTGATAAGATACCATTCACCGGTTCAGAAAAAGCTCCGAAATATGAAGACATCACATCAGCCTTACATCTAAAGCGATCAGACATTGAAGCTAATTGGGAGACAAGAAGCGCAGTTAAGGGTTTTCTTGCTAAGTTTCTGATAAAGAAAGCTCGAGAATTCCTAAAAGCTATGAGTTTCCATGCATTCGAAGATGTTTTGGCCTTGCTAATATATGGCTTGGTTCTATTCCCTAATCCAGATCAGTTCATAGACGCGAACGCCGTCAAGATATTCCTCACTCGTAATCCAGTGCCTACTTTACTTGGGGACATCCTACATTCTCTCCACACTCGTACTATCAAAAGACAAGGAACTCTCATGTGTTCCATACCATTACTTTCCAGTTTGTTTATTTCGCACCTTCCTCGATTAGTAATGAAGAACGAGCAAAGATTGAAGTGGTCTCAAAGGCTGATGTCACTCTCTCATTCAGATATCCGTTGGTGTCTTTTCCCTCAAAAGGACTTCACTTTTATTGAGCGTTGTGGGGAATTCCCTAATGTACCACTCCTTGGCATAAGGGGAGGTATCACTTACAATCATTATCTATCTCTACGTGAGTTTATTTATGCTCAAAGAGATGGTCCTCGTGATATGCTTCTCCAAGACATTGTGTTTGACTACAACAACGATCTCCAGAACTACCATCGAAAATTTGTATACGCTTGGGGAATGGTAAAGAAGATTGATACCAAGACTTTGGGAGACAAAAATTCCATTCCTTGGGAACCTTACCTCAAATGGGTGCGAGCTCGAGCTCAGAACCTCATGATGTCGTTTACAGCTGTTCTACCAGTGATTATGGAACCTGTTGTTATAGGTGACGAACCCTATACCATTCTCCATCCAGACTTGCCTACTGATTTCGAAGACTTGAAGAGATCCTGGATTCAACTTAAAGAAGAAAGGGATACATTCAAAGCTCAGTGTTATGCAAGCGAGAAGAAAGTACTAAAGTTGACAAAGCTACTTCACGAGGAGCGAAGCATCAATACCTACTTCATCACGAAGAGGAAGCGCTCATGGGAGACCTGAAAGCTTTAGGAACTTTTTTTAAAACTTTCTCTTCTACTTGCTAAAAGTAAACTAATAAAAAGTTTGTTCTTGTTTTTAAAAAAAATTTAAATTCCTAAGGTCCTTGAAAACATTGCATTGCATAACATCACATATCATGGCATAACATCTCATAACCAGGTACGCTGAAGACCAGTTTTCTTATTCTCTCACTGTTTATTTCAGCAAAATCCAAAATCAATCGAATGGCTCTTGAACAGACTGTCAAAGATCTCCAGGCTCAGAATGCTCAATTCCAGGAGATGTTCACCAACTTGGTCCAAGGCCAGACAACCCTGAAAAAGCTCATCACCAGAAAGAAGAAGACCATTGGTATCCTTAACATGGGAAGAAAGCACAAGGGTCTAGCTAGGGTGGTCAAGCAATTCGAACTCTTAGACAAGAGTGGTGAAACTCAGGGAAGTATCAAGAACAATGAAGGAAGCTGTCATGGGTCTGAAAACGAAGATGAAGACTATGTGAGCGAGCAGTATCCTCCTGGCAATGATAAGTACAAGCAACTTGAAGACCGTCTGAATGCTGTGGAAAATATGAAGATGTCCGGGCTGAACTTTGATGATCTAAGTCTTGTTCCTGGTGTGGTAATTCCCCGCAAGTTCAAAGTTCCTACCCGAAGCTGCATCTGAAGTCCAATGTTCAGAAGATCCATCCTCATACTGAAGACAAGAAATTATGGATCCATTTCTTTCAAGAGAGTTTATCCGGAACTCAGTTGGAGTGGTATTATACGCTAGAGAGTACCCACATTCATACCTGGAATGACTTAGCAGATGCTTTCTACAAGCAATACTAGTACAATGTTGAATTGGCACCTACCCGCATGAAACTGCAGAACATTTATATGGGTCGTGACGAGAAGTTCAAGGAATATGCTCAGAAATGGAGAGATTTAGCTGACAGAGTTCAACCACCTTTGTCCAATAGGGAGTTGGTTGATATGCTCATGGGAACACTGACAGGCCCATTTTTCAATCACTTGATTGGAAACTCTTCAGCCGGATTCACCGAGCTGATATTGACAGGCGAACGTATCGAAGCTGGAATCAAGAGCAAAAAGATTCAAGTAGAGTCATCTTTAAATGTTGCGAAGAGATCCTTTGAGGGTATGAAAGAAGCCAATGCAGTGTATGGTCAGAAGAACCGTGACAAAGCCGATCGCATTCAATCTGTGGGGGCAGTCGTGATCTCCAATCCTACACCAGCACCACCTCAACGAGATAACGTGCATAGCCAGAACGCGCCACAAAGACAATTTACGAAGATCAATATGCCGTTGTCTCAAGCATTGCAACACATGTTGAAGGCAGAGCTCATTACTTTGAGGGATCCTCCTCAACACTTCCTCAACAAAGTATAATCCTAATGCGAAGTGTGCATACCACTCCAACAGTCCAGGGAACGACACCAACAACTGTTGGGCTATGTAGAACAAAATCCAAGAAACTCCAAATGTGATCAACGCACCAATGCCTGACCATGGTAAAAGTTTCAATGCTATTGACGAAGACTCCTATGTTTATGATATGAACAAACTGACTATTCCTCTGATGACTGTTAAGAAAGATTTGCAGCAAGCCGGAGTATTTCCAGGATGCCCTGACGACTGTCGTTGGTGTGCATCCAAATCTGACGGATGTGCTTGGTTGAAAAGACGTATTCAATGCATGATGGACAACCGAGGAGTGCTATTTCTGAAACCTCCATCTGTGGAGAATCTGTGCGAAGAGATTTCTAAGAATCCGAAGATCGAAGACATAAGCGAAGCCATGCTAGAAGTCTGGGATACCTTGGGGCAGCCAAGTGGAAAGTTTGATTTCATGGTTAAGTATACCGCTCCTGAAAGCTACAAGATTCCTATCGAAGATGTCAACGCAACCGGATGGGGAGACGATTTCCCAGAAGACTATGCTGATGTGAACACAATAAGGATCACCTCTGCCGATCCTGCGCATAGAGTGGCACCTCTCATCATTACCTCCCCCAGACTAATTCCATATTTCTCTGAAAAAGCTATACCTTGGAATTATGGAGCCGAAGTTTACTATTATGGTGTCAAGCAAGACCCTTTGACCATTGAAGACATCGCAGCTGAAGCTACTAATCCTGACATCGACAATATCACCGGATCAAGCAAGGTGACCAGAATCGGAAGAGTATTTTCTCCAGTGATCTCTCCTCCAAAAGATACTTCTACGCTAATTTTCATTCCTGTTATCGAACCAGTTCCCGAAGCGAGAGGGAAAGAACTAGTAACTCATCCTGCTCAGATAGAAGTACCAAAGGAAGTTGCTAAGGATACCTCCAAGCAAGAGATGGAGGAAATTCTGAAGATCATTAAGAAGAAATACTACAATGTCGTGGAACAGTTAGGACAAACTTCGTCTAAGATATCCATGCTAGCTCTGCTATTATGCTCTGAGGCTCATGCTAAAGCCTTAGTAAAGTTTCTGAAGAATGCTCACATACTACAAGGAACTACTGCTGATCAATTCGAAGGTTGTATTGCCAGCCTGACCGTCAACAATGGTTTGGGTTTCTCTGATGCTGATTTAACTCCTTCCAGAAGGAAGCACAACCAAGCCTTGCACATCTCCATTGAATGCAGAGGCACTACATTGTCTCACATATTGGTGGATATTGGTTCTGCTCTGAATGTTCTGCCAAAGAGCGCTCTCGACCGACTCAATACTGAAGAAGTGGTCATGAAGCCCAATGACATGATTGTAAGAGCTTTTGATGGTTCTAAACAAATAGTACTTGGAGAGCTCATCCTGCTAGTTAAAGTTGGTTCCCAGACTTTTGACTCTACTTTCTTTGTCATGGATATTCGTCCAGCTTATTCTTGCCTACTCGGACGCCCTTTGATACATGGGGAAGGCACCGTTACCTCTACCCTACATCAGAAGCTGAAGTACCCAGTGAAGGGGAAGATTGTTACAGTATGCGGTGAAGAAGAATATATGGTAAGCCATCTGCAGTCATTCCGGTACCTCGAAATGGAAGGCGAATTCATCAAAACCCCCTGTCAAGCTTTCGAAGCAATTCCACGAGTCATGCCTTTGACTCCCCTGTCACTCCTGAAGTTACTAGAGTTCCACCAAAGATGGCCTCACTGAAAGACGCCAAAGCTGCAGTTGAAGAAGGAGGTGGTACAGTTTGGGGTCAGCTCCCCGATCTCCCATTCAAATTTGACAAGACTGGTTTAGGCTTCACTATCAAAGGCCAAAAGATGATTCGCCGCGAACGTGCCGGCAAACTTCCTTTCTACATCAACAAAAGTGGAGTCCATGCTATAGAAGACGACGACAGTGACTTCGACATCAACAACTGGATCTTCCCAACTCCAGACCACGAACTCAGCAATTGGAGGACTGAAGATGTCACACCAATCTCCTTTGGACAGGGGTAATTGCTTTTTTTGTTTTTTGTTATGCTTTTCGCTTTCATTACGTTCGAACAATAAACTTAAAGCCTAGTGCCTTGCCCAGGGCACCACGGCTCGTTTGTGAGGGTTATTACTTGTCATTCGCATATTTTCATTCAATAAAATCATTAGACTTTTGCATTTGAATATTGTGCTCTTTCCTTTCTTTTACTTTATCACCCCTTCAAAAAGCTATGTGTTCTTACACACACCCACATGATACACTGCAGATTCACTCTGAATCTCGTCGATAACAGCTCTGCTATTGCTAAATATGACTTCGATAATCCGATCTACCAAACCGAAGTCAAAGGTGAGGAAGATTGTGAAGTGCTAGGAGAACTTGTCTGACTACTACAACAGGAAGAACAGGTTATACAACCACACGAGGAGTCAGTCGAGGTTGTGAATCTAGGTACTGATGAAGACAAAAAGGAAATCAAGATAGGAGCAGGTCTTGAGAACAGTGTCAAACAGAGATTGGTTCAGATGCTGCGAGACTATATCGAGATTTTTCTTGGTCCTACGAAGACATGCCAGGTTTAGACATTGACATTGTGGTACACCGACTACCGAAAAAAGAAGGTTTTCTCCCTATGAAGCAGAGGGTTCGTCATATGCGTCCTGAAATGTCTGAGAAAATCAAAGCCGAAGTTATGAAATAGTTCAATGCTGGTTTCCTAGCCGTTACTTCTTATCCACAGTGGGTTGCAAACGTGGTGCTCGTACCAAAGAAGGATGGTAAAGTGTGAATGTGTGTAGACTACAGAGATCTGAACAGAGCAAGTCCGAAAGACGATTTTCCACTTCCATATATTGATGTTCTGGTTGATAACACCGCTCAACACAAAGTTTTCTCCTTCATGGATGGTTTCTCCGGTTACAATCAGATCAAAGTGGCTCCCGAAGACATGGAAAAGACTACTTTCGTTACACAGTGGGGCACATTCTATTACAAAGTCATGTCGTTCATGTTGAAGAACGCTGGTGCCACATATCAACATGCCATGGTAGCTTTATTCCATGACATGATTCATCACGAGATAGAGGTCTACATCGACGACATGATAGCTCGATCACAAACTGAAGAAGAACATCTCGATTATTTGCGAAGGCTGTTTGATAGGCTTAAGAAGTACAAACTAAGACTTAATCCTAACAATTTCACCTTTAGAGTCAGATCCGGTAAACTCCTGGGATTTGTTGTCAGTGGTAAAGGTATTGAAGTTGACCCTACCAAGGTTAAAGATATTCAAGAAACGCCAGCTCTCCATACCGAGAAGGAAGTCAGAGGTTTCCTGGGACGATTAAACTACATTTCCAGATTCATCGCACACTTAACTGCTACTTGAGAGGCAATATTCAAATTATTGAAGAAAGATCAAGTAGTGGAATGGAACGACGATTGCCAGATAGCTTTTGAAAAAATCATGGAGTACCTACAAAATCCTCCTATCCTGATGCCACCTGCCAAACGAAGACCTCTAATCATGTACTTGAAAGTATTAGAGAAGTCAATGGGGTGTGTGTTGGGGAAACATGATGAGTCTGGTCAAGAAGAGAATGCAATATACTACCTTAGCAAAAAGTTTACCGACTGTGAAATAAGATACTCGCAGCTCGAGAAAACTTGTAGCGCTTTGGCTTGGGCTGCACGCCGACTAAGATAGTATATGTTGACTCACACTACTTTGTTGATCTCTAAGATGGATTCGATAAAATACATATGCGAGAAGCCTGCTCTCTTCGGAAGAATAGCAAGATGGCAAATGATCTTGACAAAATACGACATCCAGTACACTACACAGAAGGCGATCAAAGGAAGTATATTAGCCGATCATTTGGCTCATCAAGCCATAGATGACTATCAGTCTATGCATTTTGAGTTTCCATACGAGGATATTATGTTAGTCACTGATTGCAAAGAACCAGGACCAGACGAAGGACCTGAACTAGGATCCTGATGGACCATGGTCTTTGATGGAGCCTCAAACGCACTTGCAATGGTATTGGTGTAACACCCCAATATTACCCAAGGTTTTATATGCAAAAATCAGAGTAATTTAAAATTTCATAAATTCAATACTGAGGCGTCACACCTTCAAAACCAAATCACTTAAAACAGTTTGCTTTAAAGTATAAACCTCGGATACATAGCATCGTCAAAAATCATAAATTGATTCTTAGAAATCAAAAACACCTTTTATATTAAACCTCCTCATCAAATCATATTTTCATAAAGTATAATTCTTATTCACAAAAGGAATAATAACAACAGAATAACAACAAGACAACATAAATATTCCCCCCGAGTGCTACGTATCAGAGCGACACCGACTCGACTAACAGCAGCTAAAAACTCTGTCTTCATAACCTGCACGTTACCAGTATAAAGGTAACGGCGAAACAAGTAAAGGGTGAGATACTCCAAAACATATAATTAAAGGAATGATAACATATATATATATAGTTTTGGAATCATAAAAGGTATAGATTAATAAGTGCATTCCAACACATATCCGAACTCACTTACTCTAATCGTCATTCTAATGTGTATAATCAACACTTTAATCGCCATAACCTCATCGACATAAATCATCCCAACAACACATAAACTTTCATCACCACGAAATCATCACAAGTCAATACGTCACTAATCAATACAGGAATCATAAACAACAATATCAAATAATGCTAATAACATAAGCAACGTAAACAAAATCATCACAAATTGGCTAAAGCCCATCGTCGCTTTTGGCATAAAAGCCCATCATCACAAACATCATCACATCATATTTGCATTAAGCATTTCGTCAAAGTCAAATCATCGCAAAACTCATCATTTATATTCATCGCATAGTTATCATGAAATTATCAAGTCATATTAATTTCATGTTCATCATAAAGATCATCACCAAACAAAGCATGATATATCATCGCAATTCAACATCATCCATCAATTAAAACCCAACGCCAAACAACTCAAACATAAACATAACCGACTCCATGAGACACGACTAGGTTATGCACGTGGTACCCGTCGCTTTGTCCATAATTAGGAACACTTGGCATAAACCCCATCGCCGCTTGGCATAAAAGCCTTCGTCGCTTGGCATAAAAGCCTTCGTCGCCAATGCAATGTATGTGACTCGACAATAAAAACAACATAACAAAACATCATCATCGCTCATCAAAATTGACATAAAGTCCACGTCGCCATATTCATCCACATCAAGATAAACATATCATCGCATCGCATATCATCAAGTATTCGTTAATAAATACACCGTCGCAAACATCATGTTTAATCACACCACATCATTATCAATTCATTCACTAAATTCCAAATACGGAAAAATAGTCAAACACCTATAATTTTCGTGAAAGCCATTCTTAATAACCGGTATTAATCATAATCGTCAACATCGCAATCGGATGGTCCATACGTGTCTTAAATCGACTAAAACGCAATCCGATTCAATTTAACCGTAATTTGGCCTATTTCGGGTCATTTTGTAAAAACTCGTATCTTTGAAAAACTAACCTCACCACTACGTTCTACACGTCGAACTTAGCTAGCACGTCAATTTTTGTTGAATTCGGAGCAACTTGCTCCGTCGCCAAAATTACCGAAATCAGAAAATCGGAACATAATCGGGTTCTAAATTTAATCGGCTAACTTATGTCCTAATTATATTTTAATAATACTAACTAGTAGTATGTGGGATTAGAGGATTTAAAAGAAACAGAAGCTAGAAACTAAAATTATGCAGAAAACACAAATTCTGTAGAAACCAGAAAAACCCTTCATACAGAAAACAGAAAATACAAAAATTTGTTTCTCTTCTTCCATGCACAGGGGACGCTCGTCCCAGGGGGTGAAGAGCTAGGGGAGGGCTCCTTAATGGGGGGGGGGGGACGGTCTCCCTCCATGGGAGGTGGGCGCCTCCCTTGCCCCACGGCTTCCATTCCATCTTCTCCAATATTTACTGTAGTTTTAGTTTTTCTGGTTTTTAGGTTTCACATTTTTCCTTTCCATTTCTAATACTTCTAATTTCTACAAGCTAGCACCAAGACACCCACAATCCATACTCCTAACTCAAACTTTCTAAGTCATTTCAACAATCACATATACAACTCATAAACCACAACATCAATTTCTATCCCAAATTCACAATATACCTATCAAACCCTAATTATAGGAAGTGGAAGATCAAACCCCTTACCTCATCTTGTTATTGCAAAGCTTCTTGATTCTCTAACACTTCCAACCATAGCTTCCTCTCTTGTTGCTCTTGATCTTCTTCTTCCTCTTCCAAACCCCCTATTTCTCTCTATGTTCTAAGTTTGACTTTGGTGTGTTTGAATGGAAAGAAAATGAGGAAAAGTGTTTTATAATGGTGTATTCTTACTAGCCAAGGGTGTAACCCAATTCTACCAAATTACTCCTCACACCCCTAATTTATTTTATTAATTAACACCTTAATAATATCTAATGATATTATTAACTCAATTAATTAAACTAATTCCGGGGAATTAAATATCGGTCCGAATAATATTTTACCGAACCGAACGGAATAAAAACCGGACCGAACTAAACGTCGCCAAATATATTAATAGATATATCGATTAATATAAATATTCTCGTCGCCAAAACAATCGTCAAACGGTAACTCAAAAATATTAATATAATATAATATTAAATAAAACGGGGCGTTACAACTCTCCCCCACTTAAAAGTTTTCGTCCTCGAAATTTTGACCAAAACGAACAATTCGGGACATGCCTACACATTCGTCCACTTAATCCTCCCGTCAACTAAACAACATACAAAATACACAAAAAAACAAGGACATCTCCCTAACCACAATGTCCCGTCAAGAACAACCATGCCGAGATGCAAAGCCCATACAATGCACTCGAAAACCAACTAATCACCCAATAACCAAACAAGTCGCAGACACACCGGTTCACTCGAGAACTAAACAAACAAGATCGATACCATCCTAACGCCTCAAACATAGAATTAGTCACACACTCGAACCGACACCTCGGAAACGAGTCATCAAAGATAGGAACATAAATTCCTACGACACAACACTGACTCCATCGCTAAAACGAAAACAACAAAATGGTTATACAAACCAAAACTGAAACAATCAGAATAGGATAGTACCACGCGTGCTACGCAAACACGAAGAAGGTGCCTTCATTCACGCATAAGCACGAACTCAAGAATTACACTTGCACTTATTGCTTTCATTCTAGAAAATCACAATGTCACATCGCCCTTGTAGATTACCAACGTACAACCCTTGAACAATAACAAGTTACTCAAACATAACCGAACTGCGATACACTACTCATTCTAGGGCATATACTGACGACTTGCGACTATAACTCACTAGTCCAAATCCAACAATCTCGCATACTCGCTAAAAATTCAATGCTCGATATCTAAACTATGCTGCGTCACTTTTACGCATTTCATACCAACCGTAAAACAACTTGGTTAATCCTCAACTTCACAATTACTCAGAATGGATAGGTTCGAAGCGTACACCCATCAAGACACCTCGTAACATCAGTCTCATCAACTCGAAAAATCACTCTTTCATCCTTGATTGATCAACGTCCATTCATCCTCTAAAATACACGACATAGTTTGACCTTTTCAAATATTGTCCAAATATTCACTTGTGAAACTTCGACGTATACACTTGACTTCAACGAAGTCTTCCCTTATAACAATTCAATTCCCAAAATTTGTATTAAGTAATCACCATCCTCGCACCATTGCAACGATCAATACACAGGTTTCTTATTCGAAACACCTTTCATAACTTTCAATCTTCCAAAGTGGTAATTCAAACCAAAATACTCTCTCAAGAACTCTACCCATCAACGTCTCCTCATACTCCTGTAATTACAACATAGGTTGGACTTAGAACCATAACATAATTTTTTATGGAATTCAACATGAACATCGTCGCGACCGACTTCAGTCACAAATAGAGCATCTTCCTTTATAAAACATCAATCATCTTAAGGTACTTGTGACTGCCCAACCATCTCAAAATTCTTTACTGTCAAGACTTATCTTAGTCATAATCTAATAATCCACCACGGCTATTTGTATCCAACGAAATCCATATGATAGTAGTGAACAAATCCTCGATAACCTTCTAAACTAAAATTTCAACAAGTGTCTCCAAACAATCGTGGATCATTCTTCAAAATAACAAATCCTCAAATCAGATATTCTTGGGTCATCCGCGATATCAACTTACTAAACTCAACAACAGACGAAGTCTCTTTATAGATCGTACTCAAACTTGAATTGTCTTCAACAATTCCAATCTTCTCGTCGTTAACATCTGCACCTTTAAGATTTCAATGAGCACAACCGCATCAAACTCTAACTCACGCGTCCGAAAATTTTTCCTTATGAAAATCAAATCGTTCCAAGGTAGCAATACACTTTTTCAACTCTATGTCGAAATGCATCTTAAGTCCAAAATGAAATATCACAATACACCGCACAAGGTTCTTCACTACTAAACAAGACCAAAATGAAAGCATTCGCTAAACTTTTCACTGGCTCAAACAAATTCGCTTCCCATTGCGAAGTCCCAATAGCGACTCAACCACCTCAAGTCAAAGTACTCACGATAAATACCAACTTAAAAAAAAAGATCTTCCATCAAACTCACAATGCTAACCATCAAAAACAAAAGAACTTCTAAGCTCTGAAATAACCCCTTGAAGTCTTCTACAAGATACATAATAAATCTTCGTGGAACTATCCAAAATATCACCGTCTAAGTCGCTTACTTAAGCCACTCACGTCCAACAGTTTAAAACTCTTTCTTTAGAATACTCGACATGTATTGGCCTAACTTCACTATTGATAACGCAAAGCTCGGATGCTTGCTACAGTTTCCTTAACTTGATGTAAACCAAATAATATCTAAGAAACCAAAATAACTCTTGCAGCTACTCATGAGAGTACTGTCTGAACATTCTAAAATCATACCTGATGCATCAGTCACACTAATGACATCAACACATACTCGCCAGGACCATACACTATCTTGAAAAGCATTGTCTAAACATTTTCAGCTCTCACACTAACTCGTAGACAGCCAGACTTCACATCGATCTCACTAAACACATAAGCTCCAAATGACTGATTCATCCAAATATCAATCCTCGAAAGTAGACACTTGTCCTCAATATTCACTTCATTCCTCGACTGCAAACGACACACCAACTCGGGTAACCTTTGTTCTTCTCGAACAACACAACCGGCGCACTCCACGGCGACCCGCTCGAATAAAGAAACTCTTCTCAAACCAATCCTCAAGTTGACTCTTCAACTCTAACTTAGAAACAAGCATCCCTTAAGGATACTTCAAATCACAACTAGTTCCAGAAACAAAATCCATCAAAACTTCACTTCGCACTACGGCGGTAATTCAATCACATCTTCACAATATGCTTCGGAAGAATCACAACAAGAAGTTTGCTTGTCAAAATCTTGTTCCTCACCAAAAATCCAAATTCGCCCACAACTCAAGTAACGACGGACCACCTTATGCTAACTCATCTGCTTCATACGCTATTAAGCTGGCAAGACAAGTCTATTCCAACCAACACAAATCTCGACTAATATCAACAAGAGATTAAGGGTGATCAGTTCCTCTATTTTTCAATAGATAGTCGATAATCCTGATGGTGACATAAACCATCTTTACCAAACTACAACAGCGTCTTCAAACTTACTCTTCAAGTCACCAAAGCGTAACCCTACTTAAGGCTTCATCTAAAGCTACAAGCACCACCAAGAAGTATAACTTCTCCCCCACTTGTTTCACACTCATCTCTGCAGACAAACAAATAGAAACAAGCAAGTACCAACAGTGCTTCACACACATATCGCATACAAAAGGGTTAAACACTCTAATAACCTGGCCGACAGACCGACCTGCTTTGATACCACTAATATAACACCCCAATATTACCCAAGGTTTTATATGCAAAAATCAGAGTAATTTAAAAATTTATAAATTCAATACTGAGGCGTCACACCTTCAAAACCAAATCACTTAAAACAGTTTGCTTTAAAGTATAAACCTCGGATACATAGCATCGTCGAAAATCATAAATTGATTCTTAGAAATCAAAAACACCTTCTATATTAAACCTCCTCATCAAATCATATTTTCATAAAGTATAATTATTATTCACAAAAGTAATAACAACAATAGAACAACAACAAGACAACATAAATATTCCCCCCGAGTGCTACGTATCAGAGCGACACCGACTCGACTAACAACATCTAAAAACTCCGTCTTCATAACCTGCACATTACTAGTATAAAGGTAACGGCGAAACAAGTAAAGGGTGAGATACTCCAAAACATATAATTAAAGGCACGATAACATATATATAGTTTTGGAATCATAAAAGGTATAGATTAATAAGTGCATTCCAACACATATCCGAACTCACTTACTCTAATCGTCATTCTAATGTGTATAATCAACACTTTAATCGCCATAACCTCATCGACATAAATCATCCCAATAACACATAAACTTTCATCACCACAAAATCATCACAAGTCTATACGTCCCTAATCAACACGGGAATCATAAACAACAACATCAAATAATGCTAATAACATAAGCAACATAAACAAAATCATCACAAATTGGCTAAAGCCCATCGTCACAAACATCATCTCACCATATTTGCATTACGCATTTCGTCAAAGTCAAATTATCGCAAAACTCATCATTTATATTCATCGCATAGTTATCATGAAATTATCAAGTCATATTCATTTCATGTTCATCATAAAGATCATCACCAAACAAAGCATCATATATCATCTCAATTCAACATCATCCATCAATTAAAACCCAGCGCCAAACAACTCAAACATAAACATAACCGACTCTAGGATTACACGACTATGTTATACATGTGGTACCCGTCGCTTTGTCCATAATTAGGAACACTTGGCATAAAGCTCATCGCCGCTTGGCATAAAACCCTTCGTCGCCAATGCAATGTATGTGACTCGACAATAAAAACAACATAACAAAACATCATCATCGCTCATCAAAATTGACATAATGTCCACGTCGCCATATTCATCCACATCAAGATAAACATATCATCGCATCGCATATCATCAAGTATTCGTTAATAAATACACCGTCGCAAACATCATGTTTAATCACACGACATCATTATCAATTCATTCACTAAATTCCAAATACTGAAAAATAGTCAAACACCTATAATTGTCGTGAAATCCATTCCTAATAACCGACATTAATCATAATCGTCAACATCGCAATCGGATGGTCCATACGTGTCTTAAATCGACTAAAACGCAATCCGATTCAATTTAACCGTAATTTGGCCTATTTCGGGTCATTTTGTAAAAACTCGTATCTTTGAAAAACTAACCTCACCACTACGTTCTACACGTCGAACTTAGCTAGCACGTCAATTTTTGTTGAATTCGGAGCAACTTGCTTTGTCTCCGAAATAACCGAAATTAGAAAATTGGAACATAATCGGGTTCTAAATTTAATCGGCTAACTTATGTCCTAATTATATTTTATTAATACTAACTAGTAGTATGTGGGATTAGAGGATTTAAAAGAAACAGAAGCTAGAAACTAAAATTATGCAGAAAACACAAATTATGCAGAAAACAGAAAAACCCTTCATACAGAATACAGAAACTACAAAAATTCGTTTCTCTTCTTCCATGCATAGGGGACGCTCGTCCCAGGGGGTGAAGAGCTAGGGGCAGGCTCCTTAATGGGGGGAACGGTTGCCCTCCATGGGAGGTGGGCGCCTCCCTTGCCCCACGGCTTCCATTCCATCTTCTCCAATATTTACTGTAGTTTTAGTTTTTCTGGTTTTTAGGTTTCACATTTTTCCTTTCCATTTCTAATACTTCTAATTTCTACAAGCTAGCACCAAGACACCCACAATCCATACTCCTAACTCAAACTTTCTAAGTCATTTCAACAATCACACATACAACTCATAAACCACAACATCAATTTCTATCCCAAATTCACAATATACCTATCAAACCCTAATTATAGGAAGTGGAAGATCAAACCCCTTACCTCATCTTGTTATTGCAAAGCTTCTTGATTCTCTACCACTTCCAACCATAGCTTCCTCTCTTGTTGCTCTTGCTCTTCTTCTTCCTCTTCCAAACCCCCTGTTTCTCTTTATGTTCTAAGTTTGGCTTTGGTGTTTTTGAATGGAAAGAAAATGAGGAAAAGTGTTTTATAATGGTGTATTCTTACTAGCCAAGGGTGTAACCCAATTCTACCAAATTACTCCTCACACCCCAAATTTATTTTATTAATTAACACCTTAATAATATCTAATAATATTATTAACTCAATTAATTAAACTAATTCCGGGGAATTAAATATCGGTCCGAATAATATTTTACCGAACCGAACAGAATAAAAACCGAACCGAACTAAACGTCGCCAAATATATTAATAGATATATCGATTAATATAAATATCGCAAACGGTAACTCAAAATATTAATATAATATAATATTAAATAAATTGCATCAACATCACACCTCGTTTTGATCACAAATGGCCAACAACATGACATGAAATCAAAGTTGCTATTGACTTGAGAATCAAATGTAAGACTAAAGTGATTAGATATCGCAGATCCGAATCCCATTCCATATCGAGAACATGTTTTAAGTCTGACCCCTTACTTCGAAGAAATCACTTTTGATCACATTCCACGAGAAGAGAATCAGTTGGCAGACGCATTAGCTACCATGTCATCTATATTCAAGGTCAAATGGGACAACGAAGCTCCCCAAATCATCATCGAAAGGTTCGACGAACTAGCATACTATTGTGAACTTGATACCGAAGAGAAACCTTGGTTCTATGAAGTGAAGAGGTATCTCGAAACTCAGGAATATCCCGCAGGGGAAACTGTCAATGACAAGAAATTCTTTAGAAGATTCGCATCCAAATTATTTCTCAACAACGACATCTTATACAAGCGCAATCACGACTTGTGCTTACTCTGTTGTGTAGACTAGAAAACAACAGAACGAATCATGGAAGCGTTACATGAAGGCGCATTCGGTACCCACTATAGGGGACATACAATGGCTAAGAAGATTCTAAGAGCAGGTTATTGTTGGTCCACCATGGAAGCTGATTGTTATCGCTATGTCCGATCTTTTCATAAATGCCAGATATACGTAGATAAAGTGCATGTACCTCCAATTTCATTGAATGTTCTGACCGCTCCATGGCCTTTTGCAATGTGGGGCATTGACATGATTGGAGAGATCAAACCCACCGCTTCCAATGGACATCGTTTCATCCTCGTTGCCATTGATTACTATACCAAATGGGTAGAAGCAGCCTCGTTCGCATTTGTTACCAAGAATGTTGTGGCTCGATTCATGAAGCATAATCTTATTTGTCGGTACGACGTCCCTGAAAGGATTATCATGGACGATGATACCAATCTCAACAACAAAATGATCACCAAACTCTACACGCAGTTCAAGATCAAGCATCACAACTCTTCTCCATATCGGCCAAAAATGAACGGCGCAATGGAAACCGCCAACAAGAATATCAAAAAGATCATACAAACGATGACAGTGATTTACAAGGATTGACATGAGATGTTGCCATTTTCTCTCCACAATTACCGCACTACAGTACGAATATCTACAGGGGCAACCCCCTTCTCTCTTGTATATGGTATGGAAGCAGTCCTGCCAATTGAGGTTCAGATACCCTCAACTAGAGTCCTCCAGGACGCAGAATTGGGTGAAGACGAATAGGTCCAGACTCGCCTTGACCAGATCAACTTGATTGACGAAAAACGGCTCGCAGCCATCTACCATGGATAGATCTACCAAGAAGCGAATGATCAAAGCATTCAACAAGAAAGTTAAGCACCGAGTCTACCAAGTTGGTTATCTAGTAGTCAAGCGCATCATCTTTCCACAAGGTGATCCCAGGGGCAAATGGACTCCTACCTATGAGGGACCATTTGTAGTCAAAACAGTATTTTCCGGCGGAGCTATGATACTTAGCACTATGGATGGAGAAGACTTCCCACACCCTGTGAACGCAGACATAGTCAAAAAATACTACGCATGAACGAGACCCACTAGGTCGATCGGCCTAGGAAAAAATAAGGGCATCCTAGAGAACCAAAAAGGTTCCGACAAATGTTAAGGATATATATACAAAAATGTACACCCGACAAGTCGAAAACCTACGAAGGCGGCTTGGGCAAAAAAGGGTATCCCGGTAGACTGAAAACCCGAAAGGGCGGTCTAGGCAAAAGTTAGGGATTTAAGCGTACGACTATGTCTCGTCCAAATCACCTACTTACAGACTACACTACTATCTGCTTCAAGATTCGAATGGCGCAAATCAGTTCAATCATTTTCTTCTGACAGCAAGGAGATGAGATAGTCGAAAATATATAAGCAATAGCATAGTTTAAACTCGACAAGATTGTTTCCGCATAGCTTTTTACTATTCCGACAATTTCCTCTTACTAGGATATTTGTCTCGTGTATACGAACTGCCTGACTATAGGCCCATTTTCAAATTAATGCAATTCAATTTTCCTTTTCCAATTTAAATTTTTATTGTTTTGTTGCATAAAGTCCAATGATTGCTTTGAATGATTATATGCATATGACAATAAACATCTGTTCACAAACATATGAAAAGCGAAAAAAAAGTAATTACTACAAGCTCTAGGAATTGAGATGACGACTAAATTCATCAGTGCATCCCCACAGAGTCACTTTCACAAGAGACACAAGATCGTCCAATCCCCACAGAGACATCGCTCTCCTTACAAAGGCAAATCTTCCCCAACGAAGTATTACATTATTATCTCCTCCCGACGGTGTTCCAACACTCCAACTTTATTCCGCTAGTCCCCGAGCAGTGATCTTATCAGCTTCATCAAGCTTCAAACTTCATCACGTTAGTCCCCGAGCAGTGATCCTATCAGCTACATCAGCTACAAGCCTCATCAGCTTAAATGATCATATCAGCTTCATCAGCTTCAACGATCCTATCAGCCTCATCAACTTCAATGATCCTATTAGCCTCATCAGCTTAAATGATCCTATTAGCTCCATCAACTTTAATGACCCTATCTGCTTCACCACGTTACGTCAGTCTCCAAGCAGTAAGAGATTATGCCATATCACGTTGTCCCTCCCAGCAGGGTCTATGGACAATGTAATCATCCGTAGTGAGATCTACCCACAAGATCCCCCGCCGAGCATCTCTCAATCATCACAATTACTCCAAAGGCACCAACATCCAGACTCGAAACTTGGTTAGATAGTGCATCGGAGGAATCTGAATCATCTCTTACTCCCCAGCCAGGGTTTTCAACAACTTCATCCCCAAGCAAACATCAAAGATCTCCAGCAAAATGTTCCTATCTTCTTCAAGATGGATATGTTTTGAAATACCACAACATCTACATTCATACATTACTCACAAGAGTCATAACAAGTGCATGTATCATAACAACATAGTTCATGACTTTGTCATATACTCGCATGCATCATAATCTTCATAAGACTAACCATATCCTGTCAAGGTCTATTTCCTTAACAGGTAAAAGCTATTTTCCAAAATAGAAGGTCAAAGATTAATACCCTAAACAAGACGGGAGAACTATCTGAACGACCATGCAAATTATTTCCAAACAATAGATCATGGATTAACACCCGAAACAAGACGAGAAAACTATCCGCATTCTGCCAAGTATTCATCTCAGAAATAGCCAAGACGAAGGTTTATTTTAACTCTCCCTTATTATCAAACGCCCGAATGGCATCTTAAGCCCATCTCCGACTACACATATTCAGCTCTCTGGATGGCATCTTTAAGCCCATCTCCGATATCTCTTTTATCTAAAAGAAAAATGCAGAGTCTAGCGTACGACTCACTCTCCAGCATCAGCTTCTCCAAATGGCATATGTAAGCCCATTCCAGCGCATCGTCAACCGACGATTCCATTCCATACCACAACGAGTGCAAATTTTCAGGTGTACTCGAGTGTTCAATCATCTTCTACCTTCAGGACACGAAAGGTAAGCATACTAATCTAACCCTTCTGGTACAAGAATATTGAACAGGGGCAACTGTTATACCCCAAAATTTTCCCTCCTACTTCTCAAGACAATCTCAAGGATTTCACAAGGGTTGATCAGACAAACCCTCTCCTAAGCAATCAATCCAAACTAGGATTTTTCATATCTCAAGTCAAGATGGATTTCCAGTGCTCTAAGTAGTCATCATACCTCACCATATATCTCAAGGGATCATCATGTCAAGTTTCAAGCGTTACAAGTCAAAATTTCTCATCTAATTGCTCAGATGGTTAAAAATCAGCTGTATTTGACAAAAAGTCAATTGTGGTCAACATACAGTCAAACTTCATAATTTTTTATCAACATCAATATTTTGAAGTAGTATTCATCATTTGATCAAGGGTTGACCAAGATTCATCAAGAAAAATCAGGATTTGATCAAAAGTCAAAGTTTCTAAATTAGGATTTTTCAGACAAAAGTCAACAGAACTTTGACCAAGCATAACTTTCACATACTTTATCAAATTTTTTTCCACCAAAGCTCATTTTAAAGGGAATTCAATTCTCTACAACTTCATGTCTCACAAGCTTGGGCTGGAAATGCTTCATTTGGAAGTTATAGATCAAAACATTACAGGCCCTTTTAAAAAGTCAACAAAAAGTCACCTTTATGCAAAGAAGTGTTCATGAGAATGGAAAATTAAATGAAGATGAAACAAAAAGGGATGTTTAGAGGACATATTATTGAGCTTTCTAAAAAGTCCAAGAACACCCAAAAATGTTAAAAATTGAGCAAGATACAAGTTGTGCAAGTTGGACATTTTTGAGGAGGTGCATAAAGAGAAATACTTGTGAAAATCAAAATTTTTCCAAATGGGCTTAACTTTTATTGGTTCAAACTTGTTTCTAATCACAATTAGAACCTCCAAGCCCAATGCCACGCCATTAATCTCTTTATTTTATTTATTTTGATTTTTATTCATTTAAAGTCAATTTAATTAAAATAAAATAGCAAAAAAGCAATCAATCAATGCAAGGCTGTATATTTGACATTCTTGAGGTCCAAGACACCTATTAAATGGCCTGAAATTCGAAATTGAGTGATTTCCAAGTGATTGGTACAAGATTGGCAATATTTGATCAAGATCGAAAAGATTGGCAAATCAAATATACGCTAATTTAATGGGATATATTTTCTCATCAATGCTCAACCTGAATCCATCCTCTATAAATTCAGAGGGTTTCTAAACCCTAGAAAAAGAGTTTTTTGCAGCTGGAAGAACCCTAACCAGGCTTGAAAAAACTGTGGCACACAAGCAACTTGCAGCCAGAGTTTTAGCTCGATTCAAGCCATTCCAAGCATCTCAACACGTTCCTGGGAGTCCTCTAAATCGATCCAGCCATTTACCAAGCCTTGAAACATCCAAAATCATGAAATCCGGAATCACGGTTTGCTCTTAAAAACTCAAAAGCGATTTCATTGATTCATGCATTTTTAATACAATTTGATTGCATATTTGTGTTTAGACTGATGTTTGTAAACTTTCTGGATAGCTTGATTTGAGTTTTAGCACAGGAACGAGAATCTGCCATTGCTAGGGTTCATGAGCTCGAATTAGGGATTTCCAAAATAGGATAAATTGGACGAAACCAATGACCCTATAACACTCAAGGGATCAAACCGAGTTGATCGATGATCTCATAACTGATTTATGTTGCATATTTTTTAGTTTTGATTTCTTGCAGGGTTATAGTGACGAAACAGAACCGTGGGTAAAAGTTTTAAAATTCAAACGAAGAAGATGACACCTTGGCGTGTTTTGGTACCATCTTCTAGACCCCTCAAAAGCGCTGCCTCCAGAAGCTCCATCTTCTGGATCCCCAGAGGAGGCATCACCCCCAAAAGCTCTAGCTCCTGGATCCCCAGAGGAGGCATCACCCCCAAAAGCTCCGACACGGATCCCCAGAGGAGGCATCACTCCTAGAAGCTCCAGCTTCTAGATCCCCAGAGGAGGCATCACTCCTAGAAGCTCCGACACGGATCCCTCAACAAAACCTCAAGCTCCGGGTTCTTGGCGTCCAGTTCGAATCTCTAGAATAGACCCTTCAACGTCGAATCTCCAAAGCCCTAACTCTTGGACTCTTCCCACGGATCTCCCAAAGCTCCGACACGGATGTTTCCGACACGAGTCCAAAGCTCCGACGTCCCAGAGAATCTCCGAAGCCCTAGCTTGGACCCTTTCGATGAAGCTCCACTGGACACGATTTTTCACCAAAAACTCCAGTTTCTGGTTGCCCAAGACGCCACTCAAGGCTTTTTCAGAAGCTCTGATGGGTTTCCTTTATTTTTATTTTTTTCTGTTTTTATTATTTCCTTTCTTTAAAAATAATCTAAAAATATAATTAGTAATTAGGTTAAATAATTAGTCTAATTAGGTTTAATTCCATAAATAATTTTCATCAGACTTTTTCTTAATTAAAATTAATTAGAATTAGGTTTTTCACTAAAATCAACCTCCAAAAAAAACTAAAAATATATTTTCCATTATTTATTATTCCGCATTTTAAATTCTAGAAAGGTTGTATAGGTTGCATTTTTTTCTCATGTAATAGCGTAAGACCTTTACATTTCTGCCTTTACTTTCTACACTCCCATATTATGTATCTGCCCCAAAGCCATGTAATAGCGTAAGACCTTTATATTTCCGCAATTTATTTTCCGCACCTATTAACTGCAAGTAATTAGGCATGTATGGCAAGATTAAAAACAATATAGATCACCTCTAATCATAAGATAAAATATTTGAATACAACACAAATTTCACATTTGCACCCACCTTAGGGTATCCTCTCTCGTTGCCTTACGAATAATGGTCATGTCCCTCGAACATGGGGATATCTTAGCACAACTGCCTACAATATATCATCATAGTCCCTTCGACTTAAAAGATCATAGTCACTCGATGTTGCCTACGAATATATGATCTCGTCCCTCGATTGTTACCTACGAAAAGTGATGATCGTCCCTACGAATATGCTAGGGTATCCCTACAAGTTGCCTTCTATGACCATTCGATGTCCCTTAGAATGTTCATTTTACATGCAACGAATAAGGTTACCTACCAACCAATGGTATGGATAGTCTTATTCTAAAGGAAAGCAAAATAACACGGAAACGACCGTTCTGAGTGGGTAAAAATAAGTCTCTTTTGCTTGCTCAATTAAAACACTCTTTTCACACCTCACACTTTCAATAGACATTTTCAAACACTTTGTATACATTCCAGCGTGAATCATTACAAAGTCCTTTTCCAAAACAAAACATTTCCAAACACTTTGTATACATTCCAGCGTGAATCATTATGAAGTCAAAGTGAAATGCCTTTTCAAAAATCTTTTCAAACACACACATAAAAACAATTAAAGTGAGCTAAGCAATTAAGAGACCGTAGATAACTAAGGATGGAAAGGGTGCTAACACCTTCCCTTTTCATAACCACCTCCCTTACTCAGAATTTAATGAAGGTCTTTTCCTGTTCTTTTCGCCTTCCCTTAATTGGATAAAAGAAAAGTCGGTGGCGACTCTTGCTATCCGGGACATTTGCGATCAAACGAAAAACAAACAAGTCAGTTCTCCCACCGTGTTACACTTTTGTTCCATGAAGGTCCAACTAAATCCATGTGAAGGAGCTTAAGAGGTCTCGAAGTAGAAATAATATTTTTATATTTAAATGAGACTCTTGTATGCTTGCCCTTTTGACATGATCACATAGGTGATCATTTGAATTATTGGTAGAACAACTACTAAATCTTTTATAACTATTTTATTTAGTAGATCAAAGTTGACATGTGCCAAACGTCTATGCCATAGTCAAGAGTCTTTACTCTTGGTAACAAGACATTGGGCATTATTTAAAGAAATTTCTCTTAAATAAAGCATATATATATATATATATTATTTACCCTCACACCATTAAACATATAATCCTTCTTTTCATTACGTTATACCCATTGTCACTTAATTGACTAATGCTACGGAAGCTATGTCTAAGGCTTTAAACTTACATAAAATTTGAGATAGTAATAGTTGAGATATTACCTATACTATCGTTTTCGGTTATTGCATATTTGTTGTGATCATTGTAGGATACATAACCTTTCTTCTTCGCCGCAAAGTCGAAAAATAGAGAAATGTCTCCCGTCATGTGTCTTGAACACTCACTATCGAGAATCAATGTTCCCATCATAGCGTCAAGACACTCAATCTAAATAATCAAACAAAAGTGGTAGGTACCCTATTCTAATTGGGTATTAGGATTGATTGAAATAATTGTTGCATTTGGGCAACTATTGAAAATTTCCTTTAGGAACTAGAAAACACCTAAACTTGCATTTTTCAATAGTGTGACCTTTCTTGCAATAATAGTTACAAAACAACCTATGATGAGGCACTCTTTTCACATTTGAATCCTTACTAATCAAATTATACATTTTATGAGGCTTTTCAACCTTTGAATAATTAATATCAAAAGTATCATGAGGTTGTGATGTCTTGTCCACTTTGGTTTCAAGAGTACTCACTTCTTGTTGTCAAATTTAACAAGTTTCACAACCAAACCAAAAAGGCTCCTCATCATCCTTTTTGTGTTTTTAACTATCTACAATATATCACTTTAATGCTTCAAATTTCTTATTTTTTTATTTAACCTTTGCTTCCAAGTATGTAAAAACTTTTTCATTGGAAACTAATTTCTTATAAGCATGCAATGCTTCTATTTGTATATTTTCAAAAGCATTTATAAATTTAATAAAAGACAACTTATCAATGTTAAAGTATTTAGAATGACTTACATTCTTTTTCGTGCTTTGACGTTGATTTTCCATGAAACAATAATTTTCGTCTTCATCGCTATTACTTGAGATTTTATTACTCGAGGCATCATTATTTGTATCCTAAGCAACATAGACTTTTTGAGAGTTTATAGAATTTTTTTGTTGGCCCTTTCCTTTATTATTACAAAGAGATGGGAAATCCAGTCTAAAATGACATATCTTCCCACATTCATAGCATATACCATTTGTCGTATCTCTTTTGTTGTCTTCATATTTGGAGGATGTAGATTGTCTTCTAAATTTTACAAGATTATTTTGGAGTGTTTGACACAATTCTTCCGAATGTATCAATTGTATCACCTTACAAATAATCCCATTAGTTCATCATCTGAATCTTCTCCATCACAAGAATCATTATCATCAGTGTGCTCATCTTTTGAGGACCTTGAACTTGAAGTCTTGAGAGTTTTAGACTTCAATCCTTCCTCCTTATCGGTGTCTTTATCCTTTTTCTTCATTTTCTCAAGTTTCTTTTCATGTTTATCCAAGAAATTGAGTTCTCGCTTGTGTTCTTCCAGTTTTTTCAAACTAGATGGTGATATCAAGTGTTGCAAGATTGTTGGCTTCCTTGATCGTAGTGACCTTTGGTTTCCAATTCCTAGTAAGACATCTCAAAATATTGTTAGTAGTAATAGCTTTAGAAATAGTATTACCTATCAAGTTTAAACGATTAATAAGATGCGAGAACCATTTTTCATTTGAGCAATGGTTTTACCAAGCAAAAGAGTTCAAACTCTTGATTAAATGTATTAATTCTAGCTTGTTTGACCTTATTAGTTTCTTCATATGTAACTTTTAAAGTATCCTATATAGCTTTAGATGTATCACAATGGGAAATATGATAAAACTTATCAACACCAAGAGCGGATATGATAATGTTTTTCGCTTTCCAATCATGTGCTAACTTCTTATTATTATCCCCATTCCATAAGTTTTTCAGCTTTGGTACAATAGCACCATCAACAACAAATGTCACCAGTGTTGGACCATTTCCAACAACAATAGTTTTCTCCCGTGAAAATTACCGCTCTTTTATAATTCCCTTTAGGTTCGTATGTCATTTTCTAATAAGTTTTGATGCCTAGATGAACCAGAATCTGATACCACTGGTTATACGACATCAAATCATCTATATGGGGTAAATAGATGACCAAGACAAAAAATCTAGATAAGAATTGTGGTTTTAAAAGTTATTAGAAAAGAGTGCATGCAGAAGGTTTTTCAAAAAATATCGTCTATACAAACTAAGCTATTGGAAGTCAGATATGCAACTATAAAACAAATTGTGGAATGAACACTGTAATATGGAAGTTTACTAGACAAACTATTTCCAATGATAATAATCAAGGTATTAATCGTTTATAGCAAGTGACTAGCCAAATTATTCCTAACGATAAAAATCAAAAGAACAAACTAAGCAATTTGTCGAATACTTGGTGTGTGACCGAAATTTCATAATTTTCTTTTGAGTTGTGTTGATATGAAAAAGCACTTATAATAAAAAGGGATTATAAGCGAATCAAACACAATTCAAAACAAACCATGTTATGGAAAAATTCTTATGAGTTGATCAATTACTCAATGCTAATAGACAAATTTATATGAAGATTAAAGAAAGTAAAACAATAAGAGAAAGAGACACGAGGATTTATCTACACATTTCTCCACTTTATTCCTCGCTCGCGAGTACGTCTGCGCCTAATTCTAATTTGGAATAAGGTTAATTCTTAATAAGCAAAAAATTGATACAATAGATGTATTCCAAGAGCAACCCTACTATGGGTGTTCGCGGTGCGGTTTGGGCGGTTTTGACGCAAAAAATCATCCGAACCGCGAGAGAAAAAGGTATGCGGTTTGGTTTGGTTTGGTTGACTTTTAGGAAAAAAAAACCAAACCAAACCAAACCAATGCGGTTTGGTTCGATGCGGTTGGTTCGGTTTTTTACAAATAATTTGTTGAGTCATACATTCACCTATATATGACAACATAACTTTGTATTTGGTCATTCATACATGATACACTACTAAATTATAACCAAAAAACTAATCATATTTGGACAATAACTTCACATTTAATATGTAAAAGTTAGATTAGACAAAAGTGAAATAATAAACATAAAATAATAGCATAAAATAATATAAAAAATATTATAATAAAACAAAAAAAAATAAAAGAGATGAGAAATTAGTGAAGATGAAAAAGAAAGAACATAAGAAAGGAGAAATTAGAGATAAAGGTGTGCGATAAAATGAAATTGAAAGAGAGAAAAATTGCATAAAAAATAAGAATGTGCAAAGGAAACAATATAAGAGAGTAGAGATTAGATAAGAAGAGACAAGATGTAAGTGGTGAAGATGAAGTGATAATGTTAGAAGATATTTAAGAAGATTGAAACTGAAGTCATAACTGTAAAGATGAGAAAATTGTCTGTAATCATAAGGCTAATGTATAATAGATTTAGGTTTGGGTTAGATGTGAGTTACGTAAAATTTAGGTTGTAACATAATACGGTTTTGTTCGGTTTGGTTCGGTTTCTAAAATACAAACCGCAAACCGAACCAAACCATGCGGTTTTGTTAAAAAATAACCCAAACTAATCCGAACCAAATGCGATTTTTTGCGGTTTCGGTTTGGTTTGTTTGCGATTTTCTATTGGATTGGTTTGGTTTTGAACACCCCTAAACCCTACAAACCCCAGCCGTTTGTTGTTGATTCAACCCCTTCTCTTCTTTTGATCTTGAGAAATACCAAGACACAATATTTTCCAAATGACTTATCTATATTGTTACTCCTTTGCATTCTTTATCTCCAAAGCTTTCACACACGGTCAGTTGTAGCTATTGCACACAAGACATCAATTTGATTTTTCATTATCGCGCTACTTCCTTTGCATTCTTTATCTCCGAAGTTCCTTTGTGTTATTTATCTCTAAAGAATTTCACTAGGCTGAAATCTTTTCTTGAATGTCTTGCACAAAAATCTCCAAATCAATCAACGATCTTGAAGGACAAACCTGTTGTTTTTCCAGATGAAACCCCTAATTGGATGTTATCAAACCCCACTTAGATGGCACCCCGACAAAAGATAATTTTGTGTGATTTATCAGTGTGTATGCATAAGTTGGAGGTTGAAGACGAAGAGCACGTGCACTAAGTGTTTATAGTTTCATCAAGTTGGAATGATGCATGAATGATGTATTTATAGTTGTGGAGGTGTATATGCAAAAAGGAATTTTTTTGAATTAAAAAGAATTGAAAAAATGAATCAATTAATCAGTATTAGTCGACCTTAAAATCGAATGTGTGCTAACATAGGGAAAAAATACATGCATGTGTCGACCTAAAAAAATAGATGTGTCGGCCTATGCATTATAGTAGTGTTTTTCCTTTAAAACTACAGTACATGTATCGGCCTGAACTTCGTATTTGCTGGCAAATAAAATAATAATTTATTCAATTTCGAAAAGCTTCAATACTTGTCGTCCTATATGCATGTTTGTGTCGACCTAAGCCTTCCAGAGGCTACATGATTTAAAACTTAGTTGCATGTCTCGACTTGAAATACGTATATGCTGACACATGCAAGCAAAAATTATGCAAAAATTTCTTTTTCAAGACTATGGTCAATTTCAAAATGGTTTCTTATGGTTCCTGAGAACCCTAATGCAAATGAGTGCCACAACACATAAAGATATCGTTCAATATACAAAAAAAAACTAAGTTTTCCTAATTTTGACATCATACAAAACATCTAATGGTGAAGTTGTGTTCACACGTAGTCCCAATTGTTACACAAATCTTGAAATTCTGGTGCCAACAAACTCAGGATGTCTTGACATCTGATTTGACATTACAAAACAGACAAGGTAGGCATAAAAATAACAGTGCAGGAAACAAAAGAACAAACAAAATTGTTCACCCAGTTCTGTTCTAACCAACCTACATATGGGGGCATACCAAGCCAGGAAGGAAGTCCATTATCAGTAGTCCTAATTCATAGTTAAACCTCCCTTTTACACTCTTCACTTAATCCCTACCCAATGTCCCTTCTACCTAAGATACCTCACTTAGATATGTGAACCTCCGCTCACTTCCAATTACCGCAGTGATGTCTAGCAGTCAACATCCCAGCCACTGCATCAACAACTTGACTCCTCAAACACAAAACCAGTTTGGAGAACATCACTCCAAACACAAAACAGTCAAACTAGTGACTCAAACAAACTTGGAATTGATTCACAACTTCTCCCAAGGACACAAATGCACTCATTGCTTCACAGCTTTTGAGTGAGTAAAATAAACCTCCTGCCTACAGGCTTCGAGGTACAAATCAGTGACCATCCCACGAGTGGTTCACCTACATGGCTAACCCTAAAGACTACATCTTTCTAAAACCAACTAGCATGTTAAAACCAGGTTACAACTACTTATTTATAACCTATTACCCAATTAGATTTGGGCCTTCAAATAACATCTTGAAGTTGTAACAAACTTCTACAGTAATAAACTTCAGCAGAATCAAATACGCAAATAACTTCTGCTACAATCAAGGTCCTTGCTGATTTTTCTCCTTAGCTCTTGGACCTCCACAAATTCCTTCAATATCACACCACTTATGTTGCATAATATTTCCAGAATATTCTACACTAATTAAAACAGAACTGTAACAAACATAACAGTTTCTGTAGCGTGATGTCCTGATGTCCAATATCTCGACATCTTATTTGACATGTTATTCCAGTTGTTGAAAACCTTCAACACAACATGTTTAGGCATTCCAATAGGACTTTTACTGCATGTTAAATATCCTATTGTTTAACACATTGTTGTTGTTATTATTTGTTTTATTAAAATTAAGCCAATCCATAAAATCAGGAACTTACAATCTCCTACTTTGGCAAATTTTAGCTAAAACAAATAAATACAATTACAAGCAGTTTAAAGTAGCAACAACAATTTACAATTTACAATTAACAATTAACAATTAACAATTAACAGAGTCTTCAGCATCTTCATGTCTTAGGAGCAGGGGAGCAAACTTCAACAGTGTTTACAAAGTCTGCACTGCTGGCCTGTCAGTTGGAGAGAATGTCTCAACATCCAGTTCGACATCTTCTCGTGTTTTTGATTTCCTCCATTTAACCAGCATGTCAAAGGGAAGGAAGGTCCAGTAGTACACGAGGAAGAATATAACTCTCATTCCCTCTTAAGGCAAGAGCCTGTTCATGTCACAGGTGGTGGAAAAAGAGGATCGTGGGAAATAAACTTCCTCTTAAGGGGTATTCTGAAATCTTCCTAGGTAACTCAGAACACAAGTCACAATTGTGTTCAAAACTCAGATCACAAGTCACAACAGAAGATTTTGGCATAAGCCTGTTGAATAATTTGTTATGGTTGTGACTTCTTTTGTGAAATAGATTTAATCTTTCTTCTTTCTTTGTTTTCTGTGTGACATTATTTATCTCTCTCTTTTTAGCTAGAATTTAACATCGAAGATCCTCACCTAACTAGATCCAGGCACAATTTGCCCAAACCTTAACAAAAACCATGATGATGGTGAAACGATGAATGCTCACTTGTGGTTAGAGGCTGGTTGAGATCTCTTATAAATAGGGTAGCAGTTTCTTAGGAATTAACGGAAGATTAATTGTTGGTCAAGGTGTGTTAATTTAGGCTGAGAATCTGTTACTAGCTTGTTGTCCACCGTCCAGGCTACCTTTGAATGCCTTTAATAGCCCTTGACTATTTCTTTTGAGATAAACCAATTCCAATGTATGCATCGATCTCTTCATTTATCATGTCTATGCAGAGACATGTCTTGTATAATGTCCCGACATTCAGTCAGTCTTTGTCTTCTCACTTCACGTGACTCACTTTTTCAGCTCAGTGGATTATTTATAATGAGGCACTCTTCACTTCTGTCCACATATTTTCATTACTCCTTTTTAAGTGGCCATGAGATAGAATCTGAACCCATTAACTTACTTGAATTATACTTCTTTTTCAGATTCACAATAATGTTGATGTTCCAACATCACATAAGACATTCACACATAGTCCCTTTGCCTTGGCTCTGAGATTACATTAGCACTACTTCTTCAATATTTGATTTCAGAACATTTTAGGCTATAACAATATTCTCTCCTTTTCTCATTAGCTAAAAAGAAATTTCTCCCCCTCAATAGCAGCTTGACATACATATTAATATTAGGAAGACTAGATGTCTAACCATCAAATAGGATAATCAAAGATGCACATACAATTTAAACATCTCCAATAGTTGCTTCCTTTCCATTCATAACCCCAACTAACACTCAACACATATAGTAGTTGCTCCTCACATATGTAGTTTCTCCCCCTTAATATCAACATTACTCCTTTTAGCTTCCAAGATGAGGCTTTTCATAATGTTGTTACTCCCCCTGAGTTATACAGAATAAGGACATCCTTGGTGTTGGTCCTTATAATACTTGAAGTCTTTTTTATTTGGAATTTGCCACAGTTTCCAACAGTTGTGTTGTTACATCTTCATGTAGCACATTCTCTTCTATACATCACATACTTCACCTCTTCATATTCCCATATAGCTATCACATAAATATCCAACTCCCATCAAGATATTTATTATCATCTATACGTATCGGCTAAATTGAATCAACTCTTAATAAATAACCAGATAATGTTGCCACACATCCTAAACTTGTGAACATTACAGTGAACTTTAATATTGACATTCAATTCACAATATACCATGAGTCCTTTTGACAAACACTCAGTTCCCAACTGATTATTTGTAGTTTGGCACTCAGGTTACATACTAATAAGTAATAAGTCTCCCATCAAAGTACCTACTAGTTGGTCAGTTAGAATTATCAACTCACACTAGATTTTCCTCACTTATTACTTTTTCACACTCACATACTTCCTAGAAACAATAATACTTCTCATGATTGAAGACAATAAGATGATGTTTCAACATCTGTTACAAAATCATCCATTATGGCTCTGGGGGTAACATCTATAGTATCTCATCCATAACACTTGGGGGGGTGAGCTTAACAATCAACAACTTTACATTCAAACAATTAACATAAACAAGGGATAATATGAGCCACATCTCAATAAGCTTTTCTTTAGACTTTCATTTTGAATTTGAGATGATGGATGCCATAGTCTGTACCTACAGAGGAGATTCCCTCAACTACGTTTTTGGAGTAGACTTAGTCACGGCATAACACAAAAGTATGCAGATTCTTCAAAGCAATCTGTCTCCCTTGATTCTTCTTGACAATACCCTTCCAAGACATTATTTGGGGCAGTCAACACTTAAGACCATAAATCACCGTGGTTGAATCACAATATTTAGCTTCAAATCTATTCTATGGTCATGAATAAACTTCCACATATTTGAATCCTTTGATCAGAAGAATATTCTAGATATAAGCTCATCTTGATATCACATAAAGAAATTTTTAGAGAATACCTTTATGTGTCATATTTCTTGCATTAAGCTCAACTTCCATACTCCCATGAGCTTAGGTCAGAAATAAACTGACATCTGGAGTAGAAAACTTAATGATCATGTCCTGATCAACTAATATAAAGTAGATGACTCCTCTTCTAGATCAAGAGTAGGTTCCAAACATATGTACTCACAATATATTTATTTAGCACCCAAAACATTTGTTCTTCAATTGGTAGCTGCATACCAGTAGTAGTAGTAATGTTCTAACATCCTATAGAACATTAGTTCCATCTCCTTGTAACACATCATCCTTGATAATCTTCAAGGTATTCAAACAACTTGCAGATGTATATGAGAATCATTGATCAATTGAAACTCATCAACTCTATTAATAAATGCCTTTATGAGTGGAGTTGTGGAAGAACTCAAGTTTCTTTGACATTTTTAATAAAGTTGTAAAATCTGCTAAATATTCTGTTGAATAAAAATAACCCTAGGATTCTTCTTGCACTTTGAGGGTTGTATCAGAGGCTATGCAGCGGAATATAGCCATACTTCAACAGAATTTACACAATGCTTACTCCATAATTCACTTGTAAGCATGACACATAAGGATTAAAAATAAATCAACCCTACAATACACTTGCTTCTTCACCAAGAAATAGACTAGACCTAACCAATATCCTGACCAGATGGAAACACATAAGCACAAAAGTTACCTTATCAATATCTTCACTCCCGCATGAAGGTTTTGACAATCTCTTCTTTGTGCTAAATTTAGGATGAACTATTCAATCAAATTCTTCACTCCTGCATGAAGTCTTTGAATTTAACTCTCTTGTTCCAACTTCATTATCTTCTCTCTTCAAGAAGGTACAACAGTTCTGGTTAGGTTGGTCTAATCCTCCACAAATAGGTCCATCCTCCACTTCAAGGGACCATACAATTCTTTTGTAGCGGCATTAATTATCACAGTCCATGCTTCCATTATTCTTTCCACTAAGATACTTTATTTTATAATTACTCAGTATTCGCCCTTAATTTATTTTGTCTCAACCGCATGTTTAACTCTACTTCTCATTTTCTGTGATGTGATACCTACAAATTAATGCGTAAGAAGTAGAAAAGACCTTTGTAATCGAATTCATTAAGGAGGTATCACATTTGTTCACACTGACTTTATATATATCTTTTTAATCCTTCGACATTGTCCTACATATTTCTATAGCCCAATAAATATTTTTTCCTTTTTCTCACTCTTCAGATATGCAAACTGGACAAAAAAGTCTTCTCCGTAGAGGTGACACCAACAATTTCTAATAATGGAAACATATACTTGTTGTATTTATAGATTCAGTTGATGATGAGCACAATAGGAAATGTGTTGAGCAACTTTATAGAATCTCGATGAGTCCAAAATATATCTTGAACGATTACCCCATCCTCATAAGTTTGGTACCTTGATACATTATTATTATCCAAAAGTTTCAAAAGTTGTTGCATTTCAATTCTATCCACTTTGTCGTCTTATTGTTATTGACACAAATATTGTACACTTGTTTGATATTTGAGAAGTTTTTGGGTCTTTTGTGTTCCAAAGTTGCAAGTATATTTTAGACTGCACCATATTAAATGTCATGTCTGTAATGATTTCCCGCTCTTCAGGCATTAGGTGAGATGCAATTAGAAGTCCGACTAACATGGCACATAGGTCATGGTTATGTAAACCACAAATGACATTAAATTTCCATTTTTTACTCGACAATAGATAACCACGCAACTTAAAAGGAAACTCACATTTTCTCCGTGTATCCATTGAAGCATATGATAACGAAACTCAAATTCTTGTCCTTGTAAATTGTTTGTAGACATCCACCTCTTTCACAACGACACTGTTGGCTTTCGTATACACAACAATTTTTGAGAAAAAATTCGAGTGCACCATAACTAATGCAAACAAAATATTTAAAAACCGGAATAGAGGACATTCCGAAAATGCATTTGCGTAGGAATTCGTCTTAGTTTTGCAATAGACTTACCTGCAAAGGTTACACCTTTCAAAATTCCCGCTTCACAATTTCGAAGATGCACTTCTGAAAAAGTCAATGACTTGGCGAATTAGGAACAAAATGTTAGAGTTGATCTGAAGATACATCTTCGAAACATAGTTTTGAAAAGAAAAAAAAGTGACTCAATTAAATTGTATTTCATTGCCTAAGAGACACATCCAAAGATGCATTTCTAGAATCTGAAGAGTATTTTTTGAATTTTCATAGAATATTATTCCACCTATGAGATAAGCAATTCTCAAATTTTAGTCTCTCATCTTAAAGATCCAAAAGCAGGCTATCAGACTGACCCTTAATTATTGTTAAGGAAATATTAATTAAAAAAAACAATGCAGTTACAAACAACACGTTGGATAAGTAAATATAGATATAGATAGATGGATGATACCTACAAATTTATACTAAAACTATAAAATCATTGATAGTTATTGAGACCCATAAATTGTTTTCAAGGTTATTATACAATTGCATGACCTTTACTATCTTATCATGTAAATTATTTTAAGTTTATTTTTCCAGTTACATACAACACGTTTCTAGTTCTACATTGCCTAGCAAACACATATGTGTAGCAATTTTGATAGAAGTTTGTTGGAAAAAACTTGGAATGATGATAACTTAGTGGAAGTTGGAATGATTTATTGATATTAAATGTGTAATAAATGAGCACAAGTAAGAACTAGTATGGAAGTGAATTTGAAAAGATTCATTTTAGTCCCACATAGAAGGGAATACAAATACTAGTAGTACTTATATATTCCAACTTGGACTATTGGGTTGGGCCCCAAGGGGCACCCCAATTTTGTAAAAGAGTGAGGACATACTCATAAGTCATCTAGGCACACACACACGCGCCGCCGCCGTCCGACCGGCTGGCTCGGCTCGGTAGAAATTAAATATTATTATTTAATTAATTATAAAATCTTAAGAAATTAAGTAGTATTTAATATTAATTAATTACGAAATGATGACGTGTCATACTCCAAGACCAAGTAGAAAAATGCCTCATTTGACTGGGCTTGTTCCACTCTCCCACGTTTCTCTCCATGGAAATCACTCCAGAATTCAACAAAATTCAAATTCTCTCTTCTCTCTCTCAATTCTACTTCTTCTAATTATTCTTCTTCTTTTCGAATGGATTTTATTCTAGATACTAAGACTGGTCATAGTTACCATATGAAGGTGTATCTCTTAGAATGGTTTATCATTGTGCAAGTGATAACCGTAATTACAGAAAGGGCTGTTTTATCCTGGCTGTTTAATCCTGGAGGCGTCGTGGTCAATTAAGAGCTGCTTTGCATAATTTTGGCAGTACCGCGAAACGTCTTAAAGAAAGCGTACCGCTCCGCAACTCAGCCGATAATTACCTACGTGACAATATTTTTGTATACCGAAAACAACAACTAATAAAATTAGCTATTGTTTTACCTACTTTCTCCAACATCAGGTCTGCCGGGAGATTATGGACCTGTACCCAAAACTCAACCTGGAAAAGAGGATATTCTCAAGTTGCACTCCAATTTGAACTTTCTCAATAATTAGTAAATGACTACCAAATGTCCACGAACCTCCTTTCAGTGTCACCTCCATATCTAACTTGTGAGAAAACTGGAACAAAAATAGCCCTTCAAGAGCTTTCTTGATCATGACCCCCTTGACCGGGTGCCACATATCAGCCACTCTCTTCTTCAAATCCATAACGTGAATCAGTTTATCACACAAAAATCTTCCCACAACACACAATCGTAGATCACATGCCTCATCTTCTTTTTCCGAATCATCGATACAAAACCTCCTTCATCGTCTTCTTCCTCTAGCAGAACTAGAAGATTAGAGTTTCTAATTATATTTAATAATTTTGTTTAAATTATGTTTCTAATTATGTTTCTACTATATTTAATAATTTTGTTTTCTAGTATATATTATGGATTAGTCTATATAATTTGAACATTGTAATAAAAATAATGTTTAAAATTATTAATTATACAATTTAATACACAGTTCATGGTTAATTTATAAGGATATTAAAAATATTTATGCAATTAAATTTAAAACATAACATATATTCATTACCAAAAATTAAAAAAACATAATGTCTATTTATTCGAAGTTTCTCAAATTTATAAAATTGTTGTGAGTTACTCTCTCTGTTTTTTTTAAGTGTCGTTTTAGAAGAAAGCTCTTCAACCAAGATAGTGGATTGTTAGAGTTAATTTTTCTATTATACCCTCATTTATTTTCTCTCTCATAATAAATTCACTCATACACTCACTCTAATTTATTAAGAAAGTAAGGGTATAATTGACAAATTATGACATTAAACTATAAAACGACACTTAAATAAAAACAAAAAAATTCTTCTATAACGACACTTAAAAAAAACTGAAAGAGTATAACTTATAAGACTTTTTAAATAATGTATACACGTTATATCTATAAATAACCATAAACTAAAATACTTATTTAAACATTTTTCGTATTAAAATATAGAATGTTAGCGTCAACAATATTAATCAAAATCAGATAATCACACTATCATTTTTATCATCATTAAAAGATTTTGACAAAAAATATCAATTTCAATTTGCATCATTCTAAACGAATGAAATACTCTTTACCAAATAAATAATAAATAAATAAAAGAATGAAATACAAAAATCTTTCAAAAAAGGCATTGCCATTTAAAGTTTTATGAAGAAAAAAACATTAAATAGAAGTCACAAAAAACTATAGGTCAATATAAAAATTTATGATTAATGAACTCTATTATGGAACATATTGTTCAACAAATTTCGAATTCAATTTCTAATTAGATTAATGGTTGACAAGATTATACCTATCTCTAGGTCGAACTTTGGATTATTAAAATATTGTTCCTCCAGGAACTATGGGTGAAAAAAATTATTATTAAATATATACTTTAATTGAATATGTTAGAATGTTAGCTCTGCTAACTATCTTCACTCGGTGAAGATGAACAAGATGATGAATAGAGAAACAAGAAAGACGAGATAGTAGATAGAGTATCTCGTTGAATCATTCATTACATTACAACTATACAAGGCATTAGTTTATATAACCAGCATAGGTAACTAACATCTATCTTAGCTGGACCAGTCATAAGAGACTAACTAATAGTTAGTTATATCCTTAACAAACTAATGGATTTATTAATTCAATAAAGCTATATAGCAAGATATCTCTGATACTTTTCCTCAAACAGAAGGTTGGTGAGTTTTGCATGCCACCTTGAGTTTGTCAAAGAGTTCTTGAAATGCAGAGGTACCAAGCGATTTAGTAAGTGTGTCTACGATCTGGAGAATAGTAGGAACATGTTGAAGTTTATTTTTGACAACCCCGACACGCTCCCTGACAAAGTGAATATCAAGCTTGATGTATTTTGTGCTAGCATGGAGAACAGAGTTGTGAGATAGTAAGTCTACACTGAGATTATCACACAACAACATAGGTGGATGAATAGGGATTTTCAGTTCTCAAAGAAGGGACTCCAACCAAAGTAACTCTGATGTGGTATGCGCTAGAGCATGATACTCTACCTCTGTGCTAGAACGAGAAACTAGAGACTACTTCTTGGAGCTTTACGATACTAAATTTGGACCAAAGAAAATATAGGAGGCGGATGTAGAGTGTCTGCCATCTGAATCACTTGCCCAATCAGAGTCACTCTAAGCTTGAAGAGAAAATCTGAAAGCAGAAAGAGAGGGAGACATTTGAAGGCCATAGGTGACATTGCCTCTAAAGTACCTTAGTATCCTTCTAACTGCATCTCAATGAGAACTCAAAGGACAAGCCATGAATTGACAAGCTTTATTTTCAGAAAATGAAATATCAGGACGAGTTAAAGTTACATATTGAATAACACCTACAATGGACATGTACAATTAAGGATATGAGAATACATATGTGCCATGTTTGCTTAACTTGTAGTTACTTAACATGGGAGTGGGAACTCCATTAGCCAGTTCCATCTTAGCCTTTTTGAGAATATCTTTAACATATTTGGACTGAGTGAGCAGCATAGAGCCATTGTTACAGAAGGTGACTTCAATACCTAAGAAATAGTTGGGCTTGCCTAGTCTTTTAAGAGAAAATTCATTTTGTAACTTATTGATTAGCTGTTGAATAAGGGAGGCAGTAGATCCACTAATTAAAGTGTTGTCAACATATACCAATCCGTACATAACAGAAGGGTAATCTATTGAAGGGTAATCTATTGATAATGTGAACAATAATAGAAACGCTAAAGTTCCAATATGACATGGGTAGGGAAGCATGTGCAAACTAAGTAAGACCCATTTCCATAATTTGTCTATGTTTTCTCTCAACAGTCTCATTTTGATAAGAAGTATGAGGGAAAGTAAGTCTTTGAGTAATCCCTAATTCAGTTAGATGTTTAATGGAGGGTCTAAACTCTCCTCCAAAGTTAGACTGAACTTACTTAATTGTGAGGTTATATTGTGTCTAAACAAAGGCATGAAAAGTTTAAAGGCTTGTATAGCTTCAGACTTCTATTTTAACAGATATAGCCAAGTATATGTAGTATGGCCATGAATAAATGCTATGTAATAGTTGTATCCTGAGCTGGACTCTTTTGGAGAAGGTCCCCAAAGATAAGTGTAAATCATATCTAAAGGTTTAGAGTCGATAGTGCCAGTAAGAGGGGTAAATAATCTATGTGCCTTATCAAGGTTACAAGAAGTACAAAAGGAATGACTATTTTTATTAGAAGATGAGATGTTACACAATTTGAGTATAGTAGCTATAGAATTGAAATTGACATGGTCAGGCCTATGATGCCACAAAGTATTTATGTTGTATGTATCTACAATAGCAGTATTAGAATGAGCAACAACATCATTATGAAATCTATTAGATGTACCAAGATTATGCTTAGAGCTAGAAGACTTTGTTGGTGGCACAAATAACTGAGGGAAGCAGTATAATCCAATAGCATCTAGGAACCCTTCAACAATGACTTACTTAGAAGCCTATGATTTAAAGATAACACTTGTCAGATAAGAACTCAAAAATTACATAGTTATCACTAGAAAACTTTGAACTAGATAGTAGATTCCTTGTGATGGATAGACCATGTAAAATGTTAGAGAGAGTTAACTTATGTGAGGGATTGAATTTTGAATAGTATCATGTGGAACCTACGAACTCTATGGAAATGGTTTGACCACTACCCACATATACTTTGTTGTGTCCTACATAAGGTTTTTGATGATGTAAGAGAAAAACATGAGGTGTTAAGTGGTGGGAAGCACTTGAATCAGCAAACCATGATTGAGACTCCAATTTAGATGGCAAGTTGTACTCCTGAGTGTATGTTAAAGGTCTTCTTGTGGTTGCCATCATTGCAATAGTTTGGGAATTTTATGACTTCTCAACACCTGTTTCTTGCTTGTGGTTATTGATATTTTCTGAATTGTGTGAGGCATTGTTCCTGTATGTAGGCATGAATGTTTCTTCGAACTTGTGCCAACATGTAAATTATTTTAAGTTTATTTTTCCAGTTACATACAACACATATCCAGTTCTACATTTCCTAGCAAACACATATGTGTAGCAATTTTGATAGAAGTTTGAAACTGTTAAGTAGCATTTTAGCCAGTTTCCAAAACATATCCTATTTGAACATGTCAAGTCTCTTCTTTGTTATAACTATGAAGATGAAATTTCAACCAAAACAAAGAATGAGAATCCATACACTTCAAAATCAGATCCATCATATTGTGACTAACATTATTTTGTACTCAACAATCCAGCAAATATAGTTTCTGAATAGCCAACCTTAGATCCCAAGTTAAGAATCAAAGCTTCCCAAACCTTACCTCCCGGAACAAAACCTTTATCAACAATTCTACTCATCAACACAACTGCATCATTAATCAAACCCTTTTGGCACATTTGAACTACAATATTATCAAAAGTTGAAGATCTTGGATAAAAACACTTCTCCAACATTTCCTCCAACAAAACACAAGCTTCTTCAATCTCACCTTTACCAACCAAACCATCAAGCATGATCCTATACGTATGCATGTTCGGTTCAACACTCTTCAACCTCATCTCCTTCATTACCCTCTTCGCCTTACTTAAATCCCCTTTCAAGCACAATCCACCCAATAGAGTATTGTAAGTATCCACATTTGGTTTACATCCTAATGTTTCCATAGAAACCGCAATCTTAAGCGCCTCATCGAAATTATTCTGCTTACATAAACCATTTATATACACATTGTAAGTATAAACATCAGGAATCAATCCTAATACAAGTATTTCATCGAATAACTCATCTAGTTTCACATAATCACCTTCTTTCATAATTCCACTCAAAATAATAGTATAACAAACAATATCAGGCTTAATCCCATCTTCCTTGGTGATTCGAATCTCCAAAGCATCCTTACCCTTCCTTCCTTCACAAAAACCTAATCATATTTGTACAATCCATCACACCAGACAAAACCCTAGCCTCCTCATATTCCCCAAACAAACAAAGCCTCAGACTACTCAAATCATTTTGTTTGCACAACGACGAAACAATCAAAGAACATATCTTATCATCCAAACCATAACCATCTTCAATCATACAATTCATTATCTTAACAGATAATCAACCCTCTTAATCCTACACAATGCCTTAATCAAAACCCGAAAACTCGATTCCTCGAGCCGAATTTTCATTTGCTGACTCTTCAACAAAATATCCGGAACCATTTTGAAAGACTCCCTCTTCCTACAAAGCAACGAAAGCAACAAGTTCAAAGAACAAACAGTTGGTGTGCACCTAAACCTAGGAATTCTGAAAAACAAATCAACAACATCTTGAACACAGTCAGCATTACAATAGAACCTAATAAGTTACACAAACATGAACTCAGGTGTTTCGAATTTCTCATTATGTTCAAGATGGTTGAGAATGTGAGGAGTTTCATGAAACTGTGAAGGGTTGTTTTTGGTTAAGGTTTTGATGAGAAAAAAGTAAGCTTTTGGAGTTGGATCAGTGTGATAGGCTTTGAAAGAGTGAATAAGAGTGGTGAGAAGAAAAGGGTCATTGTTGTTTGGTGGTTGGGGTTGAGTAGTGGCTTGTTTGAGAATTTGTAGAGTTTGTTGTTCACCGAAATTGTGGTGCCATGATGTTTTGTAAGGTGAGTGTGGCCATTTTATGAATTTTCTGAGGTATTTGTTTACGGTTTTGGATAAAGGGTTTCAAACCATTTTCGGAGTTGTTGAGGAGAAACAGAGTTTAGCAGTGTTTGAGGATTTTAAGGAAGATAGAAACGAGGAAATTTAAGAATTGGGTGGTGGTCGTTTAAATAAGTGCACCCTTGAAATGAAAACAAGTTTAGATTGTTCATTAAGGTTTTCTGTAAAATGTACCAAATTGAATAAATATTTGTTAACTCAATTCGGTACATTTAAACCCATACTCGCGTGAAGCCACAACTATGAGATGGTTTTATTTAGCTCAAGTTATTGTGGGGAGTAGGGATGTCAATTTGTATTTATTACTGAAGAAATTTGTGGAGATCATCTGTTTGGAATATTGAAGTTGGAGATTATCTTCACCGCGGAAATGGGGATGAAAGAAAAAATTCTCCTGATCAGTGGCGAAGCCAAGCCCCGGCCAGGCTGGGCACCTCCCCAGGCTCCTCCACGAGTCGCCATTAAAATCTGCCCATCGCCACCGTTGAATTGTGAGGGTGGTGAGATGAAGGGTAAGAGGAGGAGAGGGTGTTTTGGATGGAGTTCCGGCAGAGAAGTTGGCGGCGGAGTTGGTTTAGATGGTTAAAAAAATGGTGGATTGTGGTTGTGTACTTGTGTATCAGTGAGTCATGGTTTTGTCATCAATTTTGAGGTAACGAAGTCTCATTTCTCGAGTGTTTCATTTTCAATTGATAATAGTTTTGATATTTTGATCCCATTGGAGCTTCAACATTAGATGATGGAGCTATGCTTGCGCATTTGTTTTTCAGATCGATCTCAAGAGGATTTGTATTTCCTTCGCCGTCACTGTATTTGTGCTACCATTCACGATTTAATTGCAGAATTGAGGTTCCTTAATGGATTCACGAGTTAAATAGAAAAGGTGTTTTAATTGAGATGTTGGTCGGTGTTGAAACTGACAACGAAACTCTCAGCGGTAATAGCAAGATGCAATAGCTAGAATCACCGATAATGCCTTGTGCCATTGCATTCAAGGTGTTTGTTAAAATGTGGAGCTGAAGATCACCTCAACGCAGAGAGAGTTAATGAAGCTGTTGCAACACTCAATTTCTCTTTAGCTTGTGAGTTGTTATTTTTTTTGAACAACACTCAACCTTTTGTGTCTCAAAATGGTGTTTTAGTTGACTGCATTTGAGCTATAAAATGATTGCTCTTTAGCTTATGCTTTGCTGCTTGTGTGGCTCCCTATAGTATCTTTAGACTAGCTAAAATTAGATTCTCTCGTGTTAGCTTCAAATTGTGCAAACTGTTTCTTTGTAAATATGAGTTATGAGATTGTTAGAATTAGCATATATGAATCAAGTAGTATGAGTGGTGATTTCAAACAAGATGCAGAAGTCGGTTGTGGTAGCAGTAGATTGTGTTTTTCATCACGCATTATTCAACAAATATGTTGAGTGCATTTCTATGTTCATGACTCATGGTGCAAACAATCTTTGTAACATGGTGACCGGGTTCGATTGGATTCTTAATACTTCCATCAACAAGTTCTTCTTTGAATTAGAAATTCAGCAGGTTGCAATTTTTCAAACATAAGAACATAAGTGTTTTGGGAGTATCTGAGAGTGAGCGTGCATGCTTTGGAGCTTGACTTCTTCCTTGTGCTAGTTTTTTTTTTGTGTTGATGGTATAATGGATTTGTGGAATTCTGTCTGGACCTTTCTCTTTTCTGCTATATTTTTAGGTTCAAGTGTAATGTGCACAAAACAAAATCTTGTATATTTTAGCCTATATTTTTGTTAACAAAATCACGAGTCTCTTTAATTTTATTTGATGACTATTTATATATTATGTACAATAAATTTGCGGTTTTTAAACTTTTTCCCAGGCTATATAATTTTTTTTGCTTCGCCACTGCTCCCGATGTCACTTTGGGGCAGAGATTAGGAAATTACCCTCCGTCCTATGGATTCCTTGACTCTGAACATATTATTTAACTTTTATATTTAATATATTATATAATAATATATAATTTTATAATTTTACATACAAAAATACAAATGTATTAGAGAATGAAGAGTCATTACTGAATCGTTTTATTTTTATGTTTTATTGTTTGATATATTGTTTCGTTATCCAAGTACCAAAGCCTAGAAAAGAGCTTCATTTTCTTTTGTCATTCATATATGTCTCCTCCATTCATCATCTCCTTTGTTCTCGTAATCATCACAACAACCACTCTTTTTGTTCATTATGCTTATGGTAATTACTCTTCAAATTTATTTTAGTTCCATTAATAATATATTTTTCATTCAATTAATAAATTAGTAGTTATAAATTGGCCACACATTCATAATCAACCACTTGCATGGACATCAACGGTACTGTGATAGTAAATTAGAGTATGTATGGTAGCAACAAGTTCAGTTAATATTTAGTATTTTTATACATAAAAAATATTAGCATAGTAGTATCATAGTTTTGATAGAAAAGTACATAAATTTTCTTAAGTTTCGATCTCCGTGGATTCCCGTGAGAATATGTGGGAATGAATGGAGGAAAATATCCTCGTGGTGGAGATTGAAAATGGAGATGGAGAGTAAATTTAAAGACGGAACAAGGAGTGGAGAAGCGTCCTCTGCCATGTTGACATCCCTAGTCGGGACTAGGCTAATGGCAATTGCAATCATCTCTAGCTACCACTTGCAAAATTTCTGTGTGTAATGGTTATAAACAACATTTTAGTATCACTCTATTTCATATATGCCCAACATATATTAATATATTTTTATTTTTATTATTATGTATATATGTTTTATTAGATATATCATAATTAAATTATATGTATTTTAATATAATTTTTTGTTTATTTTTCTAACTCAATATTACTATTCTTGAATTTTTTAATGCGGTTAAAAATTTAAAATTACATATTTTATTATAATTGATCAATTGTTTTTATTAGAAATACCAATAAAACTATATGATATGAGTACTTAAATATTCATAAAATATGAGTATGGGTAAAAATATTGGTGCCCACGTGAGTATGAATTCGTGTATGAAAAAAATTTTAAACCGCTGAAATGAGAACGAATACCATAATATCTTATCCATATTCTATCCATTGTTAGTCTCTAATCATCGTAAACTCTCAATAATAAAATATTTATTTAAACTTCACTATTATTAATTTGAAATAATATAGATATAACGTCTTGAATTTTTGTGGCTTGTTAGGTTATGGTTATATAGATTTGGTGCATTTGCGGATACAAGGCCCTATCAGGACACTTGTTCAAGTTCTGGTCCAATTTTTATTTTAGGACTAAGATAATTTGGGACTAAGATAATTCATTTGAAATAAAAGAAATTGAAAAATTCAAACTCTTACTAAGTAAAAGACTAAAATAAAATAAAAAACTCTTAGTTTGCTCGTACTTCACTATTTTTCTAGTTTTACATTGATTTAGTGTCTAGATTTGGTATGTGTTAAAATAAATGTATGCATAGTAACTAGCTTAATTTTTAACCGTGATTCTCTTTAATCGAGAGCGACATATTTTCTTAGCTATTTTAGAGAATGTTAAGTCTGAACCAATCGTGAGAATTTGAACTATTAATTTAAGTAATACATAAAAAAACTAAAGTAAAATAAATAAGATATTGTGTAAAACAATTTTTTAATTGATTGAATATTTGAAATTTAAAGATTGTGATATTTATATAGGAAACTATTCTATTGGTTATGACAAACTATGACATATAAAAAAATATGTGTCATTCGACTATTATAGGAGTAATGTGTAATTGTTTCCCCCATTTCTAAAATATGTGACCGCTTTACATTTGGATGTTGTTCCGTGATGGAAGTTGTAACACTCTAATTTTTTCAAAACGATAATTAAATAAATTAAAACAGTATTTCATCTATTATGATGCCACCATCATACATCACATATGTCCATATAATAAGATATGCAACACATACTCACTTATTCATCATGTTTTAAACATCATTGTATTTCTTTGCAGCAGAAAAACACCAATAACAATCATTCTAAACTCTTCAACATGAGTAATAAATATTATCTTTCAAAATTCAACATAAAACATCAATTAAATTCAACTAATGGAGTTCATAAATAGTTTACTCCCAAGTGTTATGTAACAGAGCTGACACCGACTCAATTTATGCAAAATGAGGCTACTCCTCAGCTAACCTCAACCTCCAGCTACTTCGAATCAACTGCACGTTACTAATATAAAGGCAACATTCAAATAAAAGGGATTAGATATCGTAACAATACAAAAGAAAACATAATAATGAGTAGATATCAATTCAAGTGCACAAAATCATACTTCTTTACCTCACACCTTTACTTCATTCATCGTAACCACAAGATGCATCATATACAATTAAATACACAAACAACACATAATAACCATCATAATGAAAATCATACTTCTTCCACATCAAAATCATCAAGTTAATTAATAGTATAATGCAATGCGACCAACTGACGGACTCAATACATGTGGTACCGACCAACAGAGTATAAGATCTCCCCATAATATGGAATAGGGCAGTAACAGTCTTTTACTAACAGAGCATAAGCCCTCGCCATTTCACCAATACAGGCCACCAACACAGGGCATGAGCCCTCATCAAGAATGCATGCAACATCGACATGAAACAACATAAATATATAATTACAGAGCATGATCCCTCAATATTACGCCATTCCAGGCCAGCAACATCATCATCATCATCATGCAACATACTAGGAAATTCATCCATACATCATTCATATAAAATGTGAAATTGATCCAACACGGACACTCGAGACATAAGCCTATAACCCAAAAATAATTCACCTACTATTGTCAAAATTGTTATCATATTGTATAAAAGTTTTTTAGCTTTTCAACAGTTCAAACGGTACGTCAAACGGACACCCAAGTCAAAAGTTACAAAGTTTACAAGTTTTGGAGAATCTGTCACCAAATGGTGTTCTGCATTAACCTAATGGCGTTTTCCATTAGCCTGTAGTACGGGAAAAAAAAATCATTTTTTGACCAAATGGTGTTCGTCGTTATCCTAATAGCGTTCACCATTAGCACACAGTAGCAGAAAAATTCGAAAATTAGTGTTTTCTTCACTTGCAACCCAAAAATTACAATTTTTATACCCAAAATATAGGCTCACGATTTCATAGATCATACACATACATTAACCATCATTTTATTCTTTATCACACCACCAATTTGATTCAATTTCATCAAGATCAATCACAAATTCAATAATAAATCATCAATATATGAAACCCTACAAAACAAGATAATGAAAACTCAAGAACATACAACTATGGTACGTAATCACTACTATTCTCCACCATTATGCAACCCCTTATAGAGTTAGAACCCCACCCTTACCTTAGGATAAAGATTATAAACCTCTACCGTGAATTCTACTCTTGCTCTAAATATGATCGCTTCATCTTCTCACTTTCTCGTTCACGGAATGTTACAATCTAACTTCTAATTTCCCTCTTATTACTACTTAACCCCTTAGAGCCCTAAATTTATATTCCAACTTTACCGTTTCTAATTGAATAATGATTTAATCTAATATAATATTAATATTATCTTATTATTCTAATAATAATAATAATAATAACAATAATAATAATAAAATGCACACTAGTATTTTCATTACACCCCCATGGTTCTATGGTTTTTGGCCATACACTCCTAGTGCCTTAATTTTTTATAGCATCTAAAGTAGTAACCTTTCATCAAATTACAAAGACACATCTCTTCGCTCATAAAACACACACAAAAACATACATTTCATATACTTGCGTCATTAAAAACAATCTAAATTAAAAACAGGATGTTACAACTCTCCCCCACTTAGAATATTTTTGTCCTCGAAAATTACCTTACGCAAATAATTATGGATAAGACTCGTGCATCCTGCTCTCTATAAGAAATAGTCCCTACTTTGTTTAAAATCTAATACGGACCAATAAATAAGGAGTAAGCTTCTTCGATTTCAACGCGCGTCCTACGCCAGTCACGAGAGTGACTCTCAAGAACACATGGTCTCCTTCTTGAAACTCAAGATCCTTCCTCATATTATCATGATAACTATTCTTCCTGCTATGCGAAGCATTCATATGTTCTCTTATTAGCTTCACTTTATTCATAGTTTGTCGAACAATTTCTTGTCCAAGCACTACATCTTCACCAGATTCATACCAACATAGAGGTGTTATACACCTCCGACCATACAAGGCGTCAAAAGGTTTCATCTCAATACTAGAATGAAAACTATTATTATAAGTGAATTCAATACATGGAAGATGACTATCCCAAACACCTCCTTGTTCGAGCACACAAGCCCGTAACAAATTCTTTAACGATTGAATAGTTCTATTTGTCTGACCATTGTCTGTTGGTGATAAGTAGAACTCAACCTAAGCTTACAACTCAACTCCCCTTGTAAACTCTTCCAAAAACCTTAGGTAAACTTTGGGTCTCAATCAGAAATAACGCACAAAGGTATACCATGCAACTTCACAATCACACGGATGTAGATCTTTGCCAAATTTGACATGGGAAAACTAATATTAATTGGAATAAAGTGAGATGATTTTGTTATACTATCAACTATCAACTAAATTGCATAATGTCCCTTCATATTATTTGGAAATCCCGTCACAAAATCCATCGATATATTATCCCATTCCATTTTGGAACTTCCAACAGTTGCATCAATCCTGCCGGTTGTTGGTGTTCAAATTTTGACTTCTAGCATATTAAACACGCATACACAAACTTCTCCACATATCTTTTCAATCTTGATCACCAAAATAATTTTTTCAAGTCTTGATACATTTTAATCGCACCTGGATGAATACTCAAATTACTTCTGTGACTTTCCTGTAAAATCGTCTTTTTCAACTCAGAATCATCGAGAATACAAATTTTATTTTGGAATCTCAAAACACCTTGCACATCTACTTTAAAATCTCTATCTTCAGCTTTATTACTCTCAACCCTCAAATCTATCAACTTTACATCCATCTGCTGAGCCTCTTTAATATTATCCAAGAAATCACCGTTAATCTTCAACATTCCCAACATCACACTATGTGGTGTCACTTCATAAACTATACTTATGTCTCTGAATTGTTTGATCAATTCTAATTCTTTAATAATCATAGCGGACATTTGCAAAGTATTTCGACTAAAAGCATCGGCTACAACGTTAGCTTTAATTGGATGGTAATTTAAGTCAAAGTCGTAATCTTTCAACAACTCTAGCCATCTTCACTGCCTCATATTCAATTCCCTCTAGTCAAATAAATATTGCTAGCTCTTATGATCGCTAAACACTTCAAATCTGGAACCATAAAGGTAATGTCTCCAAATATTTAGTACAAAGACCACTGCAGCTAATTCTAGATCGTAAGTAGGGTTAATTCTTTCATGAATACTCAATTGTCTCGACACATAAGCCACCACTTTACGATTATGCATAAGCACTCCTCTTAGACCCAATTTCGAAGCATCACAATACACAACAAATGATTCCTCGTGATTGGGTAGAATTAAAATTGGATCCTCCGTCAATCTCTTCTAGAGTTCAACAAAACTTTCTTCACATTAGATATCCCACACAAACGCCTTGCCTTTATATGTCAGTTGAGTTAACGCAAATGATAACTTGGAAAAGCCTTCAATAAACCTCTTGTAATAACCAACAAAGCCTAAAAAGCTTCTAATTTTCGTAACTGACTTTGGAGCTTTCCACTACAAGACTACATCTACTTTGGATGGATCCATAACAATTCCATCACCTGAAATAACGTGACCAAGAAAACTAACCTTCTCTAACCAGAATTCACATTTAGATAACTTCACATACAACTTATTCTCTATCAACACTTGTGATACAATTCGCAAATGATCGGCATGTTCTTCTTATGATTTGGAATATGTCAAAATATCATCAATGAATACTACTAAGAGTTGATCCAAATAAGTGTAAAAGATATGATTCATATACTCCATAAACACTCCTTGTGCGTTAGTAACACCGAATGGCATCATTAAATACTCATAATGTCCATACCGAGTCCTGAAAGCTATTTTCTGAATATCGTCATCTTTGACTCGAATTTGGTGATAACCTGATCTCAAGTAAATCTTGCTAAACATGCGTGCACTAACCAATTAATCCATCAAGTAATCCATTCTCGGAGGTGGATACTTATTTTTTTATTGTCACTTTATTCAACTGTCGATAATCAACACAGAGTCTCATACTACCATCTTTCTTTTTCACTAGCGACGCCGGAGCTCCCCAAGGCGATACACTTGGTCTCACAAATTTCTTTTCAAGAAGGTGTTCTAAATGCTTCTTCAACTCTACCAATTCAGATGCCGACATCTTGTATGATTTCGTGGAAATAGGTTTGGTACCAAGGACAAGATCGATAGTAAATTTCACTTCTCTTTCTGCTGGCACATATAGAATATCATCTGGAAAAACTTCAGGAAAATTACGCACCATCTGCAACTCATCAATCGTAGCCCGATTCTTGATAGATAGAGATTTCATTAATGAAAACAACTGAGCTTTATGCAGCAATAACTTGTTCAATTGCTTAGTAGTTAAGAACCCAGCTTCCTTCTCCTCATCAAGAGTAGAAAACCGCACAAATTTATTATAGCAGTTAATATGAACAAAATTGGATTCTGACCAGTTCATACCCAATATCACATCTAGCCCACTCAAAGGTAGGATAACAAGATTTATCGCAAAATATCTATCAAATATCGACAAAGGACATTTCATGCATACTAAAGAAGTAATCACTGATCCCTTAGTTAGATTATCGATAACCATCTCTCTGTTCATAGAGGATAACACAAGACCCAACTTTGTCACACAATCAGCAACAATAAAACAATGAGTAACACCACTATTAATAATTGTAATCAAAGGATTATTATTGATGAAACATATACCTCTGATTAATCTGTCTCCAGTGGATGTGTGAGTCCCAACTAAAGCAAACACCTTCCCACCAGATTGAGATTTCTTTGTGTCTACATTCAAATATCTCATGCTCGACCTTGCTACAACGGAAACACCTCTTCAATTCATCAGTACATTCATTACTTCAATGACAGGGCTTACCACATCTGTAACATTTAAGGTGAGTAGGAGCACCTCCCTCTCTTGGCCTCTTACCATAAACTGCTCTCTATTTACCTCTTTCAGCTAGAGCATTGTAAGACTTTTCATGATTCTGTTGTTGCTTTCTTTTCCTATCATTCATAATCTCATAGTGAGTCTTACTGTCTTCCTCATAAATCATGTAGTTATTCACCAATTCTGGAAAGTTATAAATTGTCGATTCCCAATGACACTCTTTTTTTCCGAATGCAACCTATTCTCAAACTTGACGCACTTGGAAAATCCAGGATTCGCTTCACTGTAGTGTGGATAGAAATTTTCCAGCTCTATGAACTTTGAAGCATGCTCAGTCACTGACAAATCTCCCTGCTTGAGTTCGGACATCTTCAAGAAAATACTTCCTCAGAAACTCCTTGTTGAACAAAACCCACATGATCTCTTCCTCTCCACCATTCAGTCTCTGGCAAGTACTCGCCCACCAGTCATCAGCCTCTCTAGCCAGTTGATACATACCGAAGCATACCTTTTATGAACTCGTACAGTCTATCACTCATAAAATCCTTTCAATCTCTTTGAGTCAAGTCTAAGCGCCATCAAGGTCGTGCTTACCCTTGAATACAAGTGGATTGTTCCTTTGAAATGTCTCCAAAATATGAGACCCATTATTCCCTTCAATATTAGGCTATTGTTGTACAACCTGAGCAATAGTTTGCAGATAACCCATTTTAATGGGACTTCCACAAAGGCTCTTGCCACAAAGGATCCTGCCACAAAGGCCCGAAAAGCGTCAAACATGCCACAAAGGCTACTGCCACACAGGCCCAAAAAGCGTTAAACTTGCCACAAAGACTACTGCCACACAGGCCCGAAAAGTGTCAAACTTACAATGATGACATCACACAATGATTCAATTAATTCATCTTATATGATGCATGTGTGTCTCAATAATGTAAAACTCACTAACACAATCATTTACCAGCAACTAGTCTCTATTATAATTTTGTATCTATTTATATATCCCTTAAGATATTCCAAACAAGTCATATATATTCTATATTTTATTTACTCAACAATCAATCACATAAACGGAACATCAAGATCTTGTATATATATAGTTGTGAGTGACGTAACATACAAATCAATTATTTTCCATTTTCCCGGTGACGTACCATATCACGAATTCAAGATCACGGTGTACACCCCAATTGAAGAGGTATGAGAAAATTTGCAGGAACTTGTTCCTTACGACGACGGTCGAAAGGTAGAGAAGATCGAGTACTGCTTGTAGCGGAAAAAACTATGAGTATATGTGTTATACCCCAAAATTTGCCCCTATCTCTCAAGGACATTTCACATATCCATGCTCAAGGATTTCACAAGGGTTGACCAGACAAACACTCTCCTAAGCAATCAACCCAAACTAGGGTTTGGCCATTCTCAGATCAAAGTGAGCCTCTAAAATTTCAAGTAGTCATCATGCCTCACCATATGCTTCAAAGAATCTTCGTGTCAAGTTTTCAAGCCTTACAAGTCAAGTTCCCCCAGACAATTGCTCAGATGGTTGAAAATTAGTTGTATTGGACAAAAAGTCAACTGTGGTCAACATACAGTCAAACTTCAAATTTTTTGGTCAACATCAATATTTGAAGTTATATTTATCATTTGATCAAGGGTTGATTATGATTCATCAAGGAAAAGTCAAGAATTGATCAAAAGTCAAAGTTTCTAAATTGGGCTTTCTCAGACAAAAGTCAACAGAACTTTGACCAGGCATAACTTTCACATACTTTATCAGAAATTTCTCCACCACAGCTTATTTTGAAGAGAATTCAATTCTCTACAACTTCATGTATCACAAGCTTGGGTAGAAAATGCTTCATTTGGAAGTTATGGATCAAAACATTACAGGTCCTTTTAAAAGTCAACAAAAAGTCATCTTTTTGAAAAGAAGTGTTCATGAACATGGAAACTTCAATGAAGATGAAACCAAAAAGGTTGTTTAGAGGACATCTTGAGATTTCTAAAAAGTCCAAGAACACCCAAAAATGTCAAAAATTGAGCAAGTTACACCTTGCACAAGTTGAGCATTTTTGAAGAGGTGCACAAAGAGAAATACTTGACAAATGCAAATACTTTTCAATTGGGCTTATAATTTTATGATCCAAACTAGATCTTAACATTATCCATGGTCTCCATACACCTTGCCACACCTCCCTTCTAATTTATTTAATTTACTTTGGATTTAAAGCATTAAATTCAATTTTAAATTAAATAAAATACAAAAGAAAGGTATAAGATAAGTTAGACTTGATTTCTACCTATCTTGAGGACCAAGGAAGTCCAAATAACATGCCAAATTCGTGCAAGATGCTACAAGGAAGAAAAAGGAAATTTTGGAAAGATTTGATAAATATTTGCAAGGGAATATTTTTGCATTCAGAGTAATATATTCTATCTTTATTTCTGTTCAAATTGCATGCTCTATAAATACATGATGCATTCACAAGCACAAGAGGAGAAACCCTAGCCTCAAACACCAACCCTAAAGTTCACAAATTTTTCATAAACTTGCAAAATTTGAAATCCTTTTTCCATCCGTTTTCAGTTCATTCCAAGCACTCCATTATGCGCCTAAGGTATCATTGAGTAAGTCCAGGCCAAGAACTATGGCCAACCATGCCTGAATCGTGTCATACATGAACATACATTTACATATCTTTTTATAATTCATTTTCTAATATTCATTGTGTTTTGTATGAAATTAACCATTGCAATATGTTCCTGAGACATCATAGAACAGATTTGGATGGTTACATGAAGCTCCTAACGACCGGAGCATGATTTGCCATTGTTAGGGAAAAACTGTTGAGAGCTTCGAAGCTCAGAATATAGGGACTTTTAAGGCAAGCTGATACCACCATTGAACTCGCAGGGGTCGATTTAGGGGGGGTAGCCTTGATATCTTGTTTGAATTCTCTCTATTTTGCAGGTTTGAAAAATCCCCCAACCGGAGAAGATGACCGGAGGTCCGATCTGGGGTTTTCTGGCTTGAACCATCAGAGAAAACCTTGCATATGTGTTAATTCATGTGATTTAATTCATGGATGTATCTCTGCCCCAGCGGTTAACCTTGCGCGCATTAAGTCACTTGTTTCTAAGGGCATGGGTTCGAGCCTTGCTTTTTGCCATAATTTCCATTCTTATTTTGCTGAATTTAAGGTTCTCCAGAAGACTTGCTCAGAAGCCACAACTTCTGGCCCTCAATGCAACGCGCTATGCCCTAGAAGCTCCAGCTTCTGGGCGCACTTTCAAGCAGAAAGCCCCAAAAGGGCATACTTCTGGGCATCTCCAAGCCAGAACCCCCAGAAATTCCAGGATTCTGGGCAACCCCAGCGCAAGAGTCTCCCAGAAGTGCTTACTTCTGGGCATGGTCAGCAAGAGGTCTCCTAGAAGCTCCAGCTTCTGGGAGAATTCCATCTAGAAGCACTCTGACCCTTTTTCTTATTTTTTCTTCATATTTTCTTTTTTTAATTTAATTTCTTTTCAAATAATTTTCTAATGCATTAAAAAATCACAAAAAATGTTTTCCTTTTGCATTTAGGTCAGAAAAATACTTACTTAATTTTTGACATAAAAAATTATATTTTTGCATGCATATTTTAATTAAATGTTAATTAACTATAAAATTGACTTTTAATTTTTTTTCCTTATTAAAACCAAATCCAGAAAATTCCCAAAAAAAATTGTTTTATCATCTAAGTAGGATTACTAACCTAAAAAACTTTTTCCTAACTCAAAAATATTTCTACTAACATATTTTCTCTTATGCGAAACTCTTTTCTTTTCCGATTATTATGTATCTGCTTCCAGGTTGTAATAGTTAGGATTAATTTTCTCGCATTTCTTTTTTTCCATATTATGTAACTGCTCATGGGATGTAATAGTTTAATTAGGATTTATTTTCCGCACTCCTATATTATGTAACTGCCCCAAAGCCATGTAATAACGTAGGATTTACTTTCCGCAATTTACTTTCCGCACCCATATAAACTGCTAGTAACTAGGCGTGTATGGCAAGATAAAAAATGAATATAGATCACTTCTAATTTCAAGATAATGTATTTGAATTCAACACACTCTTTTCACATACGCACCCCTTAGGCTATTCTCTCTCGTTGCCTTACGAAACAAATGGTCAAGTCCCTCAAACGTAGAGGTATTCTAGCATCGTTGCCTACAAACATATCATCATAGTCCCTTCGAATCAAAGATCATAGTCCCTCGATGTGGCCTATGAATACATGATCTCGTCCCTCGATTGTTGCCTACGAAAAGTGATGATCGTCCCTTCGAATGTGCTAGGATACTCCTACAAGTTGCCTTCTATGACCAACCGTTCTGAGTAGGTAATAAGACTTTTAGTTGCTCGCTCCATCAAAACATCTTTTCACACCTCACACTTTTACAAAGCTAAAACACTCTTTCCAAAACGAAACATTTCCGAACACTTTCTATACATTCCAGCGTGAATCATTACGAAGTCAAAGTGAAATGCCTTTTCAAAAACATTTTCAAATACACACACAGAAAGCAAAAATTTTAAAGATGAGTTAAAGCAACTAATAGCCCGTAGATAACTACGAATGGAAAGGGTGCTAATACCTTCCCTTTTCATAACCTTCTCCCTTACTCAGAATCTAACGAAGGTCTTTTCCTATTCTTTTCACCTTCCCTTAATTGGATAAAGAAAAGTCGGTGGCGACTCTTGCTATCCGCAACATTTGCGATCAAAAGCAAAACAATCCAAAGTCAGTTCTCCCACCGTATTATAATATGTGTGCTAAAAAGAGTATATGTACAAAATGGATGGTGGGGGAGAAAAGAAGTATTTTTTGTAATTTTAGGTTTGATGGAACTTTCAATGAGTTCCAGGCCTACATACCAACAATGTGCAATGTTTAAATAAAAACCTAGTAGTTCGGGTAAAAAAGGTTAAAGTTGTGTGTTGGTTGATTTTAGGAAAAATGTTTGTTAGGAAAGCTACAAAGAGCTCAAAAAGTTTAAATGAGGTTATGTGTTTTTTAGTCTTAACAAAGGAAAAGTCAAAGTATTATTAAATGAATTGAAAGTTTACTAAGAAAAGAAATTTTGAAAATTCATGGACCTAAGTCCAATTTTTTTATGAAAGCGGTTTGAGTTTTGAAAACAAGAATCCTTTGAAAAAGATGGAAAATTTTGAAAATTAAAGAATGGGGAGGAGATGAAGATGAAGGAAAACTGTGACATAAAAATTTCAGCGGAAAACAATTTTCCTTTGTGATCCTTACGAATGTTCATGGTCAGTGATAGAGTATTTTTACCTCTTGTGGCAATTTGGATTTCTGATGCTGTGATCACGAACGTTGATGAAGAACAACGTCTCTACTCATTCCACACGAACAGTTTGCTTCCGATCACAATACTAGCTGCTCACGAACGGAAGCTTGGAGTGAGAGAGTGAACGAAATCTCGGCAGGGATTCAGGACCGAATTTGCATCAAGTGAAAAGCTTCATCACAAGGGTTTTATTTATAAGACCACAAGTGTGGGCTGCAAGCTAAAGCCCAATAATGTTTGTAAACTAAAAGCCCAATAAAGCACACGAAAATCATACATTATGATGTATCGTATATCACTTAAGCATGTGGTACCTTACCACATTCCGTATTCCACTTAAGTACACCGTACCCTACGATGTTCCTTATTTACACTATCTCTCATTAATCTGTCCTTATGTGTGTGACCCATCATCCGCGACGTTGGCAATTATATATTAAATCACATTTAACATAATAAACAGTAAGCGGTATCTAGCAACACATCATTGCTACCTAAGTCACAAAAATGTCATGTGATCTAACAAAACCTTTCTGTGATAATACTTGTGTGTATAATTACCCTTTTGCCCTTATGTCTATATTGAACACAAGGCATAGACTGTGTCATCCTTGTCCAATTCAATATTGGGCCCTCAGACATTTATCCCGTTACGCAGGATGGGAAAATTTCATCTAGGTCACTCATGTCCCTCAGCATGCTTTGTGAAGTACCCATAAACTGTCTTTATGATCATCCAGTTACGGATAACGTTTGATCAGCAATAAAGCACTTGACTCTACATCTAGGATCCATAGTATTTTCAGGTCGAAGAGTGGTATGCACCACTTATCACCATGAGAATAACTTATGACACTTTGCATAACATTCTATGTAGTATTCTCATAGCGGGTCAATCCAGTATAAATATTACTCCTAATATTTATACCTATGTCAAGACTTGATAACTCCTTATCCATGATCCATGAGATGTGATCATCAGTCTATCTTCATAATAATCTCAATGCTTTAATGGTATCCCACTTCACAATAAAGCTCGATTATGGATACTTTAAGAATAGTGTCCTTGTGTTTAATGGATCTCATGATTAAGTCACACTTAGCATTGCATTAAACAGACTAACTATTCTAGGGAATTTATTATTTTCAAAAAGCAAACATAATAAAGAAAAGCCTTTTATTATTAATAAATAATTCGATACAAGTACCAAAAGGTATTGGCCTCTAGGGCTTACACCAACAGAAGAGGCTAACCTAAGTGTATAAAGTAAAAGGTAAGGGTAAAGAAAGATCTAATCGGGTGAGAAGACTAGTACTTGACATCAAGAGCCAATATCATATCTCATCCTTTATATTACCACATAAACAACAAATAACCAGACAAAAAAAACAAGCTTCAGATAAGTCAATGCCTCGGAAGAACTCTCTTGTCTCAAGAGAAATGAGCAGAGTAACGGCTGTATTTGGAGGAAATCCATTCTTAATCGAGTATAACGGAATAACCTGCATACAAAGATAATAACCAGACAAGACAGGATAACATCAAGGGCATATAAATCTTCAAGCTAAGGTAAGGGTCCTAATCCTAAGTCCAAAGATCAAGCTCCAAGCACAAGGATATTAACCAAGTCCAATTACGGGTTTTTTATGTTTAAGTTGGATTATTAGGTATTTTGAAAAAGGAAAAATAAAGCTCAATTGAGCAAATTCAAAATAATAAGAAATTAAAATGCTCAAGTGAGCAAGGGAAAAATGACATAGAAAATAAATGCTCAAGTGAGCAAAGAAAAAATGGCATGAAATGTAAATGCTAAAAATAAAGTGCGTAAAAATAAAGAGAATAAAAGTAAAAGCGGAAAGTAAAGAGCAATTAATAAAGGTTAGCAAGATGACCATCTTGAAACTTGTCAATTATATCATTGAATTATTAATTGTTAGTCGTCAGCAAGGTGACCATCTTGAAACTTACACATGAAGACTTGCCAGAAGCTTGATAGAATCAACACGACGACAAAACAAGTTTCAATTGTTTTTTGTCAAGTATATCACCGGTTTTGGAATTATCACATCACTTGATCAAAGATAATTGAGAATTTCAAATGGACAAGGTTAGTGTAAACTTGCCAGAAGCTTGATTAGAAATCAACGCGGCCACACGACAAGCGCCACAGGTGTTGAACCAAGATCAAAGCTCAATTCATATTTTGGGGCTTATGTTAGAACATTAAAGTTCATGCCACCAATTGATCACTTTTTCCGAGTCGGGACAAAAGAAAAAAAATAAGATGGAGAAGAAAACTTAATTTCCAAATTTATTTTGCATCAGATGAATTTGTTCGGTCTAACTTCATCAAAATCAATCAACTTTCTTGGTGGATTTGGTCAAGAGACCTATCAACACCCAAATTCTATTGATGTTGAAGAAATTTGTGACTCTAAAATATATTCAAAAGTCAGCAAAATAAAATGAAAACAAAAATCATATAAAAGGATTAAAAGTAACTTTGAAATTAGGTTATTTAATTGGACTTTATTGACGAAGTACATAAATAGTATTTTTTTCATCAAAATGAAATTTCAAGAAATTTACCCAAAGTCAAACATAGGTCAACAAGTGTTGGCAAAATTTTTTAGAATTTTTTTAAAGTCAAAAAATATTTTTAAACAATAAAATAAAAGGTTAAATGAACCAAAAATGAAAAAAAATAGTAAACTCAGAAACAAAAATAAAATGAGGTCACCAATATTTGTCAAATGACCATTGGATCTTTCCATAATTTTTCCAGAATTTTAAAACGTCAGAAAGTATTTTAAAACAATTAAAAACCTCAAATAAAAGGGAAAAATCATTAAAAAAATCAAATCTAAAAATAAAATTATGAAAAAATAAAATTCAGAAAGATAATATTTCAAAATATTTTTGTAAATTTTTTCATAATTTTTTGGACCAAAAATAAATTTTATATGATTTTTTGAAGTTTAAAGCATTTAAAAATATAAATCAGAAAATAAAATAAAAGTCAAAAAAATGTAGACCATCTGATCATAGTAAAAAACATGTGAGTAAGCAGATCCAAAGGATCACACGCGTTGTGCTTGATATGGACCTCGGTTTTCACACCGGATTACAATTTAAATTAAGTTTTAAAAAATAAAATCAGAAATAATGTCATGCGTTGGATCGAGTCTGACTCACAAAAGTAATCAGATCCATGAGCTCCGGAGACGCACGCATGGAAAACGTTATCACAAGATCCAATTCAAAAATATTACATGTCAAGCCCTCATTGGTTGAAGACAGACACGTAGGTCATCTTCAACCTCTGACCATCCTCCATACGTGATCCTCAATCTGTGAAATAAATTCTTCAGACTGGTGCCATTCGCTTCGTCTCTTCAAGGCGATTCTAATGGTACCCTCGCGAAGAATTTATTTCACTCGTACCATGAACAATTTGGAACAGAAATAATAACGAGCACTTGTTTCCAGAAATTCTCAGTCAATACTTAATGAAAACACAAATGGTGAAGAACACAAGGATCAGGGAGATGTAGAGAGTGCAATGATGGTTTATTTTACAAGGTTTGATGAAGATTCCTACCTGAACGAAGTTCACTTTCATAGCTCTGAAACGGTACTTGGATAGCACGATTCAGGAAGCTTCAAGGCATCATTCTTGTTCTGTTAGCTTCAGTGAGGTTCAAGGAAGAAGAATGAATGGTTAATTTCAAACTGGAATGGCTTTGAGAGTGAAAACGAAGTTGTAGACAATATGGTTTGAGAGAGAGTTTGGCAGGTTTTTTGGCTATTAAAGCTTGAGGAAATGAGTGGGATGTGTCCCTTATTTATAGGAGAAGTGAATGGAATCAAAATGAGGGGTGAATAATGACATTTGAGTAGAAATCATTTACACCCGTGTTCATGAAGAAAGTGTGACCTTATGTGCATCAAAACTCAATCATTCCTTGCGTTTTTATGTGATAATTAATCCTGGGAAGTTCCTAATCACAATTAGTCACCAAATCAAAGCTTACCTTGGCTTAAAAACAAGTTACACGCGCAAATGCACAAACTGATGGTGAGCACGAAACAGATTTTAGCACAAACTTTGGACTGAGGCCAAATCCAATTCCCTCGTTGTAACACGGTGAACTGACTTTGTAGATTTTGTATCGCAAATGTGCGGATAGCAAGAGTCGCCACCGACTTTTCTTTTATCCAATTAAGGGAAGGTAAAAAGTACAGAAAAAGACCTTCGTTAGATTCTGAGTAAGGGAGAAGGTTATGAAAAGGAAGGTAGCACCCCTTTCCATCCGTAGTTATCTACGGGCTCTTAGTTGCTCTTAGATCACTTTAAAAACGTGTGTTTGACAAAAATGTTTTGAAAAGGAATTTCGCTTTGACTTTGTAATGATTCATGTAGGAATGTATACAAAGTTTTCGGAAATGTTTCGTTTTGAAAAGAGTTTGAACTTTGACAAAAGTGTGTGGTGTGAAAAGCATTTTGATTGAGCAAGCAACTAAAAATCTTATTACCTACTCAGAATGGTCGTTTTCGTGTTGTTTTACTTTCCTTTAGAATAGCGTTATCCATACCATTAGTTGGTAGGTAACTCTATTCGTTGGATGTAAGCGGGACATTCGAAGGGACATCGTATGGTCATAGAAGGCAACTTGTAGGAAGTATCATAGCACATTCGAAGGGACTATCATCATTTTTCGTAGGCGACAATCGAGGGTCAAGATCATGTATTCGGAGGCTACATCGTGGGTCTTATGATCTTTGTATTGAAGGGACTATGATGATTTGTTTGAAGGCAACGGTGCTAGGATACCTCTACGCTTGAGGGACATGACCATTTGAATTCGTAAGGCAACGAGAGAGAATTACCCTAAGGGGTGCATGTGTGAAAAGAGTGTGTTGATTTCAGATATTTCATCTTGAAAATTAATGGGCTATGTTCAATTTTATCTTGCCATACACGCCTAATTACTAGCAGTTTATAGGGTGCGGAAATTAAAATGCGGAATGTAAAGATGCGGAAAGATGAATGTCTTACGCTATTACATGGCTTTGGGGCAGATACATAATTTAAACTTGCGGAAAATAAAAACCTAATTTAAATTATTACATCCCATGAGCAATTACATTATTGGAAAAAAGAAAACAGTAAAAGAAACCGTCTGAAACGGAACAACCTGTGAAAAGATAAGAAAATCGGAAAATACGATGAAATCGAATAAGAGGAAAACATTAGTAAAAATACAAATTTTTAGATGAGAAAAATATGACATGCTGGAAATAACATAAATATGCTAAAATAATTTTTTGGGATTTTTTGGATGCATTTTAATAATTTAAAACTAATTAAAATTGATTTAAATGCTAAATTATGAATAAAAATAAATATGCATGCAAAATAATATTTTTTAATTTTATAAATTAAATAAGTATTTTCTGGAAATAAATGCAAAAGGAAAAAATATTTTGATGATTTTTAATGCATGAAATAAAAATATGAATAGAATTAAAATTGATGCAAATATTAAATAAATAAGAAAATAGAAAATAATTGAAAAAATGCAAGTTTGGAAAAAAGAAACTCAAAACCGGTCCTGGGGACATTCGAACTGAGGACCTGGGAGAGCATTTATGCACAGTCCACGCCTTAACCAACTGAGCCAGGTGTGCAAGCTGTTTGAAAATCGGAGCGAGTAAGTTACAAACACGCGTCTCCTTCCCATTGCCTCGTCTCCGCGCCAACCATCGTCTTCTTCGTTTTGAATTTTCAAAAGTTAGCATCGGTCTTTCTTCGACGCTACAGGCCCTGGCTAAAACGAAAATCAAGCACACATAATATAAATAAATTCTAAAGCCATGGTTCAATTCCAAACATCATTCCGAACGCAATGGGCATAGTCTCGTGATCCAATTTTTCCTATTTTGTGAAACCCTAAAACGGCACAGGAAACCCTAACAATGGTGATACGCGTTTCCGGCCATGGAAATTCAATCAAAGTGCCCAGAAAGCTTGCAATCTTCCTACTAATCACAAAAACAAACACAAAACATGTTAATTATGCATGAGGATTGAAATACGATTTTGAAAAAAACAAGAACAAACCGATTCGTGATTTCTTAATTCTGGATGGTTTTGAGCAAAGTGAAGGTCTGGATCGATTCAAGAGGTATCAAGGAATGTGCTTTAATGCTTAGAATCAACTAAAATGATCCAAAACCAAGGCTGCCAGTTGCTTGAAGGTCACGGATTTTTGAGTTCTAGGTTAGGGTTCTTGAGCCAATTTTTTCGTCCTCAATCATGTGCTATGCATTATACATTTATAGTGGATGGATTTGGAGCTGATTTGAGGAAGAAATCATCACTAATCAATGCAAATCAAATTTGATTTTTGTACAAAATCAAATTTTCAATTCTTGATCAATTTTCAATCCAATCTTGCCATATCAATCCAAATTTCGAAATTTGATAGCTTTAATGAGTTGCTTGGATCTCAAGGAAGAAATAAAAATCAAGTTTGTAATTAATTTTGATTTTATACTTTATTTTTGGATTTAATTTGTATTTAAATGAATAAATTCCAAATTAAATACAAAAATAAAATAAAAATTCGTGGCATTGGGCTTGGATATTCCTAATTGTATAAGGAACAAGTTTGGATGAAGAAAAAGTAGGCCCATTTGCAAAAAATTTGATTTTTAGAAGTATTTCTCCTTGTGCACTTCTTCAAAATTGCCCAACTTGTGAATGGTGTATCTTGCTCATTTTTCCACATTTGTTAGTGTTCTTGGACTTTTTAGAAATCTCTAAGAGTCCTCTAACCAACCTTTTTGGTCTCATCTCAATTGGAGTTTCCATGCTCAATATATCCTCAAAACAAAATGTTGACTTTTTGTTGACTTTGAAAATGCCCTGTAATGTTTTGAGCCATACCTCTCAAATGAAGCATTTTTTGGACATTCTTGTGAGACATGAAGTTGTAGAGAATTGAATTTCCTCCAAAACAAGAGGTGGTGGAAAACTTTCTGAGAAAGTATGAGAAAGTTATGATCAGTCAAAGTTCAGTTGACTTTTCACCTAGAAACCCTAATTTAGAAAGTTTGACTTTTGTGCAAATCTTGAGTTTTCTTGATGAATCATGATCAACCCTTGATCAAATGATGAATGTAACTTCAAAATGAGGATGTTGACCAAAAATTATGAAGTTTGACTGTATGTTGACCACAGTTGACTTTTTGTCCAACACAACTGATTTTCAACCATCTGAGCAATTGTCTGAGCAATCTTGACTTGTAAGGCTTGAAACTTGACATGGAGAATCTTTGAAGCATATGAGGAGGCATGAAGAACATTGGAGATGTTGGAAGTCCATCTGAAGCTGAGAATTGCCAAACCCTAGTTTGGGTTGATTGTCTAACTCTTGAGGAATCTTTGAGTATGGATGTATGAGATATCTTGAGAAGATGGAGGGCAAATTTTGGGGTATGACACTCGTGCGTTTCCTAATTTTCCTTGATCCAAATGAAGTATTCAAAGAGTAGAACACAATACAAAAAGAATCAAATCCAATGGATACTTGAGTCGAGAGATATATCCTTTAGGATTCTTGAAAAAACACTGATTTTTCTGGCCAGGCCTTGGTCAAGCATGCCACTTTCTAAAAATTACCTATAATTTTTTCTTTTCAAAAATGATTTTCCACTCAAAATTTGCTCTTGATCTTCAAAGATGATATGAATTAGACCTCTCAAGGAATATTTGTCAAAAAGAATCACTCAAAAATGCCCAAAATTGAGAAAGTTATGGCCTTGTGAAGTTGATGAAATTTCATGAAATGACTTATAGCATTCATTTCCCCCGACTGTTGATTATCTGATGAGATATTCTTCGAGAGGATAGTGGAAGCAACTTACAATAATCTGATATTTGAGATCTTTCCCCAGAATCTTGAACTCCAATACAGGATGCCCCTGATTATCAGATACTTTGAGAGATATTACCATATCTCGACGTAATTGCCCCAGATTGACTGAATCTTGAAGGATTGGCTTCACCGTGCTATAGAAATAGCATGAACTAATATGGTCCTTGGAGATACTTCAACATGTCAAGGTGACTTCCCCAGATTGACAGAATCTTGGAAAAACGTGCCCCAAGATACTGATCTTTGGACAATGCCCCTGCTTGGGTCAAGAAAGGATATTTGAATTCCTTATTGATTATTCAATGATGATCTTCCTTGATGCTAAGTGCTGACTTGTAAATAAGATATGTTTATTCAAAATGGTAATTTTAATGCAATATTCATGCAAAAGTTTTGAAATCAACCTCATTACTTGAAATGATAAGGAAAAGAAAACAGAGAATGAATCATTTTTTTTTTAAATTTGAAAGATGACACAAAAATTTAATATCAATACAGATGATTAGCAAATATCTTTAGGAGTCAGGTTACGCAACCTTGCTTCAATTAGGTCTTTTGAGGGTTGTAATGTGGTCTGGTTCATAGTTTTTGAAACAAAGGATAAAGGCTCAAAGTTTATTTGGTGCCCACTGTCATACCCCAAAATTTGTCCTCCATCTACTCAAGAGATTTCATACATCTATACTCAAGGATTCCTCAAGAGTTGATCAACCCAAACTAGGGTTTGGTATCTTTCAGTTCAAGATGGACTTCCAGCATCTCCAATGGTCTTCATGCCTTCTCATATGCTTCAAAGATTCTCCATGTCAAGTTTCAAGCTTCACAAATCAAGTTTCCTCAGACAATTGCTCAGATGGTTGAAAATCAGTTGTATTGGACAAAAAGTCAACCGTGGTCAACATACAGTCAAACTTCATAATTTTTGGTCAAAATCCTCATTTTGAAGTTACATTCATCATTTGATCAAGAGTTGATCATGATTCATCAAGAAAACTCAAGATTTGCTCAAAAGTCAAACTTTCTAAATTACGGTTTCTAGGTGAAAAGTCAACTGAACTTTGACTGATCATAACTTTCTCATACTTTCTCAGAAAGTTTTCCACCACCTCTTGTTTTGGAGGAAATTCAATTCTCTACAACTTCATGTCTCACAAGAATGTCCAAAAAATGCTTCATTTGAGAGGTATAGCTCAAAACATTACAGGTCATTTTCAAAGTCAACAAAAAGTCAACTTTTTGTTTTGAAGATATATTGAGCATGGTAACTCCAATTGAGATGAGACCAAAACTTTTGGTTAGAGGACTCTTAGAGCTTTCCAAAAAGTCCAAGAACACTCAAAAATGTGGAAAATTGAGCAGGATACACTATTCAGAAGTTGGGCAATTTTGGACAATTGCACAAAAGGACATTTTGGTCAAAATGCAAAATTTTCCAAATGGGCCTAAAATATTTTGATCCAAACTTGTTCATGACATTATTCTTGACCCATAAATGCTTGGCTATGGTGATTTTCTATTTTTATGATTTATATTTGAATTTTATAACATTTAATTCAAAAATAAATTATATAAAATATGAAAATTAAGTATTTTTTCAAAAGGATTGGATTTATATCTTCCATAAAGTCCAAGAAAGCCCATGATTCATACCAAATTCGTGCTAGCCTTTGCATTCATGAGAAAATCAATTTTTTTGAAAGATTTGATTTATTTTTAATGGAAAATATTTTCACATTGATGGATCAATCTTTTTTCACTCCTTTTGCCATCCAAACTTTCTTTATAAATGCTCAGCAAGATCACAAGCCACAAGGACGAAACCCTAGCTCAAGCCAAACCCTTATTTTGTCAAAATTTCTCAAGAAACTTGAAAAAATCGAATTTTTGATCCAGCCACTTTCAGCCTTCAAGAATCATTCCATTGCGTTCAGGAGGTAAGTTTGAGTAAGAATGCATTATTTTCATTGATTAAACCAAGCTGAATCGAGCCCTGTACATACATACATATTCACTTTCTTTTGATTTTTGCATTTGGTTATCCTGCTTGTGTTGATCGATTCTAATGCTTTTATCATGTTCATAAGATGCCTAGGGTTTGATCTGGGCAATCGTTCTTGGTTTTGAACGTCAGAATCGTACAATGCCATTACTAGGGTTTTTCGGACTGTGAGCTTCGAACCGGCCTGTACAGGCCGATTTAGTTAAAACTAATACCACCAATGGATTCAGGAGGTCCGATTTAGGTGGACAAGGTGTTCTTTTTCTTTTTGTTCGCGCTGTTTTGCAGGTTTGAATATTCTCCTCGCCGGAGAAGACGACCGGAGCTAGGGCTCCGTCGTCGCTGACCAAATTTGACTCCGGCGATGCATGGGTGGCACGATCTTGCGTTCTGATTGGCTCTCTCTTTCCACCCGAGCCCCACGCGTAGATGACTCGTTTTCAAACACATCCATGGCACGTGATCATTCAAAAACATTTGATTTTCACTTTTCCAACACAAGGAGCCAAGTGTCCCAGTGGTTAAGGCGCTTCCTGTGCAAAGATCCTCTCACATGTCCCCAGTTCGAATCCTGCTTGCACCGGTTCTTCCTTTTTCTTTTCCAAACTTCAAACTTTTCCTATTTTTCCATATTTTTCTAATTATTTAATATTTGCATCTTATTTAATTTCCTTTCATATTTTTATTTCTGCATTAAAAAATCATCAAAAATTAATTGTCTTTTTGCATTTATTTTCAGAAAACCTTTATTTAATTTATAAAATTAAAAAAAAATACAATTTTGCATGCATATTTATTTTTATTCATATTTTTGCATTTAAATCACATTTAATTAGTTTTTAATTATTAAATTGCATCCAAAAAATCCCAAAAAATTATTTTAGCATATTTATATTATTTCCAGCATGTAATAATTTTCTCATATAAAAATTTGCATTTTTCTAACATTTTTTCTCTTGTTCGATTCATATCGTATTTTCCGATTTCTCATTCCTTTACAGGTTGATCCGATTCAGACGTTTCTTTCTTTATCATTTTATTTTTCAATAATGTAACTGCTCATGGGATGTAATAGTTTAAAATTAGGTCTTTATTTTCCGCATTTTAAATTATGTATCTGCCCCAAAGCCTTGTAATAGCGTAGGATTTACCTTTCCGCACTTTACATTCCGCATTTTACTTTCCGCACCCTATCAATTGCTAGTAACTAGGCGTGTATGGCAAGATAATAATGAACTTAGCCCATTAATCTTCAAGATAAAATATCTGAAATCAACACACTTCTTTCACACACGCACCCCTTAGGGTAATTCTCTCTCGTTGCCTTTGCGAATTCAAAATGGTCATGTCCCTCGAACGTAGAGGTATTCTAGCACCGTTGCCTTCAAACAAATCATCATAGTCCCTTCGATACAAAGATCATAAGACCCACGATGTCGCCTCCAAATACATGATCTTGACCCTCGATTGTTGCCTACGAAAAATGATGATGGTCCCTTCGAATGTGCTAGGATACTTCCTACAAGTTGCTTTCTATGACCATCTGATGTCCCTTCGAATGTCCCGCTTACATCCAACGAATGGAGCTACCTACTAACTAATGGTACGGCTAGCGCTATTCTAAAGGAACGTAGAAGTACGAAAATGACCAATTCTGAGTGGGTAATAAGTCTTTCAGTTGCTTGCTCTAAACCAAATGCTTTTCACACCACACACTCTTTTTCAAAGTTCAAACTCTTTTCAAAACGAAACATTTCCGAACACTTTGTATACACTCCTACATGAGTCATTACAAAGTCAAAGCGAAATGCCTTTTCAAAATATTTTTGTCAAACACACAGAAAGCAATTTTAAAAAGTGATCTAGAGCAACTAAGAGCCCGTAGATAACTACGGATGGAAAGGGGTGCTAATACCTTCCCTTTTCATAACCATTCTCCCGAACTCAGAATCTAAACGAAGGTCATTTTCTGTACTTTTACCTTCCCTTAATTGGATAAAAATAAAAGTCGGTGGCGACTCTTGCTATCCGCACATTTGCGATACAAAAATCCACAAAGTCAGTTCACCGTGTCACACCCACCCATTCTCCATGATGTTCTTCAGTCCTACATTCAGCTAACTTGATACAAGCACTCATCTTTCGACAGTCACTAACATTTTTGTTCTTGGTGTCTCGCGTCACACAACTTTGTCATTTGCTCAAGATCTTTCTTTTGTAATCCTTTTTTGCTTCTGTTTTTTTACTTCTTTTTTTTCTTTTATTTTTCTTTCGTATTATCCTCTTTTTTACTTACAAGTTATATGACCTCGAGTTGTCTGTGATTTATTGGAAGTAATTGTGATTGCATGAATCCTTGTTGGATGAAGAATAACCATTGTGGTATCGTCATCTGTTGACCTCCTGGTGTGAGAGAGATAACCAATGTGGTATCATTCTCTTTTGATGCACATTGTTGATAGACGAAGGTTGACTATTGAAGTTTTGACTTTCCTCAACCTTTTGAAAGATAACCATTATTGTATCCTTTGATGCACACTTTTGATGAGTTTTGAACGCTTGATCACATTAACTGAACACTACCCGCCCTTGGGTTAAAAATAAGGGTTTTTTTTAATATAAAATAAATTCCTACTTCAAGGCTCAAAGGGGTTAACGAGGGTCTATCTCCCTTATAACTCTGGTGTTTAGGGAATTGAAACAATGCATGTACATCGTCAGCAAAGTTTTATTTGAAAGCATACTTACAACAATTATGGGTATTTTGTTATCATCATCCTCCCTCCAATATTTGCATAACCAAAAGTTTGATAAAGACAAAGAAATAGAAGAAATAATTATATATATTTTTTCTTTTTTACGATAAAGATGACAAAACGAGTGAACACGAATGGATTGATTCAAAACAAATGCATACTCAATTCGTTAATATTACCATTTAGAAATGACAAACTTAAAAGCAAATAGTACATTAGCAAACAAAGAAAATGATAGTGAAAAATGATAAAGATGCCCCAAGGATCGCCAACTTCGATGGTGAGTTGTCCTTTCTGATTCACTAACTTCAGAGGCTACCTCTTGCAATCTTGGTACTCATTTGAGTATGAGGTTGCCATTCACAAACAAATTTCCTCCTTGAGAGTCAAGTACTTCTAGTCAATCAATTATTGAACTTTGGCTTTGTAGGCGTTGCAGTTCTCTGTCGAGTTTCCTACTGTACCAGCATGGTATCCACATCACGCGTTATGATCATATCTTGGCGGGAATCACTTTCGTGGTTTAATGAACTTGGGAATGACCAATGAATTTTTGAACTAGATATGGTAGCAATTGACTGTAAGTCACTAGAATTGGATCAAGAGAAGCATTCCTTCTTTCTAGGTTACTTCGAGGTTTGTGTGGATTTTGACGTTGACTTTGATATCCATGGCCTTGAACTTGTTTCTTTGCATGAGGACTGCCCCATGGTTGATGATATTATGGGTCGAGAAGCATCGGTTGCTGATACTGAACAACTACTACATACGGAGGTTGATCATAAGGTACAGGAGGTGGAGCTTTCAGAGCTTTCCAAATTGCATTGGTCTCATAATCATCTTCCATTTGAGAACCTTTGAAGAATTCTTCCTCATCAACCTGGCTACTCGAGGTGTCTTGGATTCTTCCCCTTTTTAGACCACTCTCAATGCGTTCTCCCACTATCACCAAGTTTGAGAAGCTTGATGATGCACAACCTATCATTCTTTCAAAGTATCAACCAGGTAAGGTATTAAAAAACAAGTCAACCAACTCCCTATCAAGCATTGGTGGTTTAACTCGAGCAGCCAACTCTCTCCATCTTTGGGCATACTCCTTGAACGACTCGTTAATATTCTAAGAAAGATTATGTAATTGAATACAGGTTGGAGCCATGGAAAGGTTGAACTCGTATTGTTTCATGAATGAAGAAGATAATTCTTTCCAACTGTGGACCTCCTTTTTCTCTAGTTGTGTATACCAATCAAGAGACACCATACTGAGACTGTCTTGAAAACAATGGATGAGAAACTTTTCATCATGAGCATATGCGGCCATCTTGTGAACAAACATCTTCAAATGAGTCTCTGGGAAACTAACATCTTTGTACTTCTCAAATTTTGGCATCTTAAACTTTGGTGGAATCACAACGTCTAACACTAAAAAAAGATCAGCAGTATCAAGACCAAAAGTATCTTTCCCATTCAATACCCTCAATTGTTCCTTCAGATCAAGACACATCCGCCTGGCTTCAGTATCTATAGGAGATTCGTTGTTAACAATTGAATTCGTTCCTTGAGGATTTTGCACGTAGTTTACAAACTTAGGCTCCTGAGCAGCCTGAGGATGTAGGGTATAACCCTTTTGAACAGTTGATTATCGTAGGGATTGCATTGGATAGAACATTGAGTGTCAATTGAGCTTGAATGGAATCATCCACATGTAGAGGAGAATCGTACATTGGATTAGATATAACAGTAAAGCCTGACATGGAATCAGCATGATTTGTAGCAGCATCCTGGACATTGTTCTTCGAAGAAGCTAACATGGCTTCCAACATTTGGTCCACCTTATCTTTCACAACATCCAGATCCTCTCTCATCACAACTTGATTATGTTCCAAACGCTCTATCGGACTTGCCATGAGGGCATGGAATCAACTAACTGGCCAAGAACACAAGGTGACATGAGCTTTTGTAGTGGAGGAGAAAATGTATGCATGTTGATGAATGCAAATGCATGATTCTGTTTATATTTTTGAATGCAAATGGTTTTTTTTTATTAATGAAAATGTAATGCAATGGTAACGCGTGTAAAATTCAATATGACACGATGTAATGTCATATTAGTGTTATGCACAAAATCATAGGTAAAGTTACATAGGTAGAGGTTTATAAAGGACGGTTCCACATGGTTTCGATGTCTACCCAACAATTCCCCTCACAAGGTGGTTCTTCATGTTTTTTGGATAACAAGATACCTAGAATCCAGGGTCCCATTTTGACAATAATAACGATGTAGCATAGGAATACACGTCATTATTATAGCTTATGGAAACGGTTCTAGCAGAGGTTTCCTCGTGCGACTTAACAAGATAAATATCTGATAAGCACTACACAGTCATCGGTTCGGAGGAGTCAAAGATTCATTTTCAGGGTTCCTAATGTGATAACTAGAGTCATAGGCCCCCATTGAAAGTATTATCAATAGTACATAGATATGTAAAGTCAACAACACCCCAAGAGAACCGACTCTAGGCGGGGTCTTTGTACCGACTTGCAAGTCAGGATCCTTTCATGTCTAAGTACTACACAGCGCCCTCTAATCCAAATGTTTTTTCTCAGACCTATGTAATGAGTCTTGCACATAGTAACATATCACCCTTGAGAAACCCAACATCACCGCATTGAAATAAAACAGTATATAACCATAAATAATATAGAACAATAAGAAAGCTATAAAACAGTAAAATACATAAACACACAAAAAACCAAACTAGGGTTGACTCGTTTATGGTACATTCCCCAGTGAAGTCGCCAACTGTAGTGCCTCGAAAAATTTACAATTCGGTACAATGAAGTCGCCATCGAGTATTTATTTATTCCAAAAGGAATGGGAAAACATCGAGTAAAACCCACGAGCAAAGGATAAGATGTTCTACGAGACCAAGACATGGATTCAGGAGTCGGTTATGCAAGGGGAAGGTATTAGCACCCCTTACATCCATCGTACTCGATGGGACCCGTTTAGTTCATGTGTGTGTTCAAGTGCTTATGATAATTGCTATCTTATAAGTAATGATCGATAAAGGAGAAGTAAGAAGGGTTTTGTTTTTATATTATTTTGAGTTTGCCGCAGTTTCAAAACCTTGTGCCTACGTATTCCCTCGTGCAATGGGAAAGTCAAAACTCCGTAGTTCTTCTTGAAAATGAAAAGATTGTTGGTTGGTTTGATTTTAGAAGAGAGAATTGCCTTAGGGATTTCTAGATAACTTTTATTGCTTTCTGTTTGACTTGTATGCTTTATCTTTAAGGGTTGCTTGGGTATTATATTGTTGGGGGATCCTACACCCGGATCCGGGTTTCCTTTTAGGTAAGTAGCAATAAATCATCGCGACCGCTAGACGTATAACTAAACGGTCAACATGATGGCTACGTTAGCGTAACACTTTGGATGTCCTGATACTCTTCATTTCCAAGTTAAGGATAGTATTTGGCTTCTGCGTGGTGTCATCAAGCGCTAACTAAACTTTTAGAACCTTAATTGACCCATCTTGGCCATTAGAAGGTAGTGAGATGGCCGGCTTTGGTGGAGACTAAGGTTGGTTGATACTCGATGCTACGCTCATTGAGATCAGACTTTTGGGATATTTTCGATCGACCACTTGGCCGTCGTATTGAAATAAACGCCTACGAGAAAGATCAATGATGTGAGATTCCTAGAACCCGGTTACTATTGTAGGGACAGGATGAACCAACTCAAACTTTTGGTGGGGTAATCACCTATACCTCATGCAAGCCTTAACCCTAGGCTCATTGTGTGAATTGTTTGTGTGTGCTAAACATGACATCATGACATCATTTGCATTGCATATCATTTCTAACTATTTCAAGGACCTAGGGATTTATCTTTGCTCTGTTTTGTAGGGTATTATGGCTTCTAGAAAGACTATCCGAATCAACTTCATGGGTATACCTTCTCAGCTCAAAGAATTGGTTTCAGAAATTCCCAACCATGCTCAGTTCATCAAAAGACATGGTTATCTACTTGACTTGGTTATCTCCGGTTTTGAAGAAGATATGATGCATGTCCTATTCCAGTTCTTTGATCCGAAACACCATTGCTTTACATTCCCAGATTATCAGTTGGTTCCTACCTTGGAGGAGTTCTCTAAGCTACTTGGGGTACCTATTCGTGACCAAATGCCATTCACCGGTCTAGAAAAGGTTCCTAAGTACGAAGACATTGCATCCGCCTTACACCTAAAACGCTCAGACATTGAAGCCAATTGGGAACCAAGAAGCGGAGTTAAGGGTTTACTTGCTAAGTTCTTAATTAAGAAAGCCCGAGAATTCCTCAAAGTTATGAGTTTCCATGCATTCGAAGATATTGTGGCCTTGCTAATCTATGGTTTGGTTCTATTCCCTAACTCGGATCAATTCATAGATGTCAACGCCATCAAGTTATTCCTTACCCGCAATCCAGTGCCTACTTTGCTTGGAGACATCCTACATTCTCTCCACACTCGTACTACTAAGAGACAAGGAACTCTCATATGTTGTATACCGTTACTTTCAAGGTGGTTTATTTCGCACCTTCCTCCATCAGTTTTGAAGAATGAACAAAGGTTGAGATGGTCTCAAAGGTTGATGTCACTCTCTCATTCAGATATCCGTTGGAGTCTTTTCTCTCAAAAGGACTTCACCTTCATTGAGCGTTGTGGAGAATTCCCTAATGTACCACTACTTGGTATAAGGGGAGGCATTACTTACAACCCTTCTCTAGCTCTACGTCAGTTTGGTTTTGCCCGAAGAGATGGTCCACATGATATGCTTCTCCAAGATATTGTGTTCGACTACAACCACGATCTCGAATTACCGAAGGTTCATACGCTTGGGGCATGGTAAAGAAGGCGATACCAAGACTTTGGGGCACGAACTCCATTCCTTGGGAACCTTACCTCAAATGGGTGCGAGCTCGAGCTCAAAACCTCATGATGCCATTCACGCTGTTCTACCGGTAATTATGGAACCTTGCTATAGGTGGCGTACCTATACCGTTCTCTATCCCGACATGCCTACGATTTTGAAGACTTGAAGAGATCCGGATTCACTTAAAGAAGAGAGGATACCTTTGAAGCTCGATGCTATGCAAGTGAGAAGAAAGTGCTAGAGTTGACCAAGCTACTTCACGAGGAGCGAAACATCAACGCTACATCGGCATCAAGAGGAGCGCCATGGGAGACTTAGAGCTTTAGGATGTTTATGTTTTCTTTTATTGTTTTGAACTATCTCATGTACTTAAAAAGGAAAAAGAATAATAAGAGTACTAATAAATGTTTGCTCATTGTTTGTTTAACAAATTTAAATCTCTTAGGTCCTTGAAAACATTGCATTGCATTCGCATAAACATTGCATATCATAGCATAACATCGCATCACGGTACATTGAAGATTGGTTTTCTCATTTGCTCGCTATTTATTTTAGCGAAATGGCTCTTAGCGATCATCAAAGATCTTCAAGCTCGAATGCTCGGTTCAAGATGTTTACCGGCTTGGTCCAAGGCCGGAAGATCGAAGAAGCTCATCAACGAGAAGAAGGTTGTTGGTCTCCTCAACATGGGTGACGCTACAAAGGTGGTCCTAAGAGGGTCGATCGGATAGAGCTCTCGGAAGGAAGTGTCAAGTGAACAAAGTAACAAAGGTAATGGTGAAGGCAACTGAGCTTGAGAAGAACTATGATGATGGCCAATACTCGATGGGGATGACAAGTACAAGCAACTTGAAGACCGTCGAATCTTGTGGAAAACTCGAAGATGTTCGGCTGAATTTTGATGACCTGAGTCTTGTCCCTGGTGTTGTGATTCCTCCCAAGTTCAAAGTTCCAACTTTTGCTAAGTATGATGGCATGTCTTGCCCTAAGCTGCATTTGAAGTCTTATGTTCAGAAGATCAATCCCCACCGATGATGAAAGTTGTGGATGCACTATTTTCAAGAGAGTTTGTCCGGAACCCAATTGGAATGGTACTATTAGCTAGAGAATGACCGTATCCGTATTTGGAGTGACTTAGCTGATGCTTTCTACAGACAGTATGAGTACAATGCTAAATTGACACCCACTCGCATGCAACTACAAAGTATGTCTATGGGTCGTGATGAGAAGTTCAAGGAGTATGCTCAGAAATGGAGAGACCTAGCAGGCAGAGTTCAACCACCCTTGTCCAATAGGGAGTTGGTTGATATGTTTATGGAACAGTGACGGGCCCATTCTTCAATCATCTGATTGGAAACTCTTCAGCCGGATTCACCGAGCTGATTTTAACAGGCGAGCATATTGAAACTGGTATCAAGAGTGGAAAGATTCAGATAGAGACATCCTCAAATGCTGCGAAGAGATCTTTTGGTGCTAAGAAAGAAGTCAATGCTGTGTATGGTCAGAAAAGCCGAGCCAAGACCGACCGTGCTCAATCGTAGGCGGTTGTGATCTCGATCCTACATCGGCACCACCTCGGTGAGACAACAGCGTAGCCGAGCGCCACGAGCGGTTTAAGATCAACATGCCATTGTCGCAAGCCTTGCAACACATGTTGAAAGCGGTGATTACTTTGAGGATCCTCCTCGAATGTCAACACTTCCTCTCAGTACAATCCTAATGCTAAGTGTGCTTACCACTCCAACAGCCGGGCATACTACGATGATTGTTGGGCTCAAGAACAAGATTCAAGATATGATTGAAGCTAAGCAGTTGAATTTGATCCTCTGTTGAGACTCCGAATGTGATCAACGCCTATGCCTAACCATGACAAGGGTTCCAATCTTTGTTAGTGCGATACTTATGTTTTCAACATAGATGACTTGACCATTCCTCGATGGTGTTAAAAGAATTTCTTGCAAGCGGTGTCAACCAGGATGCCCGAGAATTGCCGTTGGTGCCCATCCGCACGATGGTTGTGCTTGGTTAAGAAGGCGTGTTCGATGCATGATGGACAACCGTGAGATACTATTTACGAAACCACATGCGGTGTGTGAAGAAATGTCTAAGTTGAAGATTGACAATGCGAATGAAACAGTACCATCTGTATGGGATACCTTGGGGCAGCCAAGTGGAAAGTATGACTACATGGTGAAGTACACTGTTCCCGAAAGCTACAAAATTCCTATTGAAGATGTTAAGGCGACCGGATGGGGTGACGATTTCCCAGAAGATTATGCTGATGTTAACACCATAAGGATCTCCTCTACTGATCATGTGCCTAGAGTGGCACCTCTCATTATTACTTCTCCAAGACCAGTTCCATATATCTCCAACAAAGTTATCCCTTGGAATTATGGAGCTGATGTCTACTATCATGGCGTCAAACAAGACCCTCTGACTATTGAAGATCTTACAATCGAAGCTACCATTCCTAACATTGACAACATCACCGGATCCAGTAAGGTGACCAGAACCGGAAGAGTATTCTCTCCAGATATCTCTCCTCCAAAAGACACTGCGACTCCAGCTCGCATTCCAGCTATTCAATCCATTCCCCAAGCTAGAGGGAAAGAACCAGTGGCTCATCCTGCTCAACCAGAAGTACCAAAGGAAGTTACTGAAGATACCTCCAAACAAGAAATGGAGGAAATTCTGAAGATTATCAAGAAGAGTGACTACAATGTTGTGGAACAGTTGGGACAGACTCCGTCCAAGATCTCCATGCTTGCTCTGCTCTTGTGCTCGAGGCTCATGCTACGCCTTGGTGAAGTTTCAAGAATGCTCATGTACCGCAAGACACTACCACGACCGGTTTGAAGTTTGTATTGCTAGCACGGCTGCCAACAACGGCCTAGGCTTCTCGATCTTGATTTGACTCTGGAAAGAAACACAACAAAGCCTTGCACATCTCTTGAATGCAAGGGCACTACTTTGTCTCATGTCTTGGTGGATACGGTTACCTCGAATATCCTACGAAGACTTCTTTTGATCGGCTTGATGTCGAAGGGTTGGTTTGAGACCAGTGACATTATTGTGAGAGCTTTTGATGGTTCTAAGCACTTGGAAGCTCTCTGCTGTTAAAGTCGGTTCCAGACTTTTGATTCCACTTTCTTTGTCATGGACATCCGTCCGACTTACTCTTGCCTACTCGGACGCCCTTGGATACATGGGCGGCCTCTACCTTACATCGAAACTGAAATACCGGTGAAAAGGAAGGTTGTTCGGTGTCTTGTGAAGAAGAGTATATGGTCGGTCATCTGATCATTCCGATACCTCGAGATGGAAGGAGAATTCTTCGAGACTCCTTGTCAAGCTTTTGAAACAATACCCAAAGTCATGCCTGTTGACTCTCCCGTCACTCCTGAAACTACGCAAGTTCCGCCTAGGATGTCCTCATTGAAAGATGCTCAAGCAGCTGTTGAAGAAGGTAGTACTATTTTGACTCCACGATCTTCCTTTCAAATTTGACAAGGCGGTTTAGGCTTCACCATCAAGGGTCGAAGATGATATGCCGAACGTGCGGCCAACTTCCTTTCCGCATTAGCAGTGGAATCCATGCTATAGAAGACGGCGACAGCGACTTCGACATCGGCAAGTGGATCTTCCAACTCCGGACAAAGGGCTCGACAATTGGAAGGCGAAGGCGTCATACCAATCTCCTTTAGTCGAGTAATTGCTCTTGTTTTGTTTTGCTTTTCGTATTTCTTTATGTTTTGAACAATAAACTCTAAAGCCTAGTGCCTTGCGGGCATCATGGCTCGTTGCGAGGTTATTATCTCGTTTGCGTATTTTCATTCAATAAATTCGTTGGACTTTTGCATTCAATTGTTTGTTTTCTTTCTTTACTTTATCACCCTTCAAAAGCTATGTGTTTCTTACACACCCACGTGATACAACTGCAGAATCACTCGAATCTAGTTAATAACTATGCTATTGCTAAATATGACTTGATAATCCGATCTACCAAGCCGAAAGTGAGGAAGATTGTGAAGTGCCGGAGAACTTTCAGGGCTACAGCAAGAAGAAGCGAGTTATCTGACCACGACGAGGCATTGAGGTTGTGAATTTGGAGTGTGAAGACAGAAAGAGATCAAGATAGGAGCGGGTCTTGAGAGCAGTGTTAAAGAAAGATTGGTTCGGATGCTACGAGACTATATGAGGTTTTGCTTGGTCATACGAAGACATGCCGGTTTAGACATTGATATTGTAGTGCACGATTGCCAACAAAAGAAGGTTTTCTCGAAGAGAAGGTTCGTCGCATGCGTCCGAGATGTCGAGAGAAAATCAAAGAAGTCATGAAGCGGTTTAATGCGGTTTCTTAGTTGTTACTTCTTATCCACGATGGGTTGCTAATGTGGTACCCGTACCTAAGAAGGATGGTAAAATACGAATGTGTGTGGATTCTGAGATCGAACAAAGCAAGTCCGAAAGATGATTTCCCACTTCCTCATATTGATGTTTTGGTTGACAACCTTTCTCGCATAAGGTCTTCTCCTTCATGGATGGTTTCTCCGGTTACAATCGGATCAAAATGGCTCACGAAGACATGGAAAACTACTTTTGTTACGGTGGGGCACTACGCTACAAGGTTATGCCGTTGATGAAGAACGGCGCCACTTATCGTGCTATGGTGACATTATTTCATGACATGATTCATCACGAGATAGAGGTCTACATCGGCGACATGATAGCTCGATCATAGGCGAAGAAGAACATCTCGACCATCTGCGAAACTATTTGTGGTTGAAGAAGTCAGTTGAGTGAATCCCAACAAGTGCACCTTTGGAGTCGGATCCGGAAAACTCTTAGGGTTTGTTGTCGATGGTAAAGGTATTGAGGTTGACCCGCCAAAGTTAAAGCTATTCAAGAAATGCCAGCTCCCGCAAGAAAGAAGTCGAGGTTTCTTGGGCGATTAAATTACATTGCGATTCATTGCACACCTAAGCGCTACTTGTGAGCCAATCTTCAAGTTACTTAAGAAAGATCAAGTGGTGGAATGGAATGGCGATTGCGGATCGCCTTTGACAAAATCAAGTACCTACGAATCCTCCTATCCACGATGCCTTTGGCGAAGAAGACCTCTTATCATGTACTTGCGGTGCTAGAGAATTCAATGGGTGTGTGTTGGGGCAACATGGCGAGTGCAGTCGAAAAGAGCATGCAATATACTACCTTAGCAAAAGTTTCTTGTTGTGAAACAAGATACATACAACGAGAAAACTTGCAACACTTTGGCTTGGTGCTCGACTAAGGCAGTATATGTTGACTCACACTACTTTGTTGATTTCAAGATGGATCCGATAAAATACATATTTGAGAAATCGCTCTCTCGGAAGAATAGCAAGATGGCAAATGATCGACCGAATATGACATCCGGTACACTTCTCGAGCGATCAAAGGAAGTGTAGTAGCCGATCATTTGGCTCATCGCCGTAGATGACTATCGATCTATGCGGTTAATTTCAGCGAAGATGTTTTACTAATTCTGATTGTGAAGAACCGGGCCAGACGAAGGACCGAACAAGGATCCCGATGGACCATGGTCTTTGATGGAGCCTCAAATGCACTTGGCAATGGCATTGGCGTCATCATTACATCCCTATGCGGACATCGCCTTTCACCGCCAGATTATGTTTGATTGCACTAACAACATGGCGAATCTGAGCGTGCATCATGGGTATCAAAGATGCTATTGACTTAAGAATCGAGTTCTTACAAGTGTATGGAGACTCGACTTTAATGATCGGTCAGTTAAGGCGAGTGGGATCGAAACATCCGAATCTCATTCCATATCGAGCATGTTTTGAGTTTGATTCCCTATTTCGAAGAGATCACTTTCAACCACATTCCACGAGAAGAGAATCAGTTGGCTGACGCACTTGCTACTATGTCATCTATGTTCAAGGTCAGATGGGACAACGAGGCTCCCATATCATCATTGAGAGGTTTGATGAACCAGATATTGCTATGAGCTTGATACGAAGAGAAACCTTGGTACTACGACGTGAAGAGGTATCTTGAGACTCGGGAATATCCAGGGCATCATTAATGATAAAAGTTCATGAGAAGATTTGCATCAAATTCTTCCTCGAAGCGGCATCTTATACAAGCGCAACCACGACTTGTGCTTACTCACTGTAGATCGAGAAAATAGCACGTATCATGGAAGAGTTACGAAGGCATTTGGTACCCTCCGATGGACACACCATGGCTAAGAAGATTTTGAGAACAAGTTACTATTGGTCCACCATGGGCGATTGTCACCGATCGCTCGATCTTGTCACAAATGCGGATATATCGACAAAGTGCACGTACCTCGTACCTCGAGCGTTTTAACTTCTCCTTGGCCTTTTGCAATGTGGGGCATTGACATGATCGGAGAAATCAAGCCACTTCAATGGACATCGTTTCATCCTTGTGGCAATCGATTACTTTACCAAGTGGGTAGAAGCGCCTCGTTCGCATCATTACCAAGAATGTTGTGGCTCGTTTCATCAAGCATAATCTTATCATCGGTATGGCACTCACGAAAGGATTATCACGAGATAACGGTTCTAATCTCAACAATAAGATGATCACCGAACTCTGCAGCGGTTCAAGATCAAACATCACAATTCTTCTCCTTATCGGCCTAAGATGAATGGCACGATGGAAGCCGCCAACAAGAACATTAAGAAGATTATCTGAAAATAGCGGTGACTTACAAAGATTGGCATGAGATGTTACCATTTGCTCTTCATGGTTATCGCACTACACGGACATCCAGGGCAACCCCTTCTCTCTTGTATACGGTATGGAAGCCGTCTTACCCATCGAGGTTCGGATACCCTCAACGAGTCCTCGGGAGGCGAGTTAGGCGGCAGAGTGGGTCGAGACTCGCCTTGACCGATTAACTTGATTGATGAGAAGCGACTGCGTCCATACGCCATGGACATTTATCATAAGCGAATGATCGAGCATTTAACAAGAAGGTCAAGCAAGAGTCTACCAAGTCGGTGATCTAGTAGTCAAGTGCATCATTCTTCCACAAGGTGATCGGGGCAAATGGACTCCCACCTATGAGGAACCATTTGTAGTCAAGGCGATATTTTCGGCGGAGCTATGATACTTAGCACCATGGATGGTGAAGACTTCCCACACCCATGAGCGAGACATAGTCAAAAATACTACGCATAAATAGACCCGCTAGGTCGGCGAACCTAGACAAAAATAAGGGCATCTGGCGAACCAAAGGTTCGGGCAAAAGTTAAGGATATATACAAAACATGTACACCGCAAGTCGAAAACACGAAAAGCGGCTTGGGCAAAAAGGTATCGATGGTGAAAACCGAAAGGCGGTCTAGGAAAAGTTAGGGATTTAAGCGTCGACTATGTCTCTTCGGTCACACCTTCGGACTACTATCGGCATTCAAGATTCAAATGGCGAAGATCGTCTACTCACTTTCTCTTGCAAGAGGAGATGAGATAGTTGAAATATATGAGTACTAGCATAGTTGGAACTTAACGAGATTGTTTCCGCATAGCTTTTACCTTTCTTGTGTACAAAACTACTTGGCCATACGCCACCTTTCAAATAAGCATAAGCTTCTTTCTCTTTACAATTTATTGTTGTTATTTGCAATAAGTCCAACGTTTGTTTTGAATGACTATCGCATTTGACAATAAGAATCTAATCACAAACATACGAAAAGTGAACATACAAAAGTACTTACTACGGGCTCCGAATTGAGATGGCGACGAAAGTCACCAAAACATTCCCCCAGAGCATGATCCCCAAAGGTGTCACTCACAACACAACTTCCCAATGAGCAAAAGGGAATCCACGAGCGCAATTCCACTCAACTAAGCAATGTTGCATCGGTCTCAGCGGTAACACCTCACCCCATCAAGGTATTTATCCCGGTAGTATCTCGATCCTTTCCTTTTCCCCAGCGGTATCGGACCGAAACTTGGTCGAGATAGTGCAGGAGAAAATCTACATCTTCTATTCTCGATCAGAGATTCAAGCGGGCTGACCGGTCTCCAGCAACCATCAAATGCTCTCGGTGAGATCCACTCAGCATCCCGATGGCGCCTCCTAAATTTCCTCGGCGGGATCTACATAACAAGGTCCCCAACGTATCGCCTCCCAGATTCTCCTTAGCAGGGTCTATATATGAGATCTCCGACAACGAGCCTCTCAAATCTCTACCTTCCTCGGCGGTATCTAGGCCCAAGACTTGGTCGGATAGTGCATCGGAGGAATCTGAGATTTCTTTCTTCTCCTTCAAAGCGGGATCTCACTACTCAATTCCCAGCGAGTCGAAATCTTCAAGCAGAACATCCGCATCTTCTTCAAGATGGATATGTTTTGAAATACCACAACATCTATCATTCATACATTTTCATAAAGTCATAATTCATGCATATGTCATTCATATACACTCATGCATCATACTTTGCATAAAATTAACCAATATTCTATCAAAGTTCCTTTTGTTTTCTCCAAAGCAGTATGATCCTTCACGCAAAGCAGGTCGAGATTAAGCCGAATCGACGGAAAACTATCGAAGACCGCCCTTGGTTGTCCTCCGACGGTGGTCGGATTAAGCCCGAATCGGCGGAAAACTATCGAAGACCGCCCTTGGTTGTCCTCCGACGGTGGTCCGAGATTAAGCCCGAATCGGCGGAAAACTATCCGAAGACCGCCTCTGGTTATCCTCCGATAACAGCAATGGATCAACACCGATGCTGACGGGAAGCTATCCACATTTTGCCAACTACTATTCCCTCGAGTAATCAGCACGAAGAGTTATTCGATTCCTTATTATCAGCAGAACTCTGAGTTTAGCGTGCGACTCGGTTGCCTTGGATGGCATCTTAAGCCCATCTCGACTACTTATCAACGATTGCTTCACCGTCGGAATCTGCATATATGGTTAAAATCAATGCAAACCAATAACTTCATTCAAAAATGAACACGAAGTCTAACGTCGACTCCTCCGGATGGCATCTTAAGCCCATCTCGCACTCCTTCCACTATCGAGAACATCTACAGCCTAGCGTCGGCTCACTCCCGTCGATCTTTCGGATGGCATCTTAAGCCCATCCCCGTCAATTCTCCTATCAACATTCTCGAGTCTAACGTACGACTCATCCCCCAGCGAAGTATCCAACTTCTCCAAATGGCATCTGTAAGCCCATTCCTACATCGTCCACCAACAGCGAGTGCAAATTTTCAGGTGTACTCGAGTGTTCAATCATCTTCTACCTCCAGGTCACGAAAGACAAGCGTGTCAATCTAACCCTCCAGTACAAGAAGATTGAACAGGGGCAGCTGTCATACCCCAAAATTTTCCCTCCATCTACTCAAGAGATTTCATACATCTATACTCGAGGATTCCTCGAGAGTTGATCAGACAAACTCTCTAGACAATCAACCCAAACTAGGGTTTGGTATCTTCGATTCAAGATGGACTTCCATCATCTCCAATGGTCTTTATGCCTTCTCATATGCTTCAAAGATTCTCCATGTCAAGTTTCAAGCTTCACAGATCAAGTTTCCTCAGACAATTGCTCAGATGGTTGAAAATCAGTTGTATTGGACAAAAGTCAATGTGGTCAACATACAGTCAAACTTCATAATTTTGGTCAAAATCCTCATTTTGAAGTTACATTCATCATTTGATCAAGGGTTGATCATGATTCATCAAGAAAACTCAAGATTTGCTCAAAAGTCAAACTTTCTAAATTAGGGTTTCTAGGTGAAAAGTCAACTGAACTTTGGCTGATCATAACTTTCTCATACTTTCTCAAAAAATTTTCCACCACCCTTGTTTTGAAGGAAATTCAATTCTCTACAACTTCATGTCTCACAAGAATGTCCAAAAAATGCTTCATTTGAGAGGTATGGCTCAAAACATTACAGGTCATTTTCAAAGTCAACAAAAAGTCAACTTTTTGTTTTGAAGATATATTGAGCATGGTAACTCCAATTGAGATGAGACCAAAAAGGTTGGTTATAGGACTCTTAGAGCTTTCCAAAAAGTCCAAGAACACTCAAAAATATGGAAAATTGAGCAGGATACACTATTCAGAAGTTGGGCAATTTTGGACAATTGCACAAAAGGACATTTTGGTCAAAATGCAAAATTTTCCAAATGGGCCTAAAATATTTTGATCCAAACTTGTTCATGACATTATTCTTGACCCATAAATGCTTGGCTATGGTGATTTTCTATTTTTATGATTTATATTTGAATTTTATAACATTTAATTCAAAAATAAATTATATAAAATATGAAAATTAAGTATTTTCAAAAGGATTGGATTTATATCTTCCTTAAAGTCCAAGAAAGCCCATGATTCATACCAAATTCGTGCTAGCCTTTGCATTCATGAGAAAATCAATTTTTTTGAAAGATTTGATTTATTTTTAATGGAAAATATTTTCACATTGATGGATCAATCTTTTTTCACTCCTTTTGCCATCCAAACTTTCTTTATAAATGCTCAGCAAGATCACAAGCCACAAGGACGAAACCCTAGCTCAAGCCAAACCCTTATTTTGTCAAAATTTCTCAAGAAACTTGAAAAAATCGAATTTTTGATCCAGCCACTTTCAGCCTTCAAGAATCATTCCATTGCGTTCAGGAGGTAAGTTTCAGTAAGAATGCATTATTTTCATTGATTAAACCAAGCTGAATCGAGCCCTGTACATACATACATATTCACTTTCTTTTGATTTTTGCATTTGGTTATCCTGCTTGTGTTGATCGATTCTAATGCTTTTATCATGTTCATAAGATGCCTAGGGTTTGATCTGGGCAATCGTTCTTGGTTTTGAACGTCAGAATCGTACAATGCCATTACTAGGGTTTTTTGGACTGTGAGCTTCGAACCGGCCTGTACAGGCCGATTTAGTCAAAACTAATACCACCAATGGATTCAGGAGGTCCGATTTAGGTTGACAAGGTGTTCTTTTTCTTTTTGTTCGCGCTGTTTTGCAGGTTTGAATATTCTCCTCGCCGGAGAAGACGACCGAAGCTAGGGCTCCGGCGTCGCTGACCAAATTTGACTTCGGCGATGCATGGGTGGCACGATCTTGCATTCTGATTGGCTCTCTCTTTCCACCCGGGCCCCATGCGTAGCTGACTCGTTTTCAAACACATCCATGGCACGTGATCATTCAAAAACATTTGATTTTCACTTTTCCAACACAAGGAGCCAAGTGTCCCAGTGGTTAAGGCGCTTCCTGTGCAAAGATCCTCTCACATGTCCCCAGTTCGAATCCTGCTTGCACCGGTTCTTCCTTTTTCTTTTCCAAACTTCAAACTTTTCCTATTTTTCCATATTTTTCTAATTATTTAATATTTGCATCTTATTTAATTTCCTTTCATATTTTTATTTCTGCATTAAAAAATCATCAAAAATTAATTTTCTTTTTGCATTTATTTTCAGAAAACCTTTATTTAATTTATAAAATGGTCCTATAAAATGGTCATGTCCCTCGAACGTAGAGGTATTCTAGCACCGTTGCCTTCAAACAAATCATCATAGTCCCTTCGATACAAAGATCATAAGACCCACGATGTCGCCTCCAAATACATGATCTTGACCCTCGATTGTTGCCTACGAAAAATGATGATGGTCCCTTCGAATGTGCTAGGATACTTCCTACAAGTTGCTTTCTATGACCATCTGATGTCCCTTCGAATGTCCCGCTTACATCCAACGAATGGAGCTACCTACTAACTAATGGTACGGCTAGCGCTATTCTAAAGGAGCGTAAATGCAACGACCAATTCGAGTGGGTAATAAGTCTTTCGGTTGCTTGCTCTAAACCAAATGCTTTTCACACCACACTCTTTTCAAAGTTCAAACTCTTTTCAAAGCGAAACATTTCGAACACTTTGTATACACTCCTACATGAGTCATTACAAAGTCAAAGCGAAATGCCTTTTCAAAATATTTTGTCAAACACACGAAAGCAATTTTAAAAAGTGATCTAGAGCAACTAAGAGCCGTAGATAACTACGGATGGAAAGGGTGCTAATACCTTCCCTTTTCATAACCATTCTCCGAAGAATCTAAGCGAAGGTCTTTTTACTTTTACCTTCCTTAATTGGATAAAAATAAAAGTCGGTGGCGACTCTTGCTATCCGCACATTTGCGATACAAAACCACAAAGTCAGTTCACGTGTCACACCCACCCATTCTCCATGATGTTCTTGATCCTACATTCATTAACTTGATACAAGCACTCATCTTTCGATCACTAACATTTTTGTTCTTGGTGTCTCGCGTCACACAACTTTGTCATTTGCTCAAGATCTTTCTTTTGTAATCCTTTTTGCTTTTTTTTTTTTCTTTTATTTTTCTTTCGTATTATCCTCTTTTTACTTACAAGTTATATGACCTCGAGTTGTCATGATTTATTGGAAGTAATTGTGATTGCATGAATCCTTGTTGGATGAAGAATAACCATTGTGGTATCGTCATCATTGACCTCCGGTGTGAGAGAGATAACCAATGTGGTATCATTCTCTTTTGATGCACATTGTTGATAGACGAAGGTTGACTATTGAAGTTTTGACTTTCCTCAACCTTTTGAAAGATAACCATTATTGTATCCTTTGATGCACACTTTTGATGAGTTTTGAACGCTTGATCACATTAACTGAACACTACCCGCCCTTGGGTTAAAAATAAGGGTTTTTTTTAATATAAAATAAATTCCTACTTCAAGGCTCAAAGGGGTTAACGAGGGTTTATCTCTCTTATAACTCCGGTGTTTAGGGAATTGAAACAATGCATGTACATCGTCAGCAAAGTTTTATTTGAAAGCATACTTACAACAATTATGGGTATTTTGTTATCATCATCCTCCCTCCAATATTTGCATAACCAAAAGTTTGATAAAGACAAAGAAATAGAAGAAATAATTATATATATTTTTTCTTTTTTACGATAAAGATGACAAAACGAGTGAACACGAATGGATTGATTCAAAACAAATGCATACTCAATTCGTTAATATTACCATTTAGAAATGACAAACTTAAAAGCAAATAGTACATTAGCAAACAAAGAAAATGATAGTGAAAAATGATAAAGATGCCCCAAGGATCGCCAACTTCGATGGTGAGTTGTCCTTTCTGATTCACTAACTTCAGAGGCTACCTCTTGCAATCTTGGTACTCATTTGAGTATGAGGTTGCCATTCACAAACAAATTTCCTCCTTGAGAGTCAAGTACTTCTAGTCAATCAATTATTGAACTTTGGCTTTGTAGGCGTTGCAGTTCTCTGTTGAGTGTCCTACTGTACCAGCATGGTATCCACATCACGCGTTATGATCATATCTTGGCGGGAATCACTTTGGTGGTTTAATGAACTTGGGAATGACCAATGAATTTTGAACTAGATATGGTAGCAATTGACTGTAAGTCACTAGAATTGGATCAAGAGAAGCATTCCTTCTTTCTAGGTTACTTCGAGGTTTGTGTGGATTTTGACGTTGACTTTGATATCCATGGCCTTGAACTTGTTTCTTTGCATGAGGACTGCCCCATGGTTGATGATATTATGGGTCGAGAAGCATCGGTTGCTGATACTGAACAGCTACTACATACGGAGGTTGATCATAAGGTACAGGAGGTGGAGCTTTCAGAGCTTTCCAAATTGCATTGGTCTCATAATCATCTTCCATTTGAGAACCTTTGAAGAATTCTTCCTCATCAACCTGGCTACTCGAGGTGTCTTGGATTCTTCCACTTTTTAGACCACTCTCAATGCGTTCTCCCACTATCACCAAGTTTGAGAAGCTTGATGATGCACAACCTATCATTCTTTCAAAGTATCAACCAGGTAAGGTATTAAAAAACAAGTCAACCAACTCCCTATCAAGCATTGGTGGTTTAACTCGAGCAGCCAACTCTCTCCATCTTTGGGCATACTCCTTGAACGACTCGTTAATATTCTAAGAAAGATTATGTAATTGAATACAGGTTGGAGCCATGGAAAGGTTGAACTCGTATTGTTTCATGAATGAAGAAGATAATTCTTTCCAATTGTGGACCTCCTTTTCTCTAGTTGTGTATACCAATCAAGAGACACCATACTGAGACTGTCTTGAAAACAATGGATGAGAAACTTTTCATCATGAGCATATGCGGCCATCTTGTGAACAAACATCTTCAAATGAGTCTCTGGGAAACTAACATCTTTGTACTTCTCAAATTTTGGCATCTTAAACTTTGGTGGAATCACAACGTCTAACACTAAAAAAAGATCAGCAGTATCAAGACCAAAAGTATCTTTCCCATTCAATACCCTCAATTGTTCCTTCAGATCAAGACACATCCGCCTGGCTTCAGTATCTATAGGAGATTCGTTGTTAACAATTGAATTCGTTCCTTGAGGATTTTGCACGTAGTTTACAAACTTAGGCTCCTGAGCAGCCTGAGGATGTAGGGTATAACCCTTTTGAACAGTTGATTATCGTAGGGATTGCATTGGATAGAACATTGAGTGTCAATTGAGCTTGAATGGAATCATCCACATGTAGAGGAGAATCGTACATTGGATTAGATATAACAGTAAAGCCTGACATGGAATCAGCATGATTTGTAGCAGCATCCTGGACATTGTTCTTCGAAGAAGCTAACATGGCTTCCAACATTTGGTCCACCTTATCTTTCACAACATCGGATCCTCTCATCACAACTTGATTATGTTCCAAGCGCTATCGGACTTGCCATGAGGGCATGGAATCAACTAAGCGGCCAAGAACACAAGGTGACATGAGCTTTTGTAGTGGAGGAGAAAATGTATGCATGTTGATGAATGCAAATGCATGATTATATTTTTGAATGCAAATGGTTTTTATTAATGAAAATGTAATGCAATGGTAGCGTGTAAAATTCAATATGACACGATGTAATGTCATATTAGTGTTATGCACAAAATCATAGGTAAAGTTACATAGGTAGAGGTTTATAAAGGACGGTTCCACATGGTTTCGATGTCTACCCAACAATTCCCCTCACAAGGTGGTTCTTCATGTTTTTTGGATAACAAGATACCTAGAATCCAGGGTCCCATTTTGACAATAATAACGACGTAGCATAGGAATACACGTCATTATTATAGCTTATGGAAACGGTTCTAGCAGAGATTTCCTCGTGCGACTTAACAAGATAAATATCTGATAAGCACTACACAGTCATCAGTTCGGAGGAGTCAAAGATTCATTTTCAGGGTTCCTAATGTGATAACTAGAGTCATAGGCCCCCATTGAAAGTATTATCAATAGTACATAGATATGTAAAGTCAACAACACCCCAAGAGAACCGACTCTAGGCGGGGTCTTTGTACCGACTTGCAAGTCAGGATCCTTTCATGTCTAAGTACTACACAGCGCCCTCTAATCCAAATGTTTTTTCTCAGACCTATGTAATGAGTCTTGCACATAGTAACATATCACCCTTGAGAAACCCAACATCACCGCATTGAAATAAAACAGTATATAACCATAAATAATATAGAACAATAAGAAAGCTATAAAACAGTAAAATACATAAACACACAAAAAACCAAACTAGGGTTGACTCGTTTATGGTACATTCCCCAGTGAAGTGGCCAACTGTAGTGCCTCGAAAAATTTACAATTCGGTACAATGAAGTCGCCATCGAGTATTTATTTATTCCAAAAGGAATGGGAAAACATCGAGTAAAACCCACGAGCAAAGGATAAGATGTTCTACGAGACCAAGACATGGATTCAGGAGTCGGTTATGCAAGGGGAAGGTATTAGCACCCCTTACATCCATCGTACTCGATGGGACCCGTTTAGTTCATGTGTGTGTTCAAGTGCTTATGATAATTGCTATCTTATAAGTAATGATCGATAAAGGAGAAGTAAGAAGGGTTTTGTTTTTATATTATTTTGAGTTTGCCGCAGTTTCAAAACCTTGTGCCTACGTATTCCCTCGTGCAATGGGAAAGTCAAAACTCCGTAGTTCTTCTTGAAAATGAAAAGATTGTTGGTTGGTTTGATTTTAGAAGAGATTGCTGTGCAAGGGCACAGAAAAATATTTGAATGAGTATGAGTTGATTTTATAGGACACAAGTGTTTGCATGTCCAAAGTAGATACTTGGGACTCGCACACTTAGAGCGAGAAAAGGTAGATACCTTGACTACGTTTTTTAATCCTTTTCTTAAGAAAAATGAAATATCTTTAAGGTATTTTAGTCGGGTTATGATTCATCAATATAAGTCAGATGGCTTATTCTTGATTAAATCTCGAGAGAATAGACAGATGTCTATTCCCTGCCATTCGACCCTTGTTTGCTTGAGAAAAGAAATTTTTTAAAAGGGCACTCGACGTTGGATCGAGGTTTGAAACTTTGATTATGAAAGTGTTTTGAGCAGGTTATGATCAATCAATATAAGTCAGATGACTTATCCTTGATTAAATCTCGAGAGAATAGACATATGTCTATTCCCTACCATTCGACCCTTGTTTGCTTGAGAAAAGAAATTTTTGAAAAGGGCACTCGACGTTGGATCGAGGTTTGGAACTTTGATTATGAAAGTGTTTTGAGTGGGTTATGATCAATCAATATAAGTCAGATGACTTATCCTTGATTAGATCTCGAGAGAATAGACAAATGTCTATTCCCTACCATTCGACCCTTATTAGAAGAAAATTGGTATTGTGGACTAAGGCGCGAGAAATGGGAGAGAAATGAATAAATAATAGTGAATATTCGTGGAAGTAGAGAATAACTCGATAAAATCCTATACAAGGTGGCTATATGTATGCTCCTAGAAAGTGGGACTAGTGTGGCACTAGTATTCTAAACAACCGATTAGAACAATCGTTAGGATAGTTGTCGCTGTAGAATAGCCCAGGACCAAACTATGAATGTGTGCAAGTGTACACTATGTATGTATACCTGTTCATTGATGAAGAGCCCAAGAGGAGGCTATGTGTTCTATTTGAATGATAAACGCATATTTAAACGGTAATTAAAACAAACAGGGAAAAATATCCTAAGCTATTACAAATCACTTGGGAATTGGGATACAAGTTTGTGAGTGAGGATGTATCAAATTGAAAAGCGATATAAGAGTTTAAATAAACAAGCAATACAACCCAATCGAATTAGTTTGAATAATCGAATAAATCGCAATGCGCTTCAAGTAGTCTTCAAGATTGGATACAGCTTGGCTCGTCAGATGAATACCAAATGAAGATCCCTACATCACACGAGATACAAACAAAACCTATGCGTAGAATATTTCAATGCTCGTGTATTGATTATTGGATTGGTTATAATAGAGATTCTTGTGTTCATGCGCGTTCAAAAGTTAAATTAAATTTCAAATTCGAAATTGCAACACGAGGATAACTATAATGTAATTTGAATTTTATTTACAAACAAATTGAATAAGAATAAAAGTAAAGTAGTATATATAATAATATTTACAATACTAACTATAAGTATAAAAATACTATGTTAAACAAACTACTCAGACAGTATTTATCACAGGAATTAACAAAGTTTAATCATTCCTATTCACACATATCGAACACTAACACTATAACAAGTGGTCTCAGTCAGAATTTCATCACAGCATGACAGTTTAGAGAAGCTAAAGATATCGAAGATTTACCAAATAATGGAACGAGCCGAATTTGAGTTGATGTTGGCTGGTCTTCTATGGCTTCAGTTGTCCATACATCATCAAGAAAAGGTGTGGGAATGTTGTTCCAAAATAAGCTCCATCAATGTTGCCTTGATACTTGTACTGAGGATAATAAAGATCTTCACACCTAGGACAGTATATTTTCACGGCACTTGACCTCAGAATGTCAGACTAACCAACTGGAAGGCAGGGTTGTCCAGAACACTAAACTCTTGGGCATCTACCAAAGCCATAGTTTTTGTACTTGTCGAGCATTGCAGCCATTCCTTTGCTTGTCAGTACATAGCATGCATGAATCATACCATAAAGCATCTCGGCAGCCGATTCAATTAACTCATTTTGTTCCTCATGGGAGGATTCAATATCCAAAATCAAATCAAGAGCATAATCATAGTAAGGCACTTGATTGCTTAACCCACAAAGATTGAAGTCATCTTGGATGTAATCATCATCAACCTCACAAAAGAACTCATTTCCTCTATGATTGGAGAACCATGACATCCAAGGCGTGTCATATCCATCAGAACCACTAACATCCGACTCTTCACTGTTATTTTCAGATTCCTCAGAGATATTGGAAGTTTTGGAAATGGAAGCAGAACGAGGATCCTTGATGGTGATTGTATGGAAGTTATAGCGAGAGTGTTGAACAACTAACAGAACGGTTGAGTTGAGACAGCAAGCAAGGCGGAGGCGCGTAGTTGGATGAAGGGGTTTTGATGGGTGATTATGAGTGGGTTACGATTGCTATTTTGTGAGTGGCTCTGCGTTTGGAGTTCAGACAGAGGTTATTGTTAAACGCAGGGAGGTTACACCGTGAGAGCGAGGTGTATGGAAGGAGTGAGGAGCGATTGAGAGAAGACGGGGGAGTTGGATGGAGGATTTGAAAGTTGAAGAAGAAATGGTGGATTCTGTGCGTGAAGGGTGTGTGAAGATGGGAGGATTTGGTGAAGATGCTCTGGCAGGGAGGCAAGTGTGTGAAGGTGAACGGAAGGAGTATGTTATTGGAGGAAAAGAACGAGGGAGTATGATGATGTAGAAGGTTGGTGAATGTTAGGGTGAGACGCAGAGGCGCTGGCGGGGGAGTATGAAGGGATTATGTGAAGAAGAATGGTAGGTGGCGATGGCTGGCAACGGTTTGGTTGTTGTGGTTGCAGAATGAAGAAGGAGAATGGTGTTGCTTATAAGACCTCTGCCGTTTACATTTTTTCTTCCCCCTTTCTCTAGACATAAGTAACAACAATATATAATAAGAGAATTAGGGTTTTCATTATTTTTACAAATGCCAAAAATGTCCCTATTGATAAAATGGGCTATAAAGCACAAAAGTGCAAAAGTTAATCTATCTGACAATACTTTTGTTTTGATTTTTGGAGATAAAAATTGGACATCTAAAATTGTCAAAAATGATATAAATTCAAACATTAAATTATCCGAAAAAATGAAATGAGTAAATTAAAATAAATTACGGGTCTCACAGATTAAAGAAAAATTATCGAAATGGTTAAAATCGAAATAAAATGATAATAAAGAATATCCGGCTTTAAAACACTTACGATTAAAAACAAGACTCGAAAATGTATCAAAAAATTAGAGAGAGCACATTTTCATGATCTACGCGACACGTAGACTCATTAAGCAGTGAGTTAAAGGCGAACATTTGAAATATTTTCACCGCTAATTTTCCGCACAATGTCGAATCGCTTTTAACAGTCTGTTTATAGAACCAAAAATTCAATATTATCGACATATAATCAACTTAACACGACGCAATAAACAGGTAGAGAGATAAAAATGCATGAAGTAAAATAACGGGTATTTTACAATTATAAAATTATGCAAATATCGATTTAAATTGACTTTTGGTCAACTTAAATACGACTAATGATGCAGATGCGGTGAATGAATGACTTTTTAATGCCAATGACCCAATGGGAGCATATGCAGATGAATGTGATGCCCAAGTCAGATAACTTGAAGTTAGGAGGGCAAATTTTGGGGTGTGACAATAAGCAACCAAGATTGCCATTTGCATCAGAAGTTGCTCCAAGAGCAAAACATGCTCTGGGAGTAGTACATTCTAATGTGTGTGGACCATTCCCAGTACCTTCACTTGGAGGAAACAAATATTTTGTATCCTTTGTGGATGAGTTCACAAGGATGATATGAGTAACACTCATTAAGTTCAAACATGAGGTGTTTACTGAGATTCAAAAGTTCAAGGTGAAGGCTGAGAAGTAGTGTGGTCAGAAGATGAAGATTCTGAGAACAGATGGTGGAGGTGAATATATCTCTGCAGAGTTCCAAAAGTTCTGTCAGGAGAATGGAGTAGAACATGAGGTTACTGATAAGTGCCAAAATGTAGTTATTTTGTATATACATTTTGTGGCACTTATCCGTTCTTTTGTTGATATTCTTCGAATAAATCCCCCGCTTTTTGTATAAATGTGTACATAATAGAATAATTGAGTTTTTGTGTAAATATTGTATCATTTGATAGTTTTTCATCTCTTTTATAGGTATTCATTAATAATTGGAGCATTGAGTAATAAAGGCTAAGCTCCAAGAGTGCGATTTTACACGTCATCGAATAAAGCTCAAATTCAACACAATAAAAATCACCAATTTGGTTGATATTTCTTCATGGTTGGATAGAGCATTGAATAAGCTTTCAACGCGCAAACCGGCTCAATTCCGAGTTACGGTTCTCAAGATACTAAAATAAAATCTTAAACCGCGCTTACCGCGCGCGCCAATTCTTTAAAAGGGCTAAAACATATTTTTAGGTTATGGGTTGGGTATTTTGAGTCCCATCACCTTCACCTTTTTGATAGATTTGCTTGGAAAACAACATTGGAGCTTGCATTTGGATGATCCGGTCGAATCCTAAATCGATTGGTGTTGACAAACCAAGAAATGTTTGGTTCCTCTTCTTCTCTTCTCTTTGTAATCTCTTTTGTTGGGTTTTGTATGTATATCTACTCTAACTCATGTATATTTATCGCCCTTGACGTTGTATAAAGCTTGTGGTGATTATCTTAGGTTTTACTTTATGTTGGATTTGAGCTTTGCTAGGATAGATTGCTTAGATTCTTACCTAGGATGATTATCGTTAGTTTCTGAATGCTAGAGATAGGTTTAGAGCGAACATTCACTATAGAGTATCCGAACTTAATGCCTCTGCGTCGGTGAAGTATGCTAGGAATGGATATGGAGGTGACGATTGACTTCTTTATTGTCGAGGTATGCAGGATGGATATTGAGATGATTTAGGAGGATTCTCAATTTGGGTTAGAAATAGCTTAGATTGTGAGAGGTATGTGATGACACGAGTAACGAGGCCGAGTATGACATGGGTGGTAGATTTAAGTCGACGGTAGTTTACATTTCCGGATAACTCTATCCTTTATACTTTTCATTTACTTTTTGTCTTTTATTTTCATTTCTTTTAATCTCATTGTCGAACAGCGAATCAATAACCAATCTCTGTGGACACGACACGATATAACCTAACCGTATATATCACCGTAAAAATAATACCAACTCTTTTTGCCGCACAGCATTACTACTCTATACACTCCAAAAAACAAAACTTTGTTTGATAGAGTATGATGAAAGAGAAGAAGCTACCTCACATGAGGAGAAGTTGTTGCCACATCGAACATGTGTCCAAAAAAAATTGTTCCTTTAGAAATGGGAGATAGGCAAAGTGTTGGTCATCTAAGAGTGCTTGGTATGTTACAAACACGTAAAAGATAGAAGTTGGATGAGAAGCAAGGTAATGTTGTTGGTGGGGTACCACGGCAGTGCATATAAACTCTATTGTCCGAAACCAACGGCAAAACGTTGTTGTGAAAAAAGTTTGGGATTGGAGAAAATTTCAACCAATTTCGATTTGAGTCGAAGTTGAAGGTTCGAAGAAGAGTGAAGATGACGAAAACTATGAAGATGAAGATGATGAATCTGATACTGATCCAGATTTTGATGATGATCTAGAATCTGGTGGTGATCTTGCTTTTGGAAGGGAAAACTTTGAAGACCAAGGTTCTAGAGGACAAGCTTTTGAAGATGATCATGTTTCTGAAGGTGATAATTCTGAAGATAGAACTTTTGGACAAGGTCCAGAAGTTAATATTGTTCCAAGTTCTGGAGAACAAGTTCAGAGGTCACAACGAGTCAGAACCATACCTAGAAGACTTGATTTTGACTGCAAGACTTGACTCGAGAGAAGTCATTCAGTGTGCCATGTTAGTAGATTTTGAACCATTGGGTATAGAATAAGCACTCAATAAGAAAGTCTGGCTTGATGCCATGAAAGAAGAACTTGAGGCTATAAAGAGAAACAAAACTTGGGAGTTGACAGAACTTCCAAAGGAGAAGAAAGACATCAGTGTCAGATGGGTTTTCAAGGTGAAGTTTAAGCCAGATGGATCGGTTGGCAAGCACAAAGCAAGGCTAGTGGCCATAGGTTTTTTTAGAAACCTGGAATAGATTATTTTGAGGTGTTTGCTCTTGTAGCTAGGAATGAAAGAATCAGATTGGTGATTGCTCTAGCTGCAAACAGAAGTTGGTCGCTGATGCATTTGGATGTGAAATCAGCATTTCTGAATGGTCCATTATAAGAGGAGCTATATGTGTCACAAACTCCTGGCTTCGAGAAAAAGAATCAGGAAGGGAAGGTGTATAAGTTTCACAATGCTCTGTATGGATTGAAGCAAGCACCCAGAGCTTGGAATCAGAAGATTGATTTATTTTTCAAGAAGCAAGGGTTTCAGAAATGTGAGATGGAGTATGGCGTATATGTGAAACATTTGGAAGAAATATGATTCTAGTGTGTCTTTATGTTGATGACATATTGCTTACGGGGAGTTGTCCAAAAGATATATCCAAGTTCAAGAAAGTGTTGATGAATGAATTTGAGATGACAGATCTAGGAAATATCGTATATTTTCTAGGGATGGATGTTCTGTACTCAAAGGAGGGTATCATTTTGCATCAGCTGAAGTATGAACTTGAGCTTCTGAAGAGATTTAAGTAGAAGAAGTGTATAGTTGTTGTGACACCACCAAAAACCAATCATAAATTGGATTCTGACTCTGATGGTGATTCTGTGGATGCTACAACCTTCAAGAAGTTGGTTGGTTCTCTTAGGTATTTGTGCAATACCAGACTTGAAATTTGCTATATAGTTGGAATGGTCAGCATATTTGTGAGTAATCCAAAGTGGTCTCATTACCAAGCTGTTGTCAGGATTCTAAGGTATATAAAGGGGACTCTGAAATATGGAGTGTTATTTCCCTCTAGAAGGAAGCTAGAACCAAAACTAGTGAACTATTTTGATTCTAACTGGTGTGGAGATAGAGTTGACAGAAGAAGTACCTCTGGCTACTTGTTCAAGTTTATGGGAGGTCTTATTTCTTGGAGTTCCAAGAAAGAAACAACCTACTGTGGCTTTGTCAACATGTGAAGCTGGGTATATTGCAGGCGCTGTAGCTGCATGTTAAGTTGTTTGGCTTCTGAATCTTCTGGAGGATTTGAAGATTGTGATAGAGAAACCTCTGAAGTTGTTGATTGATAACAAGTCTGCAATCAACCTTGCCAAGAATCCAGTGTTGCATGGAAGAAGCAAGCATATTGAGACAAAGTATCATTTTCTCAGAAGTCAAGTACAAAAAGGAGTGTTAGAAGTTCTGCACTGCACCACCCAGAAGCAGCTAGCAGATGTTCTGACAAAAGCTATCAAAACAGACCAGTTTCTTCATTTGAGAAATGAAATTGGCGTTGTCATTTTTTGATGGATATGAATTAAGGGATGGTGTTGAGAATAATTCACGTCTAGAACTTCTAAGGGGAGTCAGAAGTTCTGATGTTCTGGTCTTGTCCAGAAGTTGATGTTCTGGTTTTGGTCAGAAGTTGTTAAACTTCTAAGGTTGTGTCTAGAAGTGTTTAACTTATGGTTTCTTATCTTAATTATTAAGTTTAGGTTTAAGGGTAGTTTAGTATTTGTTAGTTTGTATTGTTAGTATCGTTTAGCTTGATCACCAAGATTAGGTTTTAATTAGGGTTACCGGCATATTTATTTTTGGGTTTTTTGTGTATAAATATGTACTCCTATTTCATTAATAATTAACAGCAATCCTTATTTTCATACTCTCTCATTATTCCATAGTTCTTTTCTCTTTGTCCTTGTGCACCAACATCAGGGACATTGTGATCACAGGACGCATAAGAACTTTAAAACACTTTTCATATGAGAATTTCAACTAATAGCTTTCATACATGCAAATCATACAAATAGGTAAATGGCCAGATTTGTTGTTGCTTGTTATATGGATTTGGAATTATGGTTAACTAATTTTTAGACCCGTGCGAAGCACGAGTAAAAACGTGTATAAGAACTATACATTTATTAAATTATTTATAATTTATAAAAATAAATTACGTTAAAATGATAATATATTTTAAAGTATAATTGATTATTAGTAATAAACATATAAAATTTAATTTAAATAATGTATTCTTTACTATGAAGAAATATATTCGTACATCTTAAAATTTAAGCAATATAATATTAATAGTTTTAAAATAATCATAAATTATATAAATTTAAATTTTATAATTTACTTATATAAGAAAATGATAGTCATAAAATTATTTACCTACATCATTATCTTAAAATTTTCTGATAAGTTATTAGCCAATAAATTAATTATGTAAGTGAATTCTCTCAAAAGTTATTAGTCTTAAAACTATTTACTATTAGAATTGATAGTAATAATAAAAAATTAAATGACGATAAAATTAATCAAATTAATTGACATTTATTAACTATCATAAAATAATAGAATGAAAAATTATATATGGATAGAATTGGAAAGATTTGATATTATCATCAATTTTTAACTATTAAAACAAATTTTTTAACTATTACTTATATAATTTAATATTATCATCAAAAAAGCTAAAAGCAGTAGAATAAAAAATAATAAAAAATTTTTAATTTAATTATTAAAATATTCAAAATTAATAAGAATAAAATTATTAATTTAAAACATTTAGATTTTTTATAGTAAATGAAATATAATAGAAATAAATCTTTATTAGTGAATTTTTCAAATAGATCTTTATTAATGACTTTTAAAATAAAAATTTATTAAATGATAACATATTATCACATATTTATGAATAAATACATTGCATATAAAATCATCTACAAATATAAATATAAAATGAAGTAATAATATTAAGTTATTAGCCAATCTTGTATGCACCTACCGTAAAAAAATCAACTGCAGTTGATCAGTTTTCAGAAAATATATTCCCAAACTATACTTTAATCCCTTAATCTACATACATATATTACTCTCTCCGTACAGTATGAGATTTTGAGCCACTTTAAAATGATAATTATAGTTAAGGTAATGAATCATGAAGATAAATATATGTTTTATTATTTATATGATCGCAAGAAATATATTTATGCCATACAAAGCTCTTAATAATGGACAGAATAATCACAACAAAAGTAAATAATTATTTTACTTAATTTTACCACTTTATAAACTATATATTTTATCTCCATAATTAATAAAAATCAAGATTCCATATCACTAATAACAAATTGAAACAAATAGAATAAAATTAATTAGTATCGTGTTTGAATAGTCATAAAGTCTTTCTGCTTGAAAAAAACAATCAATCCAACTTCAGCATCCCAGAGAATGAATAACTTCTTGCTTTCTTCAACAATTCATTTTTTCTTTTTACATACAACTACTACTCACTTTCTACAGGTCTTTCCAAAGTCCATGTACACCCTCTTAAAGGATGACAGTGTCACTAACACTTCTTATAAATTTTACATTTTATATTTAAATGAGTTTAAATAACCGAGCTTATGTATAATTAAATGATTTAAATAAACTCTTCCAAAAACTAACACAAACATTATAAATTCTCCTGAGATTTCTATTGAAAACTATAACACTTTAAAGTACCATACTGGTACATGTTGCAAGGTAGGAAAATAGTTACACATTCAAAGGATGAAAGAAAACCATGCTAACTAAATAAATAAAAACTCGAAGTCATCGGTTTTCGCCTTTTGCTTTCTCTCAAGTTAGAGTGATGATATGCTTAATATTACCATAACATCAGTGGAACCAAAACCTCTATAAACAGTAATGAAGATATGCCTATTTTGCTGAGTACCAATTTTGAGCATATTTGGGAGAACTTAATAATTATAAGAAAGTCTCGAGAATTTATTAAGTTATGGCTCCCTTAAGCTCTTCATCCATTTCACACGTTGTGATTTGTTTTCTCCATCTCCAAAGCATTTCTCATCAACAAAAGTAATCTTAACTTTGCAGTTTAGAATATTTCAAATATTAATGTAAGAAGAAATCAAATTGAGATCAAATAAATGAATGAAACTTGAGACTAATTTGATGATTGAGTCGTAAGAATAAAACTTACTCTTGGCCAACATGTAATTTGGACTCCAACACTCAGGTTTAACAAAATCTGATATGTAAGAATTAGCTATGCTCAATTTGCATAAGCTTCCATTGCTCTCCCAAGTTGAAACTTTCCTCCTGAACCACTTATTTTGCATCTATTAAAAACACAAATTCACTTGGATCATTTGATGAATTTCTACAATGTACTGTAATAATTCCATCGGTTTTCAGACTATTTCTCCCATTGAAAAAGATATTTTACTATCCTGCATATTCACAACCAATTTTTCTACACAGTATAATGATGCAAAATAATCAAAGTTGAAAGAATCAAATAATAGTTCTCAAAGTTAATGGAACACTCTTAAATAAGAATCAGACTTAATAGTAGGTCTTATGCAAATCACCAAAGTAAACCCCAAAAAGCTACCAAAATATGATTAGAAATATTCCTAATATAACTTGTAGCAATTGGTACTAATTGTAATTTTCTCCTTTATAGTCATGCAATACAGCAAACTATTCCGCTACACCATTCATTTTCAGTAAAAATCATTGTATTGGAAGGTCTGCTGTCAGACAGATGATGTTCAGCAGGAAGTTAAATTACAATTTGGTTAAGAACCTGTAAAAACCATGTCATTCAAATTTGGTAAACAGAATTTAAAATCAATCAAAACAAATAGACATCTCATAAACTGCAATCAAACCTCTGCTTGTCGTTTCGCCTGCAATCTAACAACAGTAGCATCATACATCACCTGCCAATCATTAACAAACTCCATGTGTATTAAATCAAACACAGCAAAAACAAAATATACGGATAAAAAATGTTTATACATTTTATGGTTAGAACAAAAAAAATCATACAATGATAGATAGAACCAATGCATTAGCAAAAAGCGGTCCACCAAATCCTTCACGAAATCCAATCGTCGTAGCAACAGCGGTAACAGTAGCTGAATGTGAAGACGAAATTCAACCATATCCAATCAATTGTCTCAGATTCCATTTCATTTCCTTATACCTACACAAAAAACATTAATCAATATTCAATTATTTCAGATCATTGAATTGGGATAAATTTGTAATCAAGCTATAACAAATAAGCAAAGCCAATAATTCGTATGATATCAATATTCATCATTTAATTAAAACCATAATAAAAGTTCCAATTTTCTTTTAAAAAATTAACCTACAATCACTAGTATCTGAATCACAAAGTTACCATTAGCACTGCAATCAAAGTGAAACAGAAACGAAACCATTGAAAATATGACAACTTTAAAGAGGGTACACAGACTTTACCTTAGGCGGTATGTTTGGCAAAGTCTCTACATTTGAGTTCAAAATCTGCATTCCACCATAATAGGTAAAATTGGAGAATTATATATCAATAAGCTACGAAGAAAATAAACAAAAAAGATCGTTATTGAGACCCATAAATTGTTTTCAAGGTTATTATACAATTGAATGACCTTTACTATCTTATCATGTAAATTATTTTAAGTTTATTTTTCCAGTTACATACAACACGTTTCCATTTCTACATTGCCTAGCAAACACATATGTGTAGCAATTTTGATAGAAGTTTGAAACTGTTAAGTAGCATTTTAGCCAGTTTCCAAAACATATCCTATTTGAACATGCCAAGTCTCTTCTTTGTTATAACTATGAAGATGAAATTTCAACCAAAACAAAGAATGAGAATCCATACACTTCAAAACCAGATCCATCACATTGTGACTAACATTATTCTGTACTCAACAATCCAACAAATATGGTTTCTGAATAGCCAACGTTAGATCCCAAGTTAAGAATCAAAGCTTCCCAAACCTTACCTCCCAGAACAAAACCTTTATCAACAATTCTACTCATCAACACAACTGCATCATTAATCAAACCCTTTTGGCACATTTGAACTACAATACTATCAAAAGTTGAAGATCTTGGATAAAAACACTTCTCCAACATTTCCTCCAACAAAACACAAGCTTCTTCAATCTCACCTTTACCAACCAAACCATCAAGCATGATCTTATACGTATGCACGTTCGGTTCAACACTCTTCAACCTCATCTCCTTCATTACCCTCTTCGCCTTACTTAAATCCCCTTTCAAGCACAATTCACCCAATAGAGTATTGTAAGTAACCACATTTGGTTTACATCCTAATGTTTCCATAGAAACCGCAATCTTAAGCGCCTCATCGAAATTATTCTGCTTACACAAACCATTTATATACACGTTGTAAGTATAAACATCAGGAATCAGTCCTAATACAAGTATTTCATCGAATAACTCATCCAGTTTCACATAATCACCTTCTTTCACAATTCCACTCAAAACAATAGTATAACAAACAATATCAGGCTTAATCCCATCTTCCTTCAGCTGATTCAGAATCTCCAAAGCATCCTTACCCTTCCCTTCCTTCACCAAAAACCTAATCATATTTGTACAATCCATCACACCAGGACAAAACCCTAGCCTCCTCATATTCCCCCAAACAAACAAAGTCTCAGCACTACTCAAATTATTTTGTTCGCACAACGATGAAACAATCAAAGAACATATCTTATCATCCAAACCATAACCATCTTCAATCATACAATTCATTATCTTAACAGCATAATCAACCCTCTTAATCCTACACAATGCCTTAATCAAAACCCGAAAACTCGATTCCTCGAGCCGGATTTTCATTTGCTGACTCTTCAACAAAATATCCGGAACCATGTTGATAGACTCCCTCTTCCTACAAAGCAACGAAAGCAACAAGTTCAAAGAACAAACAGTTGGTGTGCACCTAAACCTAGGAATTCTGAAAAACAAATCAACAACATCTTGAACACTGTCAGCATTACAATAGAACCTAATAAGGTACACAAACATGAACTCAGGTGTTTCGAATTTCTCATTGTGTTCAAGATGGTTGAGAATGTGAGGGATTTCATGTAACTGTGAAGGGTAGTTTTTGGTTAAAGTTTTGATGAGAAAAAGTAAGCTTTTGGAGTTGGGTCAGTGTGATAGGCTTTGAAAGAGTGAATAAGAGTGGTGAGAAGAAAAGGGTCGTTGTTGTTTGGTGGTTGGGGTTGAGTAGTGGCTTGTTTGAGAATTTGTAGAGCTTGTTGTTCACCGAAATTGTGGTGCCATGATGTTTTGTATGGTGAGTGTGGCCATTTTCTGAATTTTCTGAGGTATTTGTTTGCGGTTTTGGATAAAGGGTTTCGAACCATTTTCGGAGTTTAGCAGTGTTTGAGGATTTTAAGGAAGATAGAAACGAGGAAATTTAAGAATTGGGCGGTGGTCGTTTAAATAAGTGCACCCTTGAAATGAAAACCATTCAGGTTTTCTGTAAAATGTACCAAATTAAAAGAAGGCCCGTTTACTGGATTTACATGGTTTCAGGTGGTCAGTTTCGGATGGCTGGATAGAGCCCATTGGAATCACTTATTTGTTCTGAGTTTAGTACTGGAATAAGTGGCTGGATCACTTGGCTGGCCCAAAAAACAAACACATATAATTGTCTAGGGTTTTCATTCATTCATCGTCCTCGAGGTCGTTACCGCCGCCACGCCACCAGTGATCGTCCGATCATGTAAGTTTTGTTCTCATGTCCTTGCTTTCTTTCCGTTTCTCCTTCTCTCTCTGACAACTCAAAACTTCCATTTTTATGGCTTAGTCTTTTTTGTTAATATTCTAGAATCTTTGTTCTAGATGCTTGAGGAAGAACAATAAAACTTGTTGGATGAATTTGGGTTTAAAGAAGATTTGGCCATTTTTATGATAACCTGTGTGTTTGTTATTATTCATGGCATATATGGTTGTTGAATGAATCTGCATTTTTTAAAACTTGTGTTCTTCTCATTTTTTATCACTTGGCCCTGTGTGTTTGTTGAATAATTTTGGGTTCTTCAAACTTCAAACATGCTGTTTATTTATTTTTATATATATTAAGGAAATGAAATATTAATGGTAATTAAATAATTGTGATATCACTCTGTTATTCTTTTGTTATAGTTGAATAAGTTTGATTGCTAATTTAATATATCTAATATTGACTTAAGTAGAATTAGTGGTTTGTGGGTAACTACTTCACTTGGTTGTTGTAATTGATCATGAATTGGCTACCCATATCTACTTCACTTGCTTAATTTTGTAACTATAAATGTTGATAATCCAAATATGTTTTTATTGTTTCTGCGGTTCTGATTCGATAATGATGATAAATATTCTTGCGATAGTAATAGTAACGAAGAGCACAAGATCAATGGAATTTGCTTGAATGTATGATGGAGGAATCAATGGAATTCGCAGATGTCGGTGAGCCGATGGAGTCTCCTCGAGAAGGTATGGTTCTTTGAGAGTTTTATATATGATTCATTGCACAAAACAGTTTCATGTTGATGCTTTTGATATATAATTTTCATGAAGCTCCTATTGAATTCTTTTGTCGATTATATAGTTTATACATGAATTTTCACATGAATCTGATTTCTATATCAGTCCACCCTTAGTATCATTGAATTGAGATTAGATTATTGACATTATAATTTTGCATTTTGAATTTGATTTTTAATTGAGATTGAGATTTTGCCTTTTGAATTTTGAATTGATATTGGATGATTCTATATCAAACATTTATTTGTTGTTTGAGCATTTGCTTTGCAGGTATTGGAGCCTAAAGGAAGCATATGTTAAAGCCATGGGGAGTGGAATTATAGAAGGGTTGAACAAACTGGAGTTTTCTTACACAAACTAGACTAATATATTAGCTATAATTGATGGGAAGTTAATGGTGTTGTGGAGATTTTGGTTGATTGAACTTGCAGAAGGACAGGGTGAGTTCCTCGATAACTTTTATATAGCGTATAACTTACATGACTGCAACATTAAAGAGGATCTTGGTTTTTGACAGAATTATAAACAAAATGCAATGGCCTTTTAAATCACATGAAATTCCATAAAAAATTCCTTACTCTCATGCCTTTTTTTTTTTGCATTTCATTTCTTTTCACTTGAGTGAAATTAAGGGGAACTGTGCGCGAAATTTACACACAACAATAACTCTTAGAATAATGTTTCTACTAAATAGTGGATCATATAGTTCTATAAAAGGAGTACTTTTGATTTCCATTACAGACATGGAGAATACAAGTGCAGACATGGACAATTTTGGAGAATTTTGTAGAGCTTTTTATGAATTTTTTATGACAATTAATTCTTGTTGTCTAACCAAGTTTTAGAAGCTTGACAGACAATCAGTTTTCTTATGCCCTTTTTCCTTACACCAAAAGGATTTCTTTAAAGCAACAGACTTGGGACCTCCTTGTTATGGTGTTAACTTACATATTCTGTTAACTTATTAATCTGTTATGTTATATTTGTTTAGATATATTTTGTTGATTAAATCTTTAAACATATGCAGATGGCTCGAGAGATGTATGAGATCTTACAGAATTATGGGGTTGTTAGTGATATATGACTTCCTGTTCAAATATGTTTTATTGCTTAGGTCATAGATAAGTATAAAGAAGCATAAGCAGAGGCAGCTCACTTGAGAGAGAGAGCCATGCAATATCAAGAAAGATGAAGGCCCAAATTTATTTTTTGAATGCAAAATAGTGTTAAATTGTGTCATTTGTTATTAATGCAAAATACTTATTATTGCTTTAAAGTTATTATTTAATATTTTTTTAATTAAAAAAATTAGAATATAATTGAATTTTTCATGACAATTCAATATCAGTTAACCGAATAAACCGGTCTAATTTAACCGATAAACCGATTAAACTGAATCCGACCAAACCGATTATAATTTTGGTCGGAATTGGGCCTAGTACTCTAATCCATCGTTTCAAATGGTTTGATATTTTGGGCTCGAATCCAATCCAAACCGACCGCTGTCCACCCCTAGTTTAAACCCATACTCGCGTGAAGCCACAATTTTGAGATGGTTTTATTTAGCTCAAGTTATTGTCCAAAATAGAGATGTCAATTTGTATTTATTAATTAAAATTTTTGTGGAGATTATCTATTTGAAATATTAAAGTTGGGGATTTTGTTCACCGTGGAAATGGGGATGGAAGAAAAAATTCCTCCGATGTCACTTTGGGGCGGGAATTAGGAAAATATCCTTCGTCCCGTGGATTCCTTGACTCTGAACATATTATTTAACTTTTATATTTAATATATTATATAATAATATATAATTTCATAATTTTACATAAAAAATACTAATGTATTAGAGAATGAAGAGTCATTAGTGAATCATTTTATTTTTATGTTTTATTGTTTAATATATTGTTTCATTATCCAAGTACCAAAGCCTAGAAAAGTGCTTCATTTTCTTTTCTCATTCGTATATGTCTCTTCCATTCATCATCTCCTTTGTTCTCGTAATCATCACAACAACCACTTTTTTTGTTCATTATGCTTATGGTAATTACTCTTCAAATTTATTTTAGTTCCATTAATAATATATTTTTCATTCAATTAATAAATTAGTAGTTATAAATTGACCACACACATTCATAATCAACCACTTGCATGGACATCAGAGGTACTGTAATAGTAAATTAGAGAATGTATGGTTGCAACAAGTTCAGTTAATATTTAGTATTTTTATACATAAAAAATATTAGCATAGTAGTATCATAGTTTTGATAAAAAAATACATAAATTTTCTTAAGATTCGATCTCCATGGATTTCTGTGAAGATATATGGGAATGAATGGAGAAAAATATCCCTCCATGGTAGGGATTGGAAATGGAGATGGAGAGTAAATTTAAAGACGGAACAAGGAGTGGAGAAGCGTCCTCTGCCATGTTGACATCCCTAGTCGGGAGTAGGCTAATGACAATTGCACTCATCTCTAGTGACCACTTGCAAAATTTATGTGTGTAATGGTTATAAATAGCATTTTAGTATCACTCCATTCATATCTGCCCAATATATATTAATATATTTTTATTATTATTATTATTATTATTATTATTATTATTATTATTATTATTATTATTATTATTATTATTATATATATATATATATATATATATATATATATGTTTTATTAGATATATCATAATTAAATTATATGTATTTTAATATAATTTTTTGTTTATTTTTCTAACTCAATATTAATATTCTTGAATTTTTTAATGCGGTTAAAAATTTAAAATTAATATTCTATTAAAATTGATCAATTATTTTTATTAGAAATACCGATAAAAATGTATGATATGAATACTTAAATATTCATAGAATATGAGTATGGGTAAAAATATTGGTGCCCACGTGAGTATGAATTCGTGTCTAATCATCATAAGCTCTCAATAATAAAATATTTATCCATTGTCGTCTCTAATCATCATAAGCTCTCAATAATAAAATATTTATTTAAACTTCACTATTATTAATTTGAAAAAATATAGATATAATGTCTTGAATTTTTGTGGCTTGTGAGGTTATGGTTATATAGATTTGGTGCATTTGCGGATACAAGGCCCTATCAGGACACTTGTTCAAGTTCTGGTCCAATTTTTATTTTAGGACTAAGATAATTCATTTGAAAAAAAAGAAATTGAAAAATTCAAACTCTTACTAAGTGAAAGACTAAAATAAAATAAAAAACTCATACTTCATTATTTTTCTAGTTTTACATTGATTTAGTGTCTAGATATGGTATGTGTTAAAATAAATGTATGCATAGTAACTAGCTTAGTTTTTAACCGTGATTCTCTTGAATCGAGAGCGACATATTTTCTTAGCTATTTTAGAGAATGTTAAGTCTGAACCAATCGTGAGAATTTGAACTATTAATTTAAGTAATACATAAAAAAACTAAAGTAAAATAAAGAAGATATTGTGTAAAACAATTTTTTTAATTGATTGAATGTTTGAAAATAATGTAAAGAGTGTGATATTTATATAGGAAGCTATTCTATTGCTATAACAAACTATGACATAAAAAATATGTGTCATTCGACTATTATAGGAGTAAAGTGTAATTGTTTCCTCCATTTCTAAAATATGTGACCGCTTTACATTTGGAAGGTGTAACACTCTAATTTTTTTAAAACGATAATTAAATAAATTTAAAAAAAAACAATTTTCATCTATTATGATGTCACCATCATACATCACATATGCCCATATAATAAGATATGCAACACATACTCACTTATTCATCATGTTTTAAACATCATTGCATTTATTCGCAGCAGAAAAACACCAATAACAATCATTCTAAACTCTTCAACATGAGTGATAAATATTATCTTTCAAAACTCAACATAACACATCAATTAAATTCAATTAATGGAGTTCATAAATAGTTTACACCCAACATAATTAAAACAAGTGCAATTCCCCAAGTGTTACGTAACAGAGCTGACACCGACTCAATCTATGCAAAATGAGGCTACTCCTCAGCTAACCTCAACCTCCAGCTACTTCGAATCAACTGCACGTTACCAATATAAAGGCAACATTCAAACAAAAGGGGTTAGATATCGTAACAATACAAAAGAAAACATAATAATGAGTAGATAGCAATTCAAGTACACAAAATCATACTTCTTTACCTCACACCTTTACTTCATTCATTGTAACCACAAGATGCATCATATACAATTAAATACACAAACAACACATAATAACCATCATAATGAAAATCATACTTCTTCCACATCAAAATCATCAAGTTAAGGTGATTCAAATTAAGACATATGAAGTCTGATATACTATAATTTCAAGTGGAAAAGGTGGCTAGATTCAAATTAAGAACATCTTAGAGTTTGAGTCAAATGCGCAAGTGAAGTGGAATAAGAACAAATCAAAATTTTGACCCAATTTGCAATTGATTCAAATCTAGTGAAAAGTATGATTCGAATCAAAGTCCTTGTGATTCGAATTATGTATAAATCTTTATTCGAATCAAATGAAATAAAGCCAACTGAAAAATGTTGAAAAATTGTTTGATTTAAATCATGTGTAAAATTTGATTCGAAACAAATCAGGTAGAGGTGACCAGTAAGAAATTCATGTGTAAAAATGTATTGGAATCAAATGGTTAGAAAATTTTTGATTTTCCATTATCAAATTTAATATAAATCAGATGTCTGTTTGATTTCCATGATTCAAATAAAACATAAATTTTAAATTTTCATAGTTTCAAAAGGTCTTTGAGATTTTCTTTTTCACCTTATTCAAATCAAAACACACAGTGTTCTTATTCTTCCGACTCACACAAATAACTAAAAGAATCATAGTCAACTTCAAATATAACCATTGATTTATGCATTCTAAAATGAATAACAAATTAATTTCAAACTTGATTAATAAGTATGTAATTATGTAAGAGACTCAATAACCAAAAATAAACAAAAGCAATCAGACACTATAAAACAATCATATATGGTGTGCTCCCATGAGTGTGTTGGAGACATGCAACATTCTCCCCTCTAAGGATGTGCAACTACAATTTTTTTCTTCTCTAGCTGTGTATACTTTATACATATAGTACAATCATAACAAACATGAAGGAGGCACAAACTTCAATCCACCAACCATATGACCCATCTACTAGATTGATCTCATTATTCATAGAATAAATTTTTCGTCACTCAGGTTATCTTGTAGAATGTCGCTTGGCATGCTCTTGCATATTCATCATCTAGTATTTGATGTAGCAGTTCACAATATACTTTAGCGCTATCTTTTTCTAATGACATACTTTTTTTCAAAGAATTCCAAATTCCCATAGCAGACTTGCAAGCACTTTAGTAATAATACAAATCGTTAACAAGTTAATTAAGGACATAATTTTGAAAATATAATGCTTCTCACTACGCTGAGTTAATTTTGTTCATTGTTTTAAATCATTTTCTTTATGCTCATTTTTTTATCATCAATTATCATGTGTTAAAATAGTGGCAACTTTTATCCTAATTAAGATATATGTATTTTGTTACAATCAGAAATATTTGGACCAATGCCCTGAGAAATTGACTCCACCTTATAAACTAGATTTTACGAAATTTTCAATGACTCAAATTGGGTTTAATCACTAAAAATAACTGTTTAGATATTTTTACCTCAGGTTAGAGGTGTTCAAATTCAAACTATTTCAAATAAAAATTAAAAATCAATCTAAAAAACTGAATACTACAAAAAATTGAAATTTATTAGATATGTTTTTGAATGTTATTTTGTAAAAACCGATCGGTTCGAATTAATTTTTCAAAATCGATCCAAACTAAATCGAACCGTAAACAAATATTTTTATATTTATTTACTTTTTATTTTTTATAAGTATGATATGTTACGTGAATTTATTATTATATGATAATAATTTTTTTAATAATATTTATTAGTTTAATATAATTTATTTATTCTTATTATATCAACTATAATCGGTCATTCTCATTTTGTAATATTAACTTTCAATATACTATATGTTATATATTATATTAAATCTATAATTTATGAGTAATTTTATAATATTAATAAAAATATAATGTGTAAATTAGATATCTAAAAATTAATCTAAAATAAATCGCATAAAATTGGATCGGATCGTATTAAATTTTTTTAATATATCATTTAAAATTGAACCGAACCATAAATAAATTTATCTTTAAATCAAATAAATTTTTTATTTAAAACCGATTTAAACCACTGCAAACATCGTTATCCCTGATAATCCATTATCAGAAAAATATTTTATAGTGGGCGCTATTCCTGTACCGTGGCATAAAAAGAAAAGGACGAATTCACTACTTGAAATGGGACAGCGCAATAGGAATAGCTCTACTGAATCTAGTTTCGTTCCAGTTTTATTGATAATAGTAGTAGTAATATGTCCCCAACAAAGACATTGTCAGTGACTAAAAAGTTCACAAGCCACATAATGAATTACCTCATCCAAGCCATTTCGGATGATAGACGATATAATAAAAGGGAAAGCAAATTCAACTATGACATCTGTTTTCTTGCTCAACGCGTCTCATCGACTACTGCATTTTAAAATCTTGTTGTCTTCTAGTGAGTTAAGTAAATCATTTGCTGTTTACTGAAATTGTCATATGAGTTATTAACTGACCCCTCTATATTGAAAGATAGTTGATTGAATTTAGTTTCTATGATAAGGTTTCTGAGCTGTATTTAATTTTGAATTAAAATTTTGTCGTAAGTTACATATATCTGTCTTGTGTATCTATAATTGTTCACTATCAATTTACTAAATTGAATTTTAGTTGGTTGAGGTGGGTTCCTTAACTGATAACTTATCAATGCGTAATTTTAAATGCGAATTTTGTAGATATGAGTTAGATCCAATCTATATATCTATTTATAATATATTAAAATAGAGTCTCAAATAATAATGCCACAAATTTCTTATAATTATTGTTACATCATAAAAAATTTTAGGTGACACCTCTAATATTATAGTCTTTCATTATGTTATATTATTGATTGATCTCTCTTATATTGAAATATAGCAAAAGACATACGTTACATTTATATATCACAATTATTTTTATATTTTTATGTTAAATATTTATTAACCAAGACGTTACAATTGTTACAAATAAATTTAACATTTTTCTAATCTCACAAATCCTCATTCAAGAATAAATAGGTTTTCTATTTTTCTAATCCAAAAAAAAAATATTTTTCCCACTTCTTCTTAGAAGGTTCTCAAAATTATTACATTGTCCATTAAAATTCTTAATAAAAAGAGAAATACAATGCCACCAAAATTTGCACTAAAAACATAAACAATTAGTTGTGGCTATAAAAACTTTAAAGTATTTGTTTTTTGATATTAAAAATTTGAAAAGTTACCACCAATTTTTGTATTGTCATATTATGGTATTTTCTGACGTAACATTCAAATATTGTGGCAATTGTGTATTTAGATAACTACATTAACATTAACATTGTATATTAAATATTTTGTAAAAAAAATCATGTTTAGAGTCCTTAATTAATTAAAAGAATCATGTTTGGAGTCCTTAATCAATTAATTTAACGTGAATTCATTTTTATAAAATTGTGTTGAACGGTTGCAAATTTGCAATTATATATGCAAACACAAAATTAATCAACATTAATTAAAATAAATTAAAATGATAATTATTTCATTTACTTTTATTTTGTCATATTTGTAGATAATTTTATTTTTTGTTGTATGTTAATAACCTGAATACTACAAGATTGTTTGTAGATTCATCTTTTTATGTTTTTAGTAATTTTGAATTTATAATGATATGGGTATTTAGTAATTATGAATTTGTAATGATATAGGTATTTTTCAATTTGAATGAATATCTTTTTTTTAGTAAAATAACAATTCCAATTCATTAGTGTAATTGCATTGGTATTAATATTCTATTTTATTATTCTATTTTATTATCTTTGACGACATATTTATTATTAAAGGATGATTTTGCTTGAAGTTATCACATGATTAACTCTAATAGTTTGGCGAGATTTTTGTTTACAAATAATCTTTTTAGATATTTTATGAATTATAATCAATTTTCTTTTAAAATTATTATAAATGATTGTAAAAATTTCATCAACAATAAAACTTTATATGAATTAAAAAAAGCTAGATATAACTTTAGAATTTTTAGAATGAGCTTTACCTTCTTTACATATAAAAATATGTATTTATTATTTTATTTAATACACATTTTATTCATCCATTCTAATAAAAATTATCTTTTACTACTCATATTTATTTTAAATTATGTTAAAAGATCATAAGAATACAATCAAATATAAAAAATAAAAATTACAAATTTAATATGGTATCAGAATTCATTTAGATTACTTGTTGAGCTTTCCACATTGTTTGTGCTTTGGCTTCATTGAAGTCCGAGGGTGAGGAATGGTGTTGGATTTTTGTCTTCATCACGGTCCTTCTCTAGTTGTCTAGATTATAGCATTTGGCTTACCTTTAATGCAGCCTCCAACACTTTCATTATATTAGACTTGATGTGGCAAATTAGCACCCGCTATAAAATATTTTTCTGATAATGGATTTCTCAGGTATATCCGGAAGTAAAAATATCTAAACAGTTATTTTCAGTGATTAAACGCAATTTGAGTCGTTGAAAATTATTTATATAGTCCAATTGGGTATACTCTTTTAGTGATTAGATGATAAAGTGATTAAACCTCTATATCTCAGTCGTTGGTCTAAATAATGTACTTTTTTAAAAAAAAATTCTTCAAACTAATATAATAATATAAAAAAGTTATTGGTACTAATAAAAATAAACCACTTAAAAAAATATTAAAACTTAATTTTTTTAAAAAATAAAGTCATATAAACTACACGATGTAGTTTTGGCAACCAAAAAAAATGTAATTTAAATTATGTTATTTAAAAAATATCATTATTGGAAAGCTGCTCAGCTCGAATCAATATGTGTTTGTCTCGGAAAAGTATATAACAGATGGGGTCTTAGTTGTTAACGAGGTCTTGGATTTAGCTAAAAGAGAAAAGAGTAGTTGTGTGATTTTCAAGGTGGATTTTGATAAAGCATACGATTGTGTTAGTTGAAACTTCTTGAGGTATATACTTCGTAGGATGGGTTTTGGAGTGAGGTGGATAAAGTGGTTGAAGGAGAGTGTGTTTACTAATATCCTGTCTCTAATAGTTAATGGAGGCAGTTTGAAGGATTTTAAAGTGGAAAGAGATATTCGACAAGGAGATCTGATTTCTCCTTTCTTGTTCATTTTGGTTATGAAAGTTTTATCGGGTCTTATGAGAAAGGCGGTTGAGATAGGAGATTTTAGGGGGTTTAAGATCAATGAGGAGGAGGAGGTGAATATGCTCTGATTTGCGGATGATATTATTATTCTAGCGAATGGAGGGAGTGAGAATCTTTGGTGCATTCAAGCTATTCTTACGGGGGTTGAAATGATGTCGGGGTTAAAATTCAATTTTCTAAATGCTATCGCGGTTTGAGCAGTGCTAATTAACTCAGTGTTAAATGCTATCTTGGTGTACTCCTTATCTTTCTACAAGGCACCTTCCAAAGTTTTAATCAATATTCAAAGAATTCAAAACAATTTTTATGGGGCGGTTGTGAGAACAAAAGAACGATTAATTGGGTTTATTGGGATATTATTTGCAAATCTCTTGAAAAAAGAGGTCTTGGAGTTAAGAATGTAGAGATCTTAAACTTCGCATTATTGAATAAGTTGAAATGGTGTATTTTTAAGGAGTATAATGCGACTTGGAGTAGCATTCTAAGAAGTAGATATGTGAATCTGTCGCTAAAGGTTCTTATCGGAGATGCAAGGGTTTTGAGAAATCCTGACCCAGTTTGGTGGTATGGCCTGGTGCTTTCCGATAATTCTTTAATTCTTCTAGTTAACAGGTTTGGTGGAGCAGTTAGTTGTGTCATTGGAAACAAATCAGGTACGGCGTTCTAGTTCTCCTGTTGGAACGGTCCTCAGACCCTGAAGAATGCGTTTCCGATGATTTTTGAACGAGCCGTCAATGATCAAGCTTCTGTAGTTGATGCAAGGTACTGGTCTCGCTCTGTGTGGTGTTAGAATTGCCCGAATATGGTGTTGGATAGTGGGAGTATTCGACTGAGTATGTGGCAGGATTTTGTAGCAGCAATTCACGAGGTTGAGGTGGTTGAAAACGAAGTGGATTCCTTTGCGTGGATGATCGAATCATATGGTTATTTTTCGGTAAGTTCTTGCTTCAATTTGTTTAGTGATAGTCAAGTTGTTTCTCCAATAGCAGTATGTGTGGTTAAGGCTGTCAATTTTCTTTGGCCGATTAAAGTACCATCAAAAGTTCAAATATTCGGTTGGAGAATTCTTTTAAATAGGATTCCCACAAATGATCAATTATTTAAGAGGGCAATTTTATCATAAAGTTTAAACTTGAAATGCGTTTTTTGCTTGTCAAAAGTGGAAGATATTCAACACCTTTTGGGCCTTTGTTCGTGTGTCAGTATCGTTTGGATGAAGGTTTTTGACTGGATTGGTATCATAAAGGAGTTAACCTTGGGGAAGTTTTTTGGGTACTTTTCCAAATGTAGTGATAAAAGGACCATCTTAGCAGTTATATGGTTAGCTACAGCTTGGTGTATTTGGTTGAGGCGAAATGCGATTATTTATAAAAGTGAGGTCTATAGTTTGAAGAATGTATGTAGGAGATAGTTATGTTAACACGGAAGTGGTTATGTTTATTTTGTAATATCATAAACTTAGTAAAATTTTATGTTTGGAATACACTACCTCTCCTATGATTTAGGAGGTAGGTTCTTCCGGTTTGTATTCGGGTAGAGTATCCCTTATATTCCCTTTAATATATTCATTTCTTATTAAAAAAACTTAAAAATATATAAAAACTATTTTATATTTAAGTCAATGTTAAGAACGGTAAGTACTAACTGCGTCTAAAATGGATGAATTAGGTACTTTGAAATTTTTATTATTTTACAGATAAATGTTATTATTTTTCTGGTTTATGGTTATGTGATGAAAATCAATAAAGTTCATAAAAATAAAGAACACTAGAATTATACTCATTCATCTCACAGTTCGAGAGTACGTCTAGTCCCCTAACAACATGTAAGAGATTTCAATAATGTTAGAACTTTGTACAAGTCTAAACTAGACTTCTAGACACAAGCTTCTAACCCATCACTAAGGCAAAAACACCTTATAATTAACCAAGTTTAAATAAGAACAATCCTCTCCAATCCAACTCTTTTTCTTCCAACAATCATGGACACCAAAGTATCTACACCGATCAAGTCGAAGAAAAAAAAACAATCCTTTATTTTTCACTCTCTTGTTTTCAACAATCTTCGACAACAAGGTATATATGTAACACCCCACTTTCCACCTAAAAATAACTTATAATATAATTTACGGAATATTTCAGAGTATACATGTAGGATGTCATATCTTTCAAAACTCATAAAATTTCAAGTTACTTTATTGCTTCATTTCTCACAAAAATCTAAATAACGACGAAATAATTAAATTAATTCAGTTCATCACTTTATGCTCCATTTAGATAGCAAGACAATTGTATATCATGCAATAAGATTCCGTCTACTATCAATAAGAGATTAAGGGTGATCAAGTCCTCAATTTGTCAATAGACATTCGATAATCATACTGGAGTATAAACCATCATTACCAACACTTTCTGTTCTTAGAATCGTACTCGCCTTCTTGCACTTCAAACTACGAATCACGGTCCAAACGATTCCAACAACTCTAACCACTCTTGAACTGTCTTCTCAAGCAGTACCTTGTACCAATGACTTGCAATCGGAACATATCCGGGAAGCATCTCTTCTCCCCCACTTAGTTTCACACTACTCCTGCAATAAACAATCAGAAAAGCAACAAGTACCGACAGTGTTGTACACACTTGTCGCGTACAAAGGGATAATGACATTAAGACACTGGTCACAACGACCGACTATGCTCTGATACCACTATTGTAACACCCCTTCTACTTTCCCCACGAATTATATAATTAATCAGAGTTTAACATAACGAAAGGGCGTCACAATTTAAAATTTAAAGTAATAAAACAATCATAACAGTAGTCATGCATTTACTGAAGAACTTTATTAAACGATTCAACCAACAATTATGGTTTACACAACGGAAATAACATAAAACCCGGAATAACACAATTCATAATTATTCCAAACATAAACTCAAAAGAAACAAGTTTAATCCTTAAAATTCCAAAACGATCGTTCCCCAGTGTTACAACTACCAGAGCATGATACTGACACGCGGACTATCTAAATAGCACAGCTCTATAAGCCATCCTCACCAATTCCTGAGCAGCTAATCACTTCAATCTGAAATCATCAAAGTAAGGGTGAGATTTCATCAACAATTAAAATGCATTATATGTTTCTTTAAAACAATAAAACAATCAATACATTATTCCACCCTCATTAGCATCATCAGAATATGATTTACAAATACAATTCACACAGATCATTATGCATATAACAACAATCAATGCAATTATAACACTGGAAACCATCCTAACATGTTATAATTACATATGCAATGCAGACTCAATGCATGTGGTACCAAACGTGAACTAAATTCACACCCTGTTCCGCTTACACCATGGAAACAGAGCTAACAACGATTCCCCCATACACCACTGGGTCACGAATCCAGCCTCACTACCACTATCCACTGGGTACGGGTATTTGCTCTGCAGGTCCAATTCCACATAATGGGAATTAACCATCACCGGAATGCATATGCATGCACATCAAAAGCATGCAACAATCCAAATACGGAACATGATCTCACCACATTATTCCACACATAGCCAACACCAACAATAGCACATGATAACAACAAGTCATGAACATATAACGTTAATTACAACACAGGGAATTAACATACAGCAAGTATACGCAACGAATAATTCACGAATTACAACGAATTCTTGCTACGGAAGCCATATTAATCCTTTAAGATTTCAATTACTGGTTTTGAAAATGTTTTTAATGGATAGTACTCGTGCTAAGCTTTCCAACAATACCAACTATGTCTAAATTGGAGTTACGGTCGTAAAGATATGACCAAAACCGTTTTTAGGAAGTTCCAATCTATTCCAGCACAATATGCATCGATGCATAAGCCTATGCATCAATACATAAACAGCATGTGTCGACACATGCATCATATGCGTCGATGCATACAATTAAAATTTTGGCATTTTTTAGTTTTTGTTCAGTATGCATCGATGCATAACACGTATGTGTCGATGCATAGCTTCAAATTTTGCCTTATGAGTCGATGCATGACTCTATGCATCGATGCATGCTTTTCCCACGCCTCTGGTTTTCAAAGATTTTCCTACTTGCATCGATCCATAGTCCCATGTGTCGACCCATACTGCGATTTTTCCACAAAATCAGTTTATTTCTTCACTATTTTCCAATTCCCATTGATTCCATTCATTACCAAACTTCATATTATCACAGAACATAATTAGATCATGTATTTTCACATCCAATTAACCACCAATTATACTTTCTACTTAGCCTACGATCATCCTACACAAATTAATCGTTCATAATAATTCCAATTGAAGTTTTTACGTCGGGTCATAACGTTAGGGCACAACCTAGAATCCTAATTCGAGATTCCTAACGGATCAATTCATTCTATTGATTATCAAAACCTATAAGGCATAATAATCTGATCAAATCACCCCTTACCTCGCGATGAATCTTCGAATTCTGATGATTTGGCTTTTTCTCCTCTTTCTCTCCTCTTCTCCAAGGTACGTAGAATGAAGTTTTCTAATTCTCTTCTCACTTTTCCTTTATTTATTCCTTTTATTATTCCAAATAATAAAAATAACATAACTAGAATAGTTAGAGCCTTTTACTCTACACACCTCCCAATTCCACCATACACCCTCAATACATCCATTTATTTAATTAATTAATTACATCCATTAATTCAAAAATACCAATAATTAAACCTTTAATTAAATTAATAATTAAAATTCTAATTATTTAATAATTGAATTATTTGGGGTGTCACAACTCTCCCCTACTAAAAAGAGTTTTTGTCCTCGAAAACATACCTTAGACGAAAAGTTCGGGATACGGGTCTTTCATCTGGATCTCTAGCTCCCAAGTGACATTTCCACCTGCTGGTCCTCCCTAAGATACTTTCACCAATGCTATCTCTTTACCCCGCAATTGCTTCAACTTCCGATCCTCAATTCTCGCAGGTAATGCTTCAACAGTCAGATTATCTCGCACCTGTATATCATCTACCTGAATCTCATGAGACGGATCAGCAATGTACCTCCTCAACTGAGATACATGGAAGACATCATGCAAATTCGCAAGCGACGACGGTAAAGCAATCTGATAAGCAACTCTTCCAACCTTCTTGGTAATCTGAAACGGACCAATAAAGCGCGGAGTCAACTTCTTTGACTTTAAGGCTCGACCAATACCAGTCACCGGAGTAACTCGCATAAACACATGATCTCCTTCACTAAATTAGAGATCCTTCCTCCTCTTATCATGATAACTCTTTTGACGACTCTGAGAAGCTCCCATCTTCTCCTGAATCATCTTGATCTTTTCTGAAGTCTGTTGGACAATTTTCGGTCTAATCACAACACTTTCTCCAAATTCGTACCAACACAACGGTGTACGACACCTCCTACCATACAATGCCTCAAACGGAGCCATACCAATACTCAAATGAAAACTATTGTTGTAGGTAAACTCAATCAATGGCAAATAACTATCCCAAGCTCCACCTTTCTCCAACACACAAGCTCGGAACAAATCCTCTAACGACTGAATCGTTCTCTCCGTCTGACCATCTGTCTGCGGATGATAAGCGAAACTCAACCTCAACTTAGTACCCAAAGCTTCTTGCAGCCCCGTCCAGAACTTTGACGTAAACCTCGGATCTCTATCTGATACAATACTAGAAGGAATACCGTGCAAACTTACGATCTTCTCAACATACAATTCTGCCAATCTCTCCATATGATAATCCATTCTTATCGGAATAAACTGAACAGATTTCGTCAACTGATCAACAATAACCCAAATAGAATCACAATTCTTCGCTGTCCTCGGAAAACCAGACACAAAGTCCATAGAAATGCCATCCCATTTCCAATCCGGAACAAACAACGGTTCCATCAACCCTGACGATTTCTGATGTTCAATCTTCGGCTTCTGACAAACCAAACAAGCATAAACAAACTCAGCAATTTCCTTCTTCATTCCAGGCCACCAAAACAATTTTTTCAAGTCATGATACATCTTAGTAACACCGGGATGAATACTCAAACCATTACGATGTCCTTCTTCCAAAATACTCCTCCTAAGTTCTGCATTATCTGGAACACAAACTCTATCACCAAATCTCATAACACCATTCTCGTCAATTCAGAATTCACCTCCTTGACCTTGGTTGATCAATGTCAACTTATCCACCAACCCAACATCAGATTTCTGTCCAGTCCGAATTTCCTCAAGAATACCACTAGTCAGCTTCAACATACCCAACTTAACACTATCAGAAGTAGTCTCACATACCAAACTCAAATCTCTAAATTTCTCAACTAAATCCAATTCTCGAACCATCAACATTGACATATGCAAGGGCTTCCTACTCAATGCATCTGCAACAACGTTTGCCTTACCAAGGTGGTAATTCAAACCAAAATCATAGTCCTTCAGAAATTCTAACCATCTCCTCTGCCTCATGTTTAACTCTTTCTGATCAAAGAGATACTTCAGACTCTTATGATCGCTGAATACTTCGAATCGAGAACCATACAAATAATTCCTCCACAATTTCAAAACAAATACCACAGCTGCCAGCTCTAAATCATGAGTCGGATAATTCCTTTCATGAATCTTCAATTGTCTTGAAGCATAAGCTACTATCTGCTTATCTTGCATCAAAACACCACCTAATCCCTTCAATGACGCATCACAATACACAACAAAAGATTCTGCCGAATTCGGCAAAATCAGAATCGGAACACTAGTCAACCTCTTCTTTAACTCTTGGAATCCTTTCTCACATTCAGTATCCCAAACAATCACCTGACCCTTTCTGGTCAACTTAGTCAACGGTAAAGCCAACTTCGAAAATCCTTCAATGAACTTCCTGTAGTATCCTGCAAGACCAAGAAAACTACGGATTTCAGAAGCATTCTTCGGTGCTTCCCACTGGGATACCGCTTCTACCTTCATAGGATCAACAACAATGCCATTCTTGGAAATCACATGACCAAGAAAGCTTACTTCACTTAACCAGAACTCACACTTGGACAACTTCGCATAAAGCTTTTTCTCTTTCAACAATTCCAACACAACTCTAAGATGTTCTGCATGCTCTTCATCATTCTTCGAATAGATCAGAATGTCATCAATAAATACCACCACGTACTTATCAAGATACGGATGAAATATCCTATTCATATACTCCATGAAAACACTAGGTGCATTAGTAACTCCAAACGGCATAACAGAATACTCATAATGCCCATACCTCATTCTAAATGCAGTTTTCTAAATATCTTTCGTCTTCACACGAATCTGATGATATCCAAATCTTAAATTAATCTTACTGAATACACAAGCTCCAACCAGTTTATCCATCAAATTTCCAATCCTCGGCAATGGATATCGATTCTTGATTGTAACTTTGTTCAACTGCCTGTAATCAACACACAATCTCATCGAACCTTCCTTCTTCTTAACCAACAACACCGGAGCACCCCACGGTGAAACACTAGGACGAATAAACTTATTTTCCAGTAAATCTTCCAACTGCTTCTTCAATTCAGATAATTCAGATGCCGACATGCGATAAGGCGCCATCGACACTGGGCTAGTTCTAGGAATCAAATCTACAGTAAATGCCCCTTCTCTCTCAGGTGGCAATTCACTAACATCTTCCAGAAACACCTCTGGAAGTTCATTCACCACAGGCAATTCACTACCCTTAGCCTTTCCTTTCGCTTCCGTCGAAGAGTACAACATAAACACTACCGCACCATCATTAACAATTGCGCAACCCTGGTCATCCCTCTAAATTCATTGTCCTTATTAGAGTGTTCGTTAACTCATATGGTTCACAAGCTTCTACAAGACTTCATTCATATTCATCACTTTATGCTCCATTTAGATAGCAAGACAATTGTATATCATGCAATAAGATTCCGTCTACTATCAATAAGAGATTAAGGGTGATCAAGTCCTCAATTTGTCAATAGACATTCTGTGATGACTGATTTTTTCATCATGTTGTTTTGAAAACAATGAAGTCGCCACCTAATTTTTATTTGTTCTAAAAAGAACGGGAAATATAGATAAAACCCACAGAATTTGGATAAGGCGGTCTACGTGACCAAAAGATGTGAATTCGGGAGTCGGTTATGCAAGGGGAAGGTATTAGCACCCCTTACATCCATCGTACTCGATGGGACCCATTTAGTTCTAAGTGTTTGTGTGTGTTAAATTGCTAATTCATGAGTTAAAATCGAGAAATAAAAGAAACGGGGTTTATTTATTATTATTTTGAGTTTGGCACGGTTACAGAACCGTGTGCCTACGTATTCTCTTGTGCAATGGGAAAGTCAAAACTCCGTAGTTCCTCTTGAAAAGGTTTTAAATTGGTTGTATTGATTTTATAAGAAAAATCGTGCATTAAATATTTCAAATGCTTGAACTTGGACTTGTTTTGTTTGTTTGAAAAGCTTAAGTCTTTGTTCGTGTTTGAAATGGCTATTGCACACTCTTTGTAAGAAAAGAGTTTGATGATCGCATATGAGCGATAAAAGAGTTTGAGTGAGTTGAGTTATTTTTATATGGGAGATGAGTATTGGACCATAAGCGTTCAACAGCTAATACCCCAAATACTCGGATGAGTGGACAGAAACATCCTAATCATCTTTTTCGACCCAAAAAGTTTGTTGAGAAAAGGTGAGGTGAAACAAGGTTCACGTTGATTAGATTCATTTAAGAAGAAACCAAACATACAGTCGAGGGTCGATACAGGACTGACTACCATATGTTTGGGAGGAGAGAGAGAAGTAGAATATTTATTTATGAAAATGTTTTTGAAAAGAAACTCGACGTTGGATCGAGGTTTAGAAATTTAATTATGGAAGTGTTTTTTAGGAGGTTTTGAAAATGGTTTTGAAAAGGATATTCACAAGAAGTTTTGAAAAAAAATTTAAGTTTGAAAATTTGAAAGAAAACATCTTTTGAAAAGTATTAAGAATACTTAAAATGTCTCATTTTTTACTTAATAAAAATATAATCAAAAAGAAAATATTTTTTTGGATTTTTTTTGACATAATCATAAAATAGGTATTAGTATACTTACCTTGGTTTGAAATGGTCTGGATTATTCTGACCAAGTCCAATGTCAGTTACTTGAAGTGAGGATCAATTTTACAGTGATGGAATGATGATTTGGATTACTTCTATATGATGTATAGAAGGTGTTTGAAGTGAAACATTATAACAAGCACAAGTGAATTAAGAGTTTGGAAGATATGGCTTAAATTTGCATTTTATGAGTTTTGGAAATGATTTATGGAGCAAACTGATTTTGGCTTGTTTTTTTTTTAGGTTTTGAAGTTCCAAAAAATTTCTAAATGATATTTAGAACATTTTAGAATGACACCATTGGTTGGAACTTGCAAGAATTGCAATTTGGGATCCTAAGCTCTTTGAAAAAACTTAGAAAACTTGCAAAATAAGAAAGAAATGAGAAAACAAGTTTGGAATTGTTTTGGTGTCTTTTTGAATGAAGTAGGAACCTCTATTTATAGGCAAAGGATTATGAAAATGTCAAGGTAAAATAAGATTAAAAGAGCAATTTGGAAGCTTAAGGCTTAAGAAAGAATATTCCTTCATTAAATGCAAATGGAATCTTTTTAATCATTACTTAAAAAACTCAAGTGTTTTTTTATTCTTTCCTAGCAATTTACATAAGATTTTTTCTCTTAAATTCTATCTCATGTAGTGACAAGGCTTCTAGAAGGGAGGAAGTTGCAAAACAACTTGTAATTTTGATGCATGATTTTGGAAATCCATGGTTTTGGAGCTCTATGTTTCAAAATTAAAACCCTAGCTAGACAAAGTGTTTTTGCAAGTTCTTGGACTTTTAGAAATCTTGTAACAAGACCTACAACTTTCATGTTTTAGTTTTCTTGAATCAAAATGGATCTAGGTGAAAATGGCCATGAAAGTGAGGAAAAACCATGTTTTTAACACTTGAAAAATTTCTAAGTGTTAGAAAAAATTCAAATCTTGACTTTTGTTGACTTTTCATATTTCTTGATTTTTATGATCATGATGGATTATTTGAAATGTTTTATGATTGAAAAAATTTAGTTTTGAAAAGTTGACCAAAAGTCAAAGTTTGACTTTTAGAGCAGATGAATTTTCATCAGATGGTTCAGAATTTGTCTGATGAAGAAACATGGATTTTGCAATGTTTTGAATCAAGAAATTAGGTCAAGATGTTGCATTGAAGATGTTAAGACCAATCTTCAAGCAAATAGGTCATCCATTGAGCAGAAAGTCAATGATTCACTATCTTGATCAAAACCCTAATTGGTCGATTCAAGGTAGATCATGAGAAAAAGTTGGGAATTTTGAAGATCAAATGTCGATGATTGATTAAGATAGATCATTTTAGGTAAGTGGAGACTCAAACCCTAATTGATTATTTCTTGAACAAATGATTTCTTTTTAATAAAAACCCTATTTTGACTTTAGGAGTACATACGATCATCTGTTACGAAGCTATTAGTGATGCAATGATCTTATAGAAATACAAGGAATAAATTATTGATCTTGTGCACTTTCAAAAGAGTGTATTCCTTGAAGAAGGATGTCTCATGATCACTCCTTATAAACATAAACTCACAAGTTGTTTCCGGAAGTTAAAACCCTGAGCTTAGGAGGGTAAATTTTGGGGTGCGACAGTTGCCCCTATTCAATCATCTTAAACCTAGTAAGTGAGAAAGAGTGGCAGCTTTCGAACGTTCAAGGTGGAAGAGGATTGAATACCAGAGAACCCCGGAAATTTTCCCTACGCGGGAAACCAATGCCAAAAAGCAGATAATATATCTTGACTACAGTCAAGAACAAAACTTGAAGAGAAAACTTGCTAAGCATCAACAGAATTCTTTAACACAACAGTGCCCAATGAGAAATAATTAGGAGATTTCAACAACACTGGGGATAACCGTGTAACCGAAATGAGTTTGACAACAATTTTAATAAAAATGCTATGAGAAGAGAAACGAACTTCTCAAGCGAAAAGAAAAATAATATATTAAGAATTTGACATGATTGGGAACTTAACAAAGAGTTCCCTGATAATTAAGGAATACCTGGAGACCTTAAACAAAATTGAGAAATTGACATGATTGAGAACTTACCAAAGAGTTCCATAATTGACATGATTGAGAACTTAACAAAGAGTTCCCTGATCGACATGATTGAGAACTTAACAAAGAGTTCCCTGATCGACATGATTGAGAACTTAACAAAGAGTTCCCTGATCGACATGATTGAGAACTTAACAAAGAGTTCCCTGATTGACAAGATTGAGAACTTAACAAAGAGTTCCCTGATCGACATGATTGAGAACTTAACAAAGAGTTCCCCGATTGACATGATTGAGAACTTAACAAAGAGTTCCCTGATTGACAAGATTGAGAACTTAACAAAGAGTTCCCTGATAAATAAGGAATACCTGGAGACCTTAACAAAGATATATGGCTAGAACAATATCGGTATTTTGGTGCAAAGTCACGAGAGCCATGGCATCTTGAATGTCTTTAGTATGTAACTTTTGAGTTACCAGAACAAAATTAGTAGCGCACCGAGTACAATTCTCGGGATAAACAAAACAATATCCGACACCGGCGTGATATAGATGTTTATGAAGTCGGTAAATCTTGTTTAAGCGTTTACACGATGAGAGATCTTCTTGAACATGTACGGACATGTTGAACAACCACGAGTTGACAAGATCTTCAATTTGTATGCAGATAGCTTTACGGTGATGGAAGAATCGATTTTGTGATTGAAAAACTTCTAGGGTAATGAGCTTCAATTTCTTTGGCATTATATAGACAATGCGTTGTAAGCGGATATGTGGATCAGCGTCGTGGAGAAATATCTTGAGATTGAATAAACATCCGCGGTGGATATTTATTTGTTGAGTAGTTGATGACTTCGGGAAATAAACGCACGAAGTTTGATGTAATTTTAAAACATTTCGAGGAGTAAATTGTGGAAGCCACGCCAATAGTATTCTTGAGAAGATTCTTGTCGAAAGAAATCTTTGAAAATACCAAGAATGATATTGTAATAATCCTTTGAAGGAGACTCACTTGCGAGTAAATTAAGCTTCGCTAGAAACCTCGTAAGAAAACCGTGTGGAAAAGTCCTTTGGGATTCCGGTTGATAATTTCTTGACATTAGAGTCCGTCTCGAAAAGAAGCTGTTTATTGGAGAAGAAATCTCGATTGGAGAAACCATCAATTGTTGAAATCCATACAAGTATATCACTTGTCTTTGGTCTTTGTAGAAAAGAGGATAATTATATAAATCGAAATTAATCCTTCCATTCGATTCTTAAGAGGATAATTATGTTTTTGAAAAATACGCAAGATAGATAAACTAATGCATAATACGATATGGATATGATTTTTTATTTATTTATTTTTAATGCAAATGGTATATGATTTCACATCTCTTGAGAGAAGGAAGACATCACTTGGGGAATTTGATTTTGCAATCCTGTTGTCACAAGAGTTCACTGGGGATGATTGATTGCTTCTCTGGGGAAGAGACTTCATTGGAGAATTGACACTGCTGTCGACCTATCTTTCAACCAAGTGTTAGACTACTTTGGGAGAAAAAGCAATTGTCATTTGAGAAAAAAGTCTTTGGCCGCATTCAACACATTCTGAATAGATCCCAGATTTTGGCAAAGGTTCATGTATGAATATGTCGTGACATGACATGAATGGATGAATGCATGAGTATACGGGTTGATGTATTGGGTTATCAACTGAATTCCCGACACCGCTGAAAGAAATCAAATGAAGGGTGACGACCATAATCCAGGTTACAAATGTTATTGCAATGATTTTTCACAGGGAAGATATCTTTTGATCAATCACAAACACCAAGGTGGAGTACGGAGGTAGTTCAATTCGAAGCGTAATACTTAAAAGTCGGTCACCCCAATATTCCGTAAATCAAAGCAATTTTAAGTTTCAAAATTTCATTGTTTCACCATTTTGAATGGTTTTAATTTTATCTAAAACAACAGCAGCATTAAGTTAGTCATACAGAAAAGATAAAAAAAAGTAAGACAAGAAATGAAGTTCAACTGAACAATTATTTTATTTAAAATATGAGAGAGAAACAACTCATAAGTAGGGATTTTGTACATAAAGATGCACATTCCTTTAGGAGGAACATACGGAAAAAGCGAATCTAACAACGAAATTGAAACTGAACTTTATTGAACCAAAACATGCTATTCCCCCTCCTGACTGCTATTCTTCATCACTTCGCTTCTGAAGATGGTGATTGAACTAATCCTTTCCATCTGAACTTTTGTTGTGGTGCGGAGACACACACTGCAGCATTATGTCTTTATACATTCCCTAACTTTTGCGTGAACCATTTTCAGAAGATTTTGGTTCACCGGGATATCTACCCTTTTTTGCTTAAGCCGCCCTTTCGGGTTTTCAGCTTACCGGGCTTAATTTTTTTCTTCTTTTTATTTTATTTTTTAGACATAATACTTCTTGACTGCGTCTGAGTTGATAGCGTGTGCCAAATCTTCTCCGTCCATGTTGGTGAGAACAAGAGCTCCTCCCGAGAAAACTTTCTTTACCACGTATGGTCCTTCATAGTTTGGCACCCACTTTCCACGAGGATCTCTGTGTGGAGAGATTATCCTCTTTAGCACCAATTCGCCCACCTTGAACTCGGGGCGTACTTTCTTGTCGAAAGCCCTCTTAATTCTTTTACGATAGAGTTGTCCATGACAAATGGTACATCAATCTCTTTTCTTGATCAGTTGAGTTGGTCATATACATTACGGACCCATTACGCCTCTTCCAACTCCGTTTCCATCGAACTACGAGAGAAGGAATCTCAACTTCTATAGAATCTGCCTCCATGCCATAAGCGAGTGAGTAAGGCGTGGCTCTGTCGAGTGCGACAGACGTTCTATACCGTGCAAGCGAAGGCAACATCGTTCAATCCTTATGCGTCTTCACCATCTTCCGATTTTCTTGATATTCTTGTTGCCTCAACGGCACCATTCATCTTTAGTGCAGTAGGGAGATGAATTGTGATGATCGATCTTGAGCGTGTCACATAACTCCTTCATCATCTTGTTGTTGATTCGTCCCATTGTCGGTGATAATCTTGCTAGAATACCGTAGTGACGATTATGTTATTCTTGATAAGCGGGTAACCACTTGTCGTGTCACGTTCGCATATGAAGCGACCTCAACCCACTTGGTGAAATAGTCTATGGCAACTAGTATGAGCGATGTCCATTGGAAGCTTTCGGCTCAATCATTCCGATCATATCAATTCCCCATAGAGAATGGCCATGGAGAGGTCAAAACATTCGGTGAGGGTGGCACATGCATCTTATCGGTGAATCGACATTTGTGACATTTCATTGTATAAACAACACGGTCTGTTTCCATGGTCATCCAATAGTAACCGACCACGAGAATCTTCTTCGCCATTGCATGCCCATTTGCGTGAACACCAAAGAACCTTCATGAATTTCTTTGATAAGTTGATGCGCCTCGTGTCCATCCCGCATCGAGCAAGACCAAATCAAAATTCGCTTATACAACACCCACTACTCAAGAAAAGTTGGCGGACAACTTCCTCAAAGTCTTCTTATCGATAATAGATGCCGCTTTACGGGTACTCGCTCGTTTCTATGTATTGTTTGATGTCGTAGAACCAAGGTTTACCGTCGGTTTCTTCATCGACCATCATCTGATGGGAGTTCGTCTAGGCGCTCGATAGTGATGGAAGGCGCTTCATTAGCCACTTGACCTTGAACATTGAAGACAAAGTGGCCAAAGCATCATTCTGGTTTTCCTCTCTAGGAATATGATGGAAAGTAATCTCATCAAAATGCGGTATCGGTTTCAAAACATGATCTGCATGCGGAATCAACTTTTCATTACGAGTTTCCACTCTCCTTTGACACGGAAAGCGATGGTGAATCTCCATAAACTTCGAATTTTGATTCTTAAATCAATGGCTTCAATCCAGAAGATGCAAGCTTCATATTACGCCATGTTGTTGGTACAATCGAAGCAGTTACGGCGTGAATGGAATATGAAAACACATCGGAGAAGTTATAATTGCCCCTATTCCATGCCCTACTGCATTGGATGCCCCATCAAACACAAGTGTCCACCGGGATCCTGGCTCGGGTCCTTCCTCGGTCGAGGATGTTGCATTCTACGATAAACACGGCGTCTTAAATGCGGGAAGTCAAACCTCATCGGTGATAGTCCTCCATTGGTGGGCGAGATATACGATACCACACTTCCTTGATAGCTTTAAGGTTATATATTGAATATCATATTGGATAGTAACGCCAAGCGTCTGATCCTTCCAACCAAAGTGGGTTTTCAAAGATATATTTGATAGGGTTCATCTTGGATATCGACATCGTAGTGTGACACACCATGTATTGTCTCAAGCGACGGCGCCCATGCTAAAGCGCAACAAGTTTTCTCTAGCAAAAGTACCGACTTTCACATTCGTGAACTTTTACTCGGATAATAAATTTCATGCTCTTTCCTTCCCGTTTCATCGTGTTGCCCCAGAACACAACCCATAGATCCTTCGAGTACGGTGAGGTACATTATGAGAGGCCTCCCAGGCACAGGTGGTATCAAGATAGGTGGCTCTTGTAAGTACTCCTTGATCTTATCAAATGCTCGCTGACAATTATCATTCCATATGATGGATTGATCTTTCTTCAACAACTTGAACAAAGGTTCACAAGTCATCAAATGCGATATGAGCGGAAATGTAATTTAGCGCCCGAAACCACAATTTCCTTCTTCATTCTTGGTGCTGGCATTTCTTGAATAGCTTTTACTTTGTCGGGGTCTACCTCGATACCTCGTTGACTTACTATGAATCCAAGTAGCTTCCCGGACTGGACTCCGAAAGTACACTTGTTAGGATTCAATCGAGTTTATATTCCTCGATCTTTCAAATAGCTTTACGAGATGGACAATATGCTCCTCTGATGCGAGACTTGGCAATCATATCATCCACATAGACTTCAATTTCTTTATGCATCATATCATGGAAAAGGGCTACCATGCCTCTTTGATAAGTTGCCCATGCATTCTTGATCAAAGGCATGACTTTGTAAGAAGGTGCGGTCTTGAGCGTCGTCTTCATCATATCTTCGGGTCCATCTTGATCGATTGTATCGGAGAAACCATCCATGAAAGAAAGCAGAAGTCTTGTGCTATCGACCAAAACATCAATGTGAGGTAAAGGAAAATCGTCCTTGGTGGCTCGATTCAAGTCTCTATAGTCTACACATCCGAACCTTTCCATCCTTCTTGGGGACAGGTATAATGTTGGCAATCAATCGGATATACTAACACGACAAGGAAACCGTCGAGCGCTTCTTGACTTCATCTCGATCTTCTTGGCCATCTCGGGATCGTCCTCCTTGGTCTACGCTACAGGCGAGCATTCGGGCTTTAGTGGCAACTTGTGCATAACGATATCGTATCAAGTCCGGCATGTCTGATATGACCGAGCAAACACATCTACAAACTCTCGCAATAAGTTGACCAACTCATCTTTTATCTCTTGCCTAAGGCGGTTCCAACTTTGACTTCTTTTGATCCTCTTGATGCAGTTGATCACATCCGGTTCACGATGAGTTTGGATCATCTTATCCTCGTGTTCAACGGACGCTAACTCTTGAGGAGTTCATAGTCTTCTTCACCATCATCTTGGCTTGGTTGATCGGGAAATTGAAGTCAAAAGGAATTATAGCATGGCTATGTTCAATAGGCTCAGTTTCAGGTGATCTGCGTAAATGATTGATTTTATCTTTTAGATATGCATGTTTATTTAGCAGGAAAAACAATGAAAGTGTTGTTGTTTTTATTAATATGCAATGGAAAACAATAGTAAAAAAAACAATATAAAAAGGATCTCAAACTGAATAACAAAATGCGCTTTTTAATGAAGATAAAAATTTATTCATTAAACGGAATAAGCCCTACAAAGCAATCCTTTGTGCCTTGGGCAGAGCACATGAGTTTTGTTTTAAAACAAGAAATTACTTTGATAATGAAATGAGAGGGGTAACGTCCTTGACAATCCAATTCTTGAGGGCCACAGGAGAATCGAAACACCATCGAGCAATCTCCTGTCGCTCATCATCTTCAGGGCATTGATAGCCTTCTCAGAGCGGAAACCCTTTGCAACAAAAGTGTCCTCTAGACGAGGGATCTTGCCTTTTCCTATTTCTGAACTTCCATTGATCCTGGAGGATGGTTGATAGCCAAGCCGCACTTGTCCTTCTTTTCTTCCACATTTATTACCATTCCCGACCTTGAGGTTTAGGCCTCGATAAGAGCCTTGACATCTTGCCAGCGGGTCATATTACCTCTGGGCTTTCTGATCTTCACTTCCTTTTGCACATTTCCAACAATCTCTAAAGCTTAAAGAGGGTCTCATGCACCTCATCTCGACGTCCACATACTTGAACTCAGACAAGTGACTAACGAGATAGTCTTCTTCACCACTAACCTCCACCACTTGGTTGTTTAACAAGAACTTCAATTTCTAATGTAATGTTGAGGTGACAGCCTTTGCACTGTGTATCCAGGGTCTTCCCAACAAACAGCTATAAGCTGGAAAGATATCCATCACTTGAAAGGTAATGTTGAAGAGTTGGGGTCCGATAAGTACTAGAAGATCAATCTCCCCTACTGCCATCCTGCGCGATCCATCGAAAGCCTTCACAATTAGAGAGCTGGGTTTCATAATTGCCCCCTCTACCTGCAGCTGAGCCAATGTCGTCTTTGGGATTACATTCAGAGCTGAGCCCGTATCAACTAGAACTCGGCAGAGTCGTTCCACCACATGTGAAATATGAAGAGCCATGTTATGACTACCTTCATTCGGGGAGATCGTCGGTGAATGACAAGCAGCTACCATCATTTAAGCTCGAAATTGCAACATCTAACTGATTGATTGTGATATCTTCAGACATGTATGAGTTGTCAAGAAACTTCAACAGGGCCACCTTGTGGGCTTCAAAACTTCTTAACAGAGACAAGATTGAAATTTTCGCTGGAGTCTGACTAAGTTGATCAACTACCTTGTAGTCACTCCTTTTGATGATTTTTAAAGTCTCATCACTTGGCTTAAAGATATCCTTCAGTTCTTCTGCACTCAAATTGGTAACTCCAACTTTCTTTGGAGGAATATCTGACAGTTTTTCTGCACCTCTGTTCTTCATTGGATCTTGATGGTAAACTCGACCGCTACGGGTCATACCACTTGGACCGGTGATGTTCTCAACAGTAGTTTCTTCCAACACCATTGGCTTGCCACTTACGACAACTTCAGGTTTATAATTCCAAGGCACAACTTTTGTATTTTCATAAGGGATTCGGATAGGCGGGTAAACCGTCATTGGTTCCACTGCTGTAACTGGCTCTTCTTCTTGGATAGGAGATACATGAAGTCTCCTATTATTGATGAGTGGTACCACTACATCCGCTTCCATTTCAGCGGGAGCTCGGCTAAACTGGATCAAATGTTGATACATCAATCCTTGCAGGTAATTCTTGAACTTTACACAATGTTCGGGATTGTCTTGACAAATCAAACAGCCATCATGACCTTCCTTTAATAGATCAGCATTCTTCAATTCTTCAAACACCTTCTTCAAAGGCATCTTCAACTGATCCACCTTCATAACCAGACCTCCTTCTTCAATTAAAGCATTCACTGATGATGTCCCATGCCTCAGTAATGGATTATTAGCTATGTTGGGGACATCAGCGAAAGTTAACAGTTTTCGATCAATCAATTCCTAGACTTTGCATTTGAAAGCGAAACAATCTTCTGTAGTATGCCCTGGAGAGTTAGCATGGAAAGCACATTTGGCGTTCTCATTAAACCATGGCTTGGGAGGCCCTGGAACAGGCTTCAATTCCCTTGGCACCACCCTTCCATCTTGAATTAGATACGGCAATAGACTAGTGTATGTCATAGGAATAGGCTGAATTTCTTCCTTAGTATACTTGTGATAGTGTGGGACTTACATTGAGCAGGACCCTTGTTCGGACTCTGATTTGTTGTTGTTGTTGAATTTGGTTACGAGGAACTGAGTTGAATCTGACATTGGCATTTGCATAGGTTCTTGTCTGGCATACTCGGATATTGCATGGCGCCACATAAGGATATGACATATATGGGATCGGACGGGGCGGACCTAGTGGATCTTCCCTTCCTCTTCCATCCATATACAACATTGGCCTCCTTCCTTTTGAAACCATTGAACGTCTTTTTTACTGCAGACGATCCTACATTCCCTCCGGAAATCTTTCTGGTTTTCAATCCTTCTTCAATTTTCTCATCCACCATCACCAGGTTAGAGAAATCAGAGAAAGTGCTTCCAATCAACCTTTCATAATACTGTACGGGCAAAGTTCCCATAAACAGATCATTCAACTCCCTTTCTGCTAAAGCCGGTTGAACCCTCGAAGCCACTTCTCTCCACCTCTGAGCGTATTCTTTAAACGATTCCCTCTCCTTCTGAGACATGTTCTGAAGTTGTACACGATTGGGGGCCATAGTAGTATTGAAATGGTATTGTTTGAAGCAAGCCTTTGGACGGATCATCCACGGCGGATATTCGTCTTTTCGAGTTGCATGTACCAATCAAAGATGACCGAGACTATCTTGAAAGTAGTGGATCATCGACTTCTTATTCTTGACATGTCTTTGGTGATACATCCTTAGATGGGTATCGACAGCTCACCCCTTGTACTTCTCAAAATCGGCACTTTGAACTTGGGAATGACAACATCGGGCACAAGACACATGTCTGCGGCGCAAACCAACATTCTTCCTCTCAACTCCTTCATACGCTCGGCAAGCTCTTTGCACATCTTACGGCGGCCACGTCCTGGAAAGGAGCTGGGTTACCCGCGGACTCCACGTTCTGGTAGAACTGCCTCATGTAGTCATCTTGCTGATCTTCCTCACCTTGAGGAGCTGTAGACCATAGATGCTCTTGTTCATCCTCCTCTTGCCTTTGCTCGTCATTCCCCATAGCTTGGTTAGCGACATGGGAGGCAGAAGCGTTTCCCTGATTCTCTGCTCCGTTGAAGAAGTCAGCTGACATCCCAAAGAATGGAGGATTAAGTGCTTGCACTCTTGGAAATGGAGTATCGCCTCGGAGAGTCCTCATGTTTTCGGTGACGACGAGAGGAACGACAGCAGCTGCGTTGTTAGCTGTAGCTACACGGCAGCGATGCGGCGATGTGCCCGCTCTTCCTCTCTTTCATGCTGAGCCATAAGCATCTCCATCAATTGATCCATCTTGATCTTCAGAGTGTCGATGTCATCTTGCATAGCCATTTGCTTTGTTGCGTACTGATCCATTGCCCTTCTTACGTTAGTTCTGGTTTCGTACGGGCTTCGAGTATTCAGCTTGAATCTGACGAGAGAAAATGTAATGAGCCTAGTGTTCTTGTTTTTAATAACATGCATGATTATGTATGATTAATGCAAAATGATTATGATTGGTTCCCATTCTTACGAATTTTTATCGGACCCAATCACTTATAAGCAACAATAGCGACAAGCGGATAAGACTTCTTCATTCTAAAAAAGTTAAGTACAAACATCAGTTCTTGCGAAGAAAGTAAAGAAACAAGACTCGCAGGCCTGCCATTAGTGTCTTATAGATACCATGAAGCTGGAAAATTCACAAAGGTTACAAAGACTAGAAATGTTGTCCTCTTGGGGCTGAACTCCCTTATCTCCTTCGCGTTCCACCATGTCTTTGCAAAGATAGATGAAATACTCCACTTTGGGGCACTGGTCCTCTTCTAAGTCCTCGATGGTGATTGAAGTCTCCATGGGACCTCCACCATTAGTTACTGCGAACTCCACCAAACACGAATAGTTGTCATACAAGCTCTTGTTTTGTTCTTCAATAGTGAAAATGGTCTCTCCCTATTCACCCAAAGCTCATTCGCGGGCTTCTTCTTCCCTCATATTGGACTTCTAACTCTCCATACGATGCTTCCCACGACCACAAGATCCTCGCGATGTCCAACTCTTGGATTTTTGAGCTAATTCCTCGAGTCGACATTACGTGCCAAGCGGGCTTCTTCTTTGAGGCGCGTTTGCGCAAAGGATTCAATGTCTTTTAGTGCGACTTTCAACTCTTGGATCGAGTGGTAAGAGTTGTTTTCAAATCGACTTTGCTTTGATGGCTCGCTCTTCATCCGTGAGCTTTCCCTCTTTGTTGTTCGTACAGCTAGCTTTCGATTAAACTCTGTTAACTCAAAGTTGGCACATCAAGTTGTCTTTTATCACGGAACTTCGCTTTCTATTTCTACCGCTCGACTCTTTAGCGGATCATCATCCCTTTCTCGAGGCTTTGCATCAAATCATCCTTTTCTCGGGTAACACAAGTAAGGATAGCTTGTTGTCGACCCTCTTGACTTGCATTTCGAATGGTGAGCTTAAGCTTGTTGAATTCTTGATAGGAACATGAGTGGCTTCAAGTTACGGAGCCTTGGCGGAAACCACGAGCATACGGAAGTTTGACTTCTTTGACCCTACCCATCACCCCTTGCTTATAGGGTTCTTTGGCCACACATCTCTTTTCCCCAATTCTCTTCCTTTCCTATGGATCCGAGTCAAGCGCTTCGATTTGCCTTAATAAGCGAGGAGTTTCTTTCCCAAAGTCCTCCAGAGAAGCTCTTCCAACACTGCATCATTAGGCTCGGTTCAAAGGATAACCGCCTTAACGCCAACCTAGGGTTGTAATTAATACAGCCTTGAGATCCCATCAATGGGACATTGGGAAAATCTCCACAATTAGTAATAATTTCCCCCACATTCCAATTTGGTAAGTACCAAACTATAGCATCTGAAGTGAGGCAAGCCAACGTCGAGCCATGACAAATCCTTGACACATCGTACCACGGACCTCACGGTCGGTAAGTGAGATAAAAACCATGAGTACAACAGAGGAGTACAACATAGAACTACACCTCTCTTCTTCTCATGCCTTACATGGAGGTGATAAAGCATATCTGCCATAAGAGCGGGGATAGAATTTTTTCTGGAAACAAACACATTAACAGCATATTCTTCCACGAACTCTTCTTCACCACTCGGAAACATAACAATCCCAAAGATGAGTAGAGCAAGAACAACATAAAAAGCATTCGTATTACCCGCTTCTGCCAATTCCTTCGCCTTGTTCTCTAATGCCTTTCGGGGAATCCCTTTAGCCTTGCACAAGGGCGCAACTTCTCTTACTGGAAGATACAACACTTCGGCTAATCGGTCACATGTCACTCTTTCTCCCAAGATGGTGAAGGGGATACCATCTTTCAGAGGCCACCCTAGCAGAATCTCGAACTCTTCAATGGTCGGAGTCAGTTGAAAGTCTTGAAAAGTGAAACACCGGAGCGGAGAGTCATAATACTGGTACAAAGCAACCATAGCTCGTACATCAACATTTGTATCCAACAGCTTCAGAATGTGACCATATCTTCTGGTGAAAGTGGTCATATCAGCCTTCTTAACCTTTTCTTTCAGACGTAACAGGACCTCCAACTTCGGCATCTTGACCTTGATCGGATTGGTATGCCTTTTCTCATCCATTTGTTAACTGTTTGCTTATGTGAACCAAGTCCTTAGGATTCCTTCAAAATCGGAACAAATAATGTTGATGATTAATTCATGCATGCCGGATGCGATGTAATGTGATGCAGAATTAGCATGTTAAAGTTTTTTAGAGTGGCCGGGTATTTTTGACATCTACCCAACAATTCCCCCCTGGGTGGCTCTTAGGGTTTTTGATACAACAAACACAAATTCTTGTGCATCATAAAAATACTTACAGCATACAACCCTTCTCTTTTCTCTCTTTTAGAGAATTTGGTTTGAGGGAGAGTTACGTATTAACCGAATAGACAAAGCAGGTCTAACAATCCGACAAACGTAACCCTCGATACCGGGATCTGAACAGGGAGCCCAAAATCATTGATCCCAACTTGGGTGTATCATTTTCACCGCAAATAAATTTGTGATTAGATGATATATCCAAGAACGTCTCATTTGAGCATTCTTAAAACTTACAGGTTAGGTTTCCTTAAAGGTCAAAACTAGGGGAAAAATCCCTTCTAACAACACTATCGTCAATGCAAAAATAACTTGCAATCGGCGATAATGTCTTCGAAAGAACCTCCCCTAGGTGTGGTCTTCGCACCAACATACAAGACATTTCCGTCTAGCAAATGAATACTACGCAACCACTCTAATTTATGTGTTCTATAGCCTTGGTAGTGGGATTTTCCTTTAGTCCCATCCAATATTCCCACACAACAATAATATATCAATAAGATAATAATTAAAGCGATAAGAAATAAATGACTAATTTAAAACACAAAAATAGAGTGATACAAAGAAAGCGAAAATAAACACACATACGAAGAGCTAAATTAGGGTTGACACGCTTAGTCAAAATATCCCCAGTGAAGTCGCCAGCTGTGATGACTGTTTTTTCATCATGTTGTTTTGAAAACAATGAAGTCGCCACCTAATTTTTATTTGTTCTAAAAAGAACAGGAAATATAGATAAAACCCACAGAATTTGGATAAGGCGGTCTACGTGACCAAAAGATGTGAATTCGGGAGTCGGTTATGCAAGAGGAAGGTATTAGCACCCCTTACATCCATCGTACTCGATGGGACCCATTTAGTTCTAAGTGTTTGTGTGTGTTAAATTGCTAATTCATGAGTTAAAATCGAGAAATAAAAGAAACGGGGTTTATTTATTATTATTTTGAGTTTGGCACGGTTTCAGAACCGTGTGCCTACGTATTCCCTTGTGCAATGAGAAAGTCAAAACTCCGTAGTTCCTCTTGAAAAGGTTTTAAATTGGTTGTATTGATTTTATAAGAAAAATCGTGCATTAAATATTTCAAATGCTTGAACTTGGACTTGTTTTGTTTGTTTGAAAAGCTTAAGTCTTTGTTCGTGTTTGAAATAGCTATTGCACACTCTTTGTAAGAAAAGAGTTTGATGATCGCATATGAGCGATAAAAGAGTTTGAGTGAGTTGAGTTATTTTTATATGGGAGATGAGTATTGGACCATAAGCGTTCAACAGCTAATACCCCAAATACTCGGATGAGTGGACAGAAACATCCTAATCATCTTTTTCGACCCAAAAAGTTTGTTGAGAAAAGGTGAGGTGAAACAAGGTTCACGTTGATTAGATTCATTTAAGAAGAAACCAAACATACAGTCGAGGGTCGATACAGGACTGACTACCATATGTTTGGGAGGAGAGAGAGAAGTAGAATATTTATTTATGAAAATGTTTTTGAAAAGAAACTCGACGTTGGATCGAGGTTTAGAAATTTAATTATGGAAGTGTTTTTTAGGAGGTTTTGAAAATGGTTTTGAAAAGGATATTCACAAGAAGTTTTGAAAAAAAATTTAAGTTTGAAAATTTGAAAGAAAACATCTTTTGAAAAGTATTAAGAATACTTAAAATGTCTCATTTTTTACTTAATAAAAATATAATCAAAAAGAAAATATTTTTTTGGATTTTTTTTGACATAATCATAAAATAGGTATTAGTATACTTACCTTGGTTTGAAATGGTCTGGATTATTCTGACCAAGTCCAATGTCAGTTACTTGAAGTGAGGATCAATTTTACAGTGATGGAATGATGATTTGGATTACTTCTATATGATGTATAGAAGGTGTTTGAAGTGAAACATTATAACAAGCACACACTACAAGAAAATTGGCAGATTGCGACAGGTATTTTTGTAGATTACGACGGTTAAAACCGTCGCAATTTGCTTTCCACGACGGTTGCTTTACCGTCGCAGAAGTGTTTGTCCCCAACCTATTTCGCGACGGTTACAAAAACTGTCGTTCAAGTTTACGACGGGTTTGGAGCTGACATAATCAAGTATTGGCGACGGTTCGATACTGTCGTGAATATCTTTTGAGTTTCTTTTAATTATTGATGGTGACGGTTCAATACTGTCGTGAATATCTTTTGAAATTGATTAAATTGTTTATGGCGACGGTTCGATACTGTCATGAATATCTTTTAATTATTGATTAAATTCTTTTATTTTTCTATTATATATATTTTTTATTTAAATTATTATCTATGTAAAAAATTTTAAATATAGTTTTTTTTTGTGTTATTTTTTTCTTTAAATTATTTCTTCTTTAATATATTTATTTAATAGGGTCGTCATCTACACGTCCAGGTTGATTCCATCTAGTCTCAATATTTTCTAGATATCTTGAACAAAATGTAAGAATCTCTTCAAAACGGTATCCTTCTGCAATAGATCCTTCTGGTTTTGCCTTATTACGTACATACGATTTAAGTTTTCCCAAGTACCTATCATTGAACCACAATAACACTAGTTAAAAAAACTTTCTACTTTCTAATTAAGTTAGTAACATTAGAACAAAATCACATAGTTTACCTTTCAACAGGATACATCCAATATTCGGATACATCACATATATCACATATATCACATATATCACAATAATTTTGTCATATTACATCACATATATCACATATGAATTTTACCGCCAAAACCACATCAGTAATAATCTGCAAATCGATCACAAAGTCAAAATTTAATATATATTTATTAAAAGGATAAGAAACAAACAAGTAGTGTCTCAGACTTTCGGTGTTTACCATGCAGCATATCATTTCAAAACCAGCTTCTAGGAAGAATTTTCTTCTACCAAATCTGTCAACTAAAAACATTGAGATGACAGTAGCAACAAGGAGAGCTCCATTGGTAATAAAAGGCGAGAAAAAGATCGTTAGCTCGAATCTAAACTACGAAATATGCGGTGCATAAAGAGGATGGAATTATTTCATTAGCTGTTGGAATCTTGGAATCCTAATGCTCGATTATTAGTTAAGTCATACTTCCTCTTTAGAAGTATCTTAAGCGGACTCTTCACTACACATGCTAATTAAGCTTGCATCTTTTAGATCTTCAAATTCACTTCAACATTTTTGTACCTCTAACTTTCTCCAAGACTTTTCTTGCTTCATCCAACCTTCCTTGTTCCACAAGACTATTAGGTGTCTCACAAAAAATACCTCCGGAAGCATCGAGCTGCTGGAATAGCTGCCAAACCAAGTGATATTCTCCAACCATGAGGATGGATTGTGTCGATGAAATAGTTCACTAAGTTTGCAATTAAGATTCCGCACGGTTGTGAATTAAACAGTTGGTTTCTGCTCCTCGGTGCTAGCGGTGCCATTTCAGACAAATACAAAGGAACATCCTGCACAATTTGACACACAGTTAGAAAGAAAACAAACAAATGTAAGTAGCTTAATCCGTGTAACCGATACATGTCACTCACTTGATTTCCAAAGCCAATGCCACCACCAAGAAAGACTCTACCAATGATTAGCATTGGAATATTACGGCACTGCATTGAGTATTGCTCCAATAAGAAAACTAAGACTCTACTATGATAGTTGCCTTTCTCCCTTTCTTTCTTGTCAAGTGAGAAGCAAAAAGTCATAACAAGCGCCGAGAAATAAAGAGACGACGTAAAAAGCGTCAACACTTGATTGTCATATTTACAATAGTCAGTCTCATTCAAATGAGCCTGCTTCTTCGTGTACACGTCCGGAAAAAATCTCTTCAAGAAATCGTCCATTGAAGTCACAACACCTTACAAAATACAAATAAAATTCTTGTGATTTCTTACTTCAATGCCAATAATTGAATATCATTAATGCATTAAATCAGCCATAAGTAGTACTAACTTCCTAAACAAAACAGAATCTCTATAAAGAGAATATTATAGGTGAAATCATTATTGACTTTGAACGCTAAATGTAAACCGTAAGTTTCCTACTGCATAAAATCAATTTTTACATAGCAGAAGAAGCAGAGGAGTAGCTTCTGCTGCTTTCAAGAATTACCCCAGACCCAACAAGGATAAAGCCAAAAGGCACTCTTTCGAGATCGAATGATAGCTGAAACAAAAGTTTCGTACCAAAGTCTGACTTTTTGAAGCAAGACAGTTAGAACTCTAAGGCTTTGCTTTTCTGGCAAACTCTACCACTAAAGAGTAAGCACAGCACTAGTGAAAATTCACACTCAATATACTTCTTCTGTTTACTTTAGTTAATAAAACTAAAGTAAGTCTCAATTTGTCTCTCAGTTTCATCCTATTTTTGCTATTTACAATAATTCAACTAATCTTTCATTTGTCTCTATCTCTATCATAATTAAATAGAGTCATCCATTTTCAAAATGTAAAAAGATCTTTAACAGTGATGAAATGTGTAATGAGAGACTTATGGAACTTTCTACTTGAACCCAAACTATAAAAAGACTCACTAGAAAGATCTATCAAATTCTAAGTTTAGAATGAGATTCGTAAACCATGAAAATCTTCAAACTAGTCTGATATCTCTAGAAAGATAAAGCATGTATTTTGTAGCTTAAAAGACATACAATAGGATTAAGCATGTATTTGTTACTGTGTTGTTACAGATGACAGATTTACAAGTTTTCAAATCTTACCTAATTAAATACTTTTAATATGTTTGTATCACCTGTTTCAATTATTAAATACCAATTCGAAAAAATACAGGAGCATTTTGAATTATGTTAACTTCAATGATCAATTTGCTGTTCTGTCATTTATTAGGATGAGACAACAGCAGCCAAAACCCAGAACTTAAGTTGACATTAGAAATGACAAAATACAACACATGACACAATCATAATGCAATTATACAATCAAATGCAAAACCAATCTATCATAAGAAACCTAATTACTATTTATTTTAGAAACAGAATTAGACAGATTTAGAGTATTACTGTGTCCTAAATAAGTAATGACTTCTACTAGCTTTCTTAAAAGTATGTGTAGATGCAAAACCCTATCAATCAGAAGAAACCTAATGATTCTGTATTCATCCTAGAAACAAAATTAGATAGATTGTGTAAAGTATTGTGATGTAGTACTCAATAAGATTCATCACAGTGATGACTTCTAAACCAAATTGTGTTCTAGCTTTTTTAAAAATATGTGTGAGATGCAAAACCCTATCAATCAGAAGAAAACTTATGACTTTGTATTTTCCTGTTGCATTGCTTCAATATCCAACCGAGCTTCTCATTCCAGCAAAGGGAACTGTGAGTGCTCTGCAACCAATTCAACACAAACAGCCAAATTAGTTGCACAATCAAACAGCAGATGTTGGTGACCAAGTGAGCTCTCTATTCATACCAGATTTTGTTTTCACTACTCTTGAACACATCAAATTTTCTTAACTATTCAAATTCCTATTATAAACACACATGGAGCATTTTCGGTCTTTCTACCGCCTAACTATGATATTAGCCATTGCTATGGTTATGCTGCCGCCTACCTTGATTACTACACCGTGTAACATATCAATGGTAACCAGTTCGATAAGTCCTTGCATGAGCTTCCTCACAAATAGCGTGGCAATGGAACCTCACCCACTGCGATTCTTTGATTCCATCAAGTCCCTCACAAGTGGAAGCAAGGATTATGTGTCTCCTTGTCAGCAATGTTCCTTTTCAATTACCAATCAACGAACCTTAGCTATCTCTCTTCCCGTGCTAAGTAACCGGTGTTCCACTTCAATGCAAAAGTATTGTTTCCTCAATCTTGATTCTTTCTTTTTATGGAACAAATGTTTAAAGTTTATAGTGATTTTAAGTCATTAACACAACATATTAGAAAACCTAAAACAAGCACAAAAATCGAAATAAAACCTAAAACAACAAATTAGAAAACCTAACATCAATTCAATATATTCAAACTCAAAATCAATCATCACAAAGAGCTCAACCATAAGATTCAAGTGAATCTCCAATCTGAAATCAATGGCGAGAGAGAGATGAGAACAATGCAAAACTAACCGTGTTTGAAGAAATGAACGCAAATAGCGGTTTGAAGAGATGAACGAGATGAGCGGTTTGAAGAGATGAACATGAGATAGCGGTTTGAAGAGATGAAACAGATGAGCGGTTTGATGTGCGTTTTGGTGTGAAGATGGATTCCTTCGGTGTCGAGGGTTTGAACAGCATGAGCAGGAGTAGAAAAAGTAGCGGGAGTACAAAACGTGAATTGATGTCTTATGGCTTTTTACTTTTTACTGACGGGTGTTTTACCGTCGTGCCCATGAGAATTTTTAAAGGTTTTGGGTGCGACGGTTGTTTTACCGTCGTGAAATGAATTTTAGGACGGATACTTTTACCGTCGTGAAAGGTTTAAGGGTGCGACGGTTGCTTTACCGTCGTGATATGCCTTTTAGGACGGTTAATTTTACCGTCGTGACTAGTTGTTGGTGAAAAACCAATGTTAAAAGTGTTAAATGGGGGCCGACGGTTGTTTTACCGTCGTAATAATAATATTATGATGGTTAATTATACCATCGCAAAATAAATATTAGGGACGGTTGGTGTCAACTGTCGTAAACACTGTCTCTATATGTCAATTACGAAAGTTATCACATAACTGTCGCAATTTTTGTGTCGTTAAACACTAATTTTCTTGTAGTGACAAGTGAATTAAGAGTTTGGAAGTGATGGCTTAAATTTGCATTTTATGAGTTTTGGAAATGATTTATGGAGCAAACTGATTTTGAATTGTTTTTTTTTTAGGGTTTGAAGTTCCAAAAAATTTCTAAATGATATTTAGAACATGTTAGAATGACACCATTGGTTGGAACTTGCAAGAATTGCAATTTGGGATCCTAACCTCTTTGAAAAAACATAGAAAACTTGCAAAATAAGAAAGAAATGAGAAAACAAGTTTGGAATTGTTTTGGTGTCTTTTTGAATGAAGTAGGAACCTCTATTTATAGGCAAAGGATTATGAAAATGTCAAGGTAAAATAAGATTAAAAGAGCAATTTGGAAGCTTAAGGCTTAAGAAAGAATAATCCTTCATTAAATGCAAATGGAATCTTTTTAATCATTACTTAAAAAACTCAAGTGTTTTTTTATTCTTTCCTAGAAATTTACATAAGATTTTTTCTCTTAAATTCTATCTCATGTAGTAACAAGGCTTCTAGAAGGGAGGAAGTTGCAAAACAACTTGTAATTTTGATGCATGATTTTGGAAATCCATGGTTTTGGAGCTCTATGTTTCAAAATCAAAACCCGAGTTAGACAAAGTGTTTTTGCAAGTTCTTGGACTTTTTTAGAAAGCTTGTAACAAGACCTACAACTTTCATGTTTTGAGTTTTTCTTGAATCAAAATGGATCTAGGTGAAAAATGGCCAAGAAAGTGAGGAAAAACCATGTTTTTTAACACTTGAAAAAATTTCTTAAGTGTTAGAAAAAATTCAAATCTTGACTTTTTGTTGACTTTTTTATATTTCTTGATTTTTTATGATCATGATGGATTATTTGAAATGTTTTTATGATTGAAAAAATTTGGTTTTGAAAAAGTTGACCAAAAGTCAAAGTTTGACTTTTTGAGTAGATGAATTTTCATCAGATGGTTCAGAATTTGTCTGATGAAGAAACATGGATTTTGCAATGTTTTGAATCAAGAAATTAGGTCAAGATGTGGCATTGAAGATGTTAAGACCAATCTTCAAGCAAATAGGTCATCCATTGAGCAGAAAGTCAATGATTCACTATCTTCGATCAAAACCCTAATTGGTCGATTCAAGGTAGATCATGAGAAAAAGTTGGGAATTTTGAAGATCAAATGTCGATGATTGATTAAGATAGATCATTTTAGGTAAGTGGAGACCCAAACCCTAATTGATTATTTCTTGAACAAATGATTTCTTTTTAATAAAAACCCTATTTTGACTTTAGGAGTACACGCACGATCTGTCCTGTTCTGAAACTGTTAGTGACGCAATGATCTTATGAGAAATACAAGGGAATAAAGTATTGATCTTGTGCACTTTCAAAAGAGTGTATTCCTTGAAGAAGGGATGTCTCATGATCACTCCTTATAAACACAAACTCATAAGTTGTTTCTGGAAGTTAAAACCCTGAGCTTAGGAGGGTAAATTTTGGGGTGCGACACATTCGATAATCATACTGGAGTATAAACCATCATTACCAACACTTTTTGTTCTTAGAATCGTACTCGCCTTCTTGCACTTCCAACTACGACTCATGGTCCAAACAATTCCAACAACTCTAACCACTCTTGAACTGTCTTCTCAAGCAGTACCTTGTACCAATGACTTACAATCGGAACATATCCGGGAAGCATCTCTTCTCCCCCACTTAGTTTCACACTACTCCTGCAATAAACAATCAGAAAAGCAACAAGTACCGACAGTGTTGTACACACTTGTCGCGTACAAAGGGATAATGACATTAAGACACTGGTCACAACGACCGACTATGCTCTGATACCACTATTGTAACACCCCTTCTAATTTCCCCGCGAATTATATAATTAATCAGAGTTTAACATAACGAAAGGGCGTCACAATTTAAAATTTAAAGTAATAAAACAATCATAACAGTAGTCATGCATTTACTGAAGAACTTTATTAAACGATTCAACCAACAATTATGTTTTACACAACGAAAATAACATAAAACCCGGAATAACACAATTCATAATTATTCCAAACATAAACTCAAAAGAAACAAGTTTAATCCTTAAAATTCCAAAACGATCGTTCCCCAGTGTTACAACTACCAGAGCATGATACTGACACGCGGACTATCTAAATAGCACAGCTCTATAAGCCATCCTCACCAATTCCTGAGCAGCTAATCACTTCAATCTGAAATCATCAAAGTAAGGGTGAGATTTCATCAACAATTAAAATGCATTATATGTTTCTTTAAAACAATAAAACAATCAATACATTATTCCACCCTCATTAGCATCATCAGAATATGATTTACAAATACAATTCACACAGATCATTATGCATATAACAACAATCAATGCAATTATAACACTGGAAACCATCCTAACATGTTATAGTTACATATGCAATGCAGACTCAATGCATGTGGTACCAAACGTGAACTAAATTCACACCCTGTTCCGCTTACACCATGGAAACAGAGCTAACAACGATTCCCCCATACACCCCTGGGTCACGAATCCAGCCTCACTACCACTATCCACTGGGTACGGGTATTTGCTCTGCAGGTCCAATTCCACATAATGGGAATTAACCATCACCGGAATGCATATGCATGCACATCAAAAGCATGCAACAATCCAAATACGGAACATGATCTCACCACATTATTCCACACATAGCCAACACCAACAATAGCACATGATAACAACAAGTCATGAACATATAACGTTAATTACAACACAGGGAATTAACATACAGCAAGTATACGCAACGAATAATTCACGAATTACAACGAATTCTTGCTACGGAAGCCATATTAATCCTTTAAGATTTCAATTACTGGTTTTGAAAATGTTTTTAATGGATAGTACTCGTGCTAAGCTTTCCAACAATACCAACTATGTCTAAATTGGAGTTACGGTCGTAAAGATATGACCAAAACCGTTTTTAGGAAGTTCCAATCTATTCCAGCACAATATGCATCGATGCATAAGCCTATGCATCAATACATAAACAATGTATCGACACATGCATCATATGCGTCGATGCATACAATTAAAATTTTGGCATTTTTTAGTTTTTGTTCAGTATGCATCGATGCATAACACGTATGTGTCGATGCATAGCTTCAAATTTTGCCTTATGAGTCGATGCATGACTCTATGCATCGATGCATGCTTTTCCCACGCCTCTGGTTTTCAAAGATTTTCCTACTTGCATCGATCCATAGTCCCATGTGTCGACCCATACTGCGATTTTTCCACAAAATCAGTTTATTTCTTCACTATTTTCCAATTCCCATTGATTCCATTCATTACCAAACTTCATATTATCACAGAACATAATTAGATCATGTATTTTCACATCCAATTAACCACCAATTATACTTTCTACTTAGCCTACGATCATCCTACACAAATTAATCGTTCATAATAATTCCAATTGAAGTTTTTACGTCGGGTCATAACGTTAGGGCACAACCTAGAATCCTAATTCGAGATTCCTAACGGATCAATTCATTCTATTGATTATCAAAACCTATAAGGCATAATAATCTGATCAAATCACCCCTTACCTCGCGATGAATCTTCGAATTCTGACGATTTGGCTTTTTCTCCTCTTTCTCTCCTCTTCTCCAAGGTACGTAGAATGAAGTTTTCCAATTCTCTTCTCACTTTTCCTTTATTTATTCCTTTTATTATTCCCAATAATAAAAATAACATAACTAGAATAATTAGAGCCTTTTACTCTACACACCTCCCAATTCCACCCTACACCCTTAATACATCCATTTATTTAATTAATTAATTACATCCATTAATTCAAAAATACCAATAATTAAACCTTTAATTAAATTAATAATTAAAATTCTAATTATTTAATAATTGAATTATTTGGGGTGTCACAACTCTCCCCTACTAAAAAGAGTTTTTGTCCTCGAAAACATACCTTAGACGAAAAGTTCGGGATACGGGTCTTTCATCTGGATCTCTAGCTCCCAAGTGACATTTCCACCTGCTGGTCCTCCCTAAGATACTTTCACCAATGCTATCTCTTTACCCCGCAATTGCTTCAACTTCCGATCCTCAATTCTCGCAGGTAATGCTTCAACAGTCAGATTATCTCGCACCTGTATATCATCTACCTGAATCTCATGAGACGGATCAGCAATGTACCTCCTCAACTGAGATACATGGAAGACATCATGCAAATTCGCAAGCGACGACGGTAAAGCAATCTGATAAGCAACTCTTCCAACCTTCTTGGTAATCTGAAACGGACCAATAAAGCGCGGAGTCAACTTCTTTGACTTTAAGGCTCGACCAATACCAGTCACCGGAGTAACTCGCATAAACACATGATCTCCTTCACTAAATTAGAGATCCTTCCTCCTCTTATCATGATAACTCTTTTGACGACTCTGAGAAGCTCCCATCTTCTCCTGAATCATCTTGATCTTTTCTGAAGTCTGTTGGACAATTTTCGGTCTAATCACAACACTTTCTCCAAATTCGTACCAACACAACGGTGTACGACACCTCCTACCATACAATGCCTCAAACGGAGCCATACCAATACTCAAATGAAAACTATTGTTGTAGGTAAACTCAATCAATGGCAAATAACTATCCCAAGCTCCACCTTTCTCCAACACACAAGCTCGGAACAAATCCTCTAACGACTGAATCGTTCTCTCCGTCTGACCATCTGTCTGCGGATGATAAGCGAAACTCAACCTCAACTTAGTACCCAAAGCTTCTTGCAGCCCCGTCCAGAACTTTGACGTAAACCTCGGATCTCTATCTGATACAATACTAGAAGGAATACCGTGCAAACTTACGATCTTCTCAACATACAATTCTGCCAATCTCTCCATATGATAATCCATTCTTATCGGAATAAACTGAACAGATTTCGTCAACTGATCAACAATAACCCAAATAGAATCACAATTCTTCGCTGTCCTCGGAAAACCAGACACAAAGTCCATAGAAATGCCATCCCATTTCCAATCCGGAACAAACAACGGTTCCATCAACCCTGACGATTTCTGATGTTCAATCTTCGGCTTCTGACAAACCAAACAAGCATAAACAAACTCAGCAATTTCCTTCTTCATTCCAGGCCACCAAAACAATTTTTTCAAGTCATGATACATCTTAGTAACACCGGGATGAATACTCAAACCATTACGATGTCCTTCTTCCAAAATACTCCTCCTAAGTTCTGCATTATCTGGAACACAAACTCTATCACCAAATCTCATAACACCATTCTCGTCAATTCAGAATTCACCTCCTTGACCTTGGTTGATCAATGTCAACTTATCCACCAACCCAACATCAGATTTCTGTCCAGTCCGAATTTCCTCAAGAATACCACTAGTCAGCTTCAACATACCCAACTTAACACTATCGGAAGTAGTCTCACATACCAAACTCAAATCTCTAAATTTCTCAACTAAATCCAATTCTCGAACCATCAACATTGACATATGCAAGGGCTTCCTACTCAATGCATCTGCAACAACGTTTGCCTTACCAAGGTGGTAATTCAAACCAAAATCATAGTCCTTCAGAAATTCTAACCATCTCCTCTGCCTCATGTTTAACTCTTTCTGATCAAAGAGATACTTCAGACTCTTATGATCGCTGAATACTTCGAATCGAGAACCATACAAATAATTCCTCCACAATTTCAAAACAAATACCACAGCTGCCAGCTCTAAATCATGAGTCGGATAATTCCTTTCATGAATCTTCAATTGTCTTGAAGCATAAGCTACTATCTGCTTATCTTGCATCAAAACACCACCTAATCCCTTCAATGACGCATCACAATACACAACAAAAGATTCTGCCGAATTCGGCAAAATCAGAATCGGAACACTAGTCAACCTCTTCTTTAACTCTTGGAATCCTTTCTCACATTCAGTATCCCAAACAATCACCTGACCCTTTCTGGTCAACTTAGTCAACGGTAAAGCCAACTTCGAAAATCCTTCAATGAACTTCCTGTAGTATCCTGCAAGACCAAGAAAACTACGGATTTCAGAAGCATTCTTCGGTGCTTCCCACTGGGATACCGCTTCTACCTTCATAGGATCAACAACAATGCCATTCTTGGAAATCACATGACCAAGAAAGCTTACTTCACTTAACCAGAACTCACACTTGGACAACTTCGCATAAAGCTTTTTCTCTTTCAACAATTCCAACACAACTCTAAGATGTTCTGCATGCTCTTCATCATTCTTCGAATAGATCAGAATGTCATCAATAAATACCACCACGTACTTATCAAGATACGGATGAAATATCCTATTCATATACTCCATGAAAACACTAGGTGCATTAGTAACTCCAAACGGCATAACAGAATACTCATAATGCCCATACCTCATTCTAAATGCAGTTTTCTAAATATCTTTCGTCTTCACACGAATCTGATGATATCCAAATCTTAAATTAATCTTACTGAATACACAAGCTCCAACCAGTTTATCCATCAAATTTCCAATCCTCGGCAATGGATATCGATTCTTGATTGTAACTTTGTTCAACTGCCTGTAATCAACACACAATCTCATCGAACCTTCCTTCTTCTTAACCAACAACACCACGGAGCACCCCACGGTGAAACACTAGGACGAATAAACTTATTTTCCAGTAAATCTTCCAACTGCTTCTTCAATTCAGATAATTCAGATGCCGACATGCGATAAGGCGCCATCGACACTGGGCTAGTTCTAGGAATCAAATCTACAGTAAATGCCCCTTCTCTCTCAGGTGGCAATTCACTAACATCTTCCAGAAACACCTCTGGAAGTTCATTCACCACAGGCAATTCACTACCCTTAGCCTTTCCTTTCGCTTCCGTCGAAGAGTACAACATAAACACTACCGCACCATCATTAACAATTGCGCAACCCTGGTCATCCCTCTAAATTCATTGTCCTTATTAGAGTGTTCGTTAACTCATATGGTTCACAAGCTTCTACAAGACTTCATTCATATTCATCACTTTATGCTCCATTTAGATAGCAAGACAATTGTATACCATCCAATACGATTCCGTCTACTATCAATAAGAGATTAAGGGTGATCAAGTCCTCAATTTGTCAATAGACATTCGATAATCATACTGGAGTATAAACCATCATTACCAACACTTTTTGTTCTTAGAATCGTACTCGCCTTCTTGCACTTCCAACTACGACTCATGGTCCAAACAATTCCAACAACTCTAACCACTCTTGAACTGTCTTCTCAAGCAGTACCTTGTACCAATGACTTGCAATCGGAACATATCCGGGAAGCATCTCTTCTCCCCCACTTAGTTTCACACTACTCCTGCAATAAACAATCAGAAAAGCAACAAGTACCGACAGTGTTGTACACACTTGTCGCGTACAAAGGGATAATGACATTAAGACACTGGTCACAACGACCGACTATGCTCTGATACCACTATTGTAACACCCCTTCTAATTTCCCCGCGAATTATATAATTAATCAGAGTTTAACATAACGAAAGGGCGTCACAATTTAAAATTTAAAGTAATAAAACAATCATAACAGTAGTCATGCATTTACTGAAGAACTTTATTAAACGATTCAACCAACAATTATGTTTTACACAACGAAAATAACATAAAACCCGGAATAACACAATTCATAATTATTCCAAACATAAACTCAAAAGAAACAAGTTTAATCCTTAAAATTCCAAAACGATCGTTCCCCAGTGTTACAACTACCAGAGCATGATACTGACACGCGGACTATCTAAATAGCACAGCTCTATAAGCCATCCTCACCAATTCCTGAGCAGCTAATCACTTCAATCTGAAATCATCAAAGTAAGGGTGAGATTTCATCAACAATTAAAATGCATTATATGTTTCTTTAAAACAATAAAACAATCAATACATTATTCCACCCTCATTAGCATCATCAGAATATGATTTACAAATACAATTCACACAGATCATTATGCATATAACAACAATCAATGCAATTATAACACTGGAAACCATCCTAACATGTTATAGTTACATATGCAATGCAGACTCAATGCATGTGGTACCAAACGTGAACTAAATTCACACCCTGTTCCGCTTACACCATGGAAACAGAGCTAACAACGATTCGCCCATACGCCATTGGGTCAAGAATCCAGCCTCACTACCACTATCCATTGGGTACGGGTATTGGCTCTGCAGGTCCAATTCCACACAATGGGAATTAACCATCACCGGAATGCATATGCATGCACATAAAAAGCATGCAACAATCCAAATACGGAACATGATCACACCACATTATTCCACACATAGCCAACACCAACAACAACACATGATAACAGTAAGTCATGAACATATAATGTTAATTACCACACATGGAATTAACTGAAGCAACTCGATTTTCAAAAAATCATTTAAATGAATTTTCAAAACAATGAAATCGCCACCTAATTTTATTTGTTCTAGAAAGAACGGGGAAATATAGATAAAACCCACAAAAATTGGATAAGGCGGTCTACAAGACCAAAAAGGATGGATTCGGGAGTCGGTTACGCAAGAGGAAGGTATTAGCACCTCTTACGTCCATCGTACTCGATGGGACCCATTTAGTTCGAAATGTGTTTGTGTGTGTGTAATCGCTAATTTCTAAATTGTAAATAAGAAAGAAGAAAACGGGATTTGTTTGTTATTATTTTGAGTTTGACACGGTTTCGAAACCGCGTGCCTACGTATTCCCTCGTGCAATGGGAAAGTCAAAACTCCGTAGTTCTGGTTGAAAATGTCTTGGATTGTTTGTATTGATTTTAATTGAAATGTTTTTTTGATTTTTGGTAATCGCATATGAGCGAAAAAGGATTTGAATGGGTTGAATTGATTTTAATGGTAGATGACAAGTATCAAAACGTTGGGAGGTCCTCTAACGATTCAATACTCGAGATTGGTGATTGAGGTCAACCGATCTTCTCTCATCCAAAATCTTTATTGTGAAAAGAGTGCGGTGAAACAAAAGTTCACTTTTATTAAGTGTTATGGAATAAAGTATTCAAGTCATTGGGTTACCCTCTAATGGCCCAAATACTTTATATTTTAATTAAATCGTCGGGCGAACCTCTAACAATTTAATTAAATTCCATATCACTATATATTTTTGTTTTGTTTTTTTTTTGTAGAAAAATTGATTTTCGAAAACAAATTCAATTAATTAATTTAATTTGAAAGTGTTTTAAATGTTCAAGTGTATGGAATAAAGTATTCGAGTCATTGGGTTACCCTCTAATGGCCCAAATACTTTACATTTTTAATTAAATCGTTGGGCGAACCTCTAACAATTTAATTAAGTACCATAACACTATTTTGAAAGATTGCGGCGTTGGACGTAGAGAAATGATATTTCGGGTTATGGTTAACCAAGTATATGGACTTGATTAACCATGAGACCCTGGCGCATGGTGATTGGTATATGGACCAATTATTTTCGGGTTATGATTAATCAAGGCAACAAGGGCCTTAATTAACCTCGTGAGGATGGCCATGCCCATCCCCAACCATGAGACCCTTAGAGAATTTGGTGTGGGTAACCAAAAAATAAGAGAGCGGAGGCGTTGTTGATTTTATATTTATTTGAGAGTGGAGTGTTCAATCGCGTAATAAACATGCAAGCGGATAACGTAATAGCGGATAAATAAAGAAAATAAAGTAACACACAATACAATATCGAAATTTAAATAATTATTAGTATAGATATTCTTTTACTTGATGAAAAATCAATTAACAATTTAATTGGTAATTCAACAAATAAAAAACTACCATATGCCAAAGTATTATTTAATACATCATTATATATAAAAACTTGCATAAAAGAAAATTGAATTTAAAGAGAAAAGTTTAAGAATGGGCCTGTTTGGAGCTTTAAACTGGAGGGTGCAGACAGCAAATTGAGCCCAAGCCCAAAAATGCTGCTGGATCTTGTGTAGCAGCTTCCATGGATGCAGAGTGTGGTCCATCATTCTGGGTCGTCGGATCTGGACTTTGGCGGATCGATGGCCTTGATGAAGGGTGCAAGATAGATACAATATACATACATGTACCAAATTCGAAACAGACCACACGGGTGGTGACACTTGTCACCACCAGAAATAAACAACACATCATGTAAAATCCTACTTTGCACTATATATCAACTTTTTAAACAAAATAGTAAAAATTAAATGTATTTTAAAGAAACTGTTTTTAAAATAAACACACTTTACTAAACTGTTAATTAACTTAAAACATTATAACTAAAGGTGCTAATCTAAAAGAATTATCCTAAACTATTTCAGTATAACTTAAATAAAATGGGCTATTGAAACTAATCTGGATTAGATTAAATTAATATTGACTTAAATCTATGTTTTATAAAAGAAAGAAAAATGAAAAAACGTAGAAATAGTTATATCCTCTCATCCTCTCCTTACCCACACGGTTTCTCTCTCGCCTCTCTCCCACTGTTTGCATGTCATCCTCACCATGGCTCCGATGATCTCGCCGTTACGCCCTCTCTCGCGCCGTCTCGGACCCTAATCGTCCGCTCTCATCCTCGCTCCGACTCTCCACTGTGGCTCGTGATATCTCACCGTGGAATCGTCTCTCTCACTCTCGAACTCACCGTCGCTCATGGCGGCTCGCGATCTCATTGCGATTTCGTCTCTCTCTCACTCGCTTACGCTGTTGGTTATTTTTGATTTCTGAAACAAACTTTGATTGTTGTGTTACAGGTCGGAACGAAAAGGGGAAAGGGAAACCCTAACTGCTATGCATGATGGTGATGGTACTCAGGGGGTTTACGGTTGAAGGAAACGCGATGATGAAAAGAAAAAGGAAAGTTGATTCTGAAGTCTACACGGCGGCGGACGGCGGTGTAAACCGCAACCCCGGTGAGACCCTTCTGTTTACCTTGCTATTTGCTTCTTCCTCGTCTTCTCTTTCTGAAGGGTTTACTTTCTGGAAAATGATGATGATATCCAGACTTCTGTAGCTCCATCAAGAACAAACCATTCAAATCAACAATCGAACATCCAGCCCCGAAAACCCAAGGATATGAACGGATAAGATTCAATAATAAATCTCGTCGTTCTCCAACATCCTAGATTGGTTGAAAGCACCACGCCTTTTCTGCTCAACAGGGAAATCTTTGGGAATCAACTCCAATCCGTAACCACAGAACCAGTGATATGAATGCACGTGAGTGTCATGATAAATGCAAAGCCTAAACCAGATAAGATCGATATAGGAGGGCAAATTTTGGGTGCAATAGTTTCTATTTAATCATCTTTAACAAAGTGAGATTGGTGCTAGCCTTTCGAGCTTTCAAGGTAGAAGAAGATTAAATACTCAAGAACCAAAATTTGCTCCAAGAACAAGTATAAAAGTTTATGTTTTTTTTTTCGGATTTTTATTTTCTATTTTTTGTGATGATTTTTTTGGAGGAGAGATTACGGTATGTCAGGTAAGGATATTAGACATACACTGGAAAGAGATCGACCGAAGACGACTCCAACAAAGGTTTCGAAATATACATGCCCGGTAAGGATATTGGACACATAAAGATCGAATATACATGTTCGGTAAGGATATTGAACACATAAAGATCGAATATACATGTTCGGTAAGGATATTGAACACATATAGGTAGCATATGTCAGGTAAGGGTATTAGACATACACCGGAAAGAGACCGACCGAAGACGACTCTAACAAAGGTTTTGAAATATACATGCCCGGTAAGGATATTGGACACATAAAGATCGAATATACATGTTCGGTAAGGATATTGAACACATATAGGGAGCATATGTCAGGTAAGGATATTAGACATACACCAGAAAGAGACCGACCGAGGACGACTCTAACAAAGGTTTCGAAATATACATGCCCGGTAAGAATATTGAACACATATAGGGAGCATATGTCAGGTAAGGATATTAGACATACACTGGAAAGAGACCGACCGAAGACGACTCTAACAAAGGTTTCGAAATATACATGCCCGGTAAGGATATTGGACACATAAAGATCGAATATACATGTTCGGTAAGGATATTGAACACATATAGATAGCATATGTCAGGTAAGGATATTAGACATACACCGGAAAGAGACCGACCGAAGACGACTCTAACAAAGGTTTCGAAATATACATGCCCGGTAAGGATATTGGACACATAAAGATCGAATATACATGTTCGGTAAGGATATTGAACACATATAGGGAGCATATGTCAGGTAAGGATATTAGACATACACCAGAAAGAGACCGACCGAGGACGACTCTAACAAAGGTTTCGAAATATACATGCCCGGTAAGAATATTGGACACATAAAGATCGAAAATGCATATTAGACATACGCAAGAATGAGACCGACTGAAGCAGACTCACTGGGGAGAAGATATATGGAATGGTAAAATCTTGATCGAAGGCAATTCTGGGAAAAAGGCCAAACAAAAGGGACTCTAGCAAGGATTGCCAAACTACGTTGGACTTTAAAAGTTTGCGAATATGCAAGAAATACAATATCCCTCGGGCCGAAGGCGGGGTGTAATTCTTCAAGAGTGGCAATTATATGAATTACCACACACCAAGTATGGATACTCAAACAGTTGAGAAGCAAGAAAGGTTAGACACCGACTCTTACTCACACTCTAACGACAGGGGCAAACACGGGTAAGATAACCAAAATAAGAATTTGCAAAAAGTAAGACGCTTTGTAAATGAATTGAATTTGAATGATGTAGGAGACCGACACTGGGTCAAAAATGCAGATAACAACAAGAAGAATTTCTTGAGGGAACTCTGACTGGGAATACCACTTGGGGATTTTTATTGAATGATCTTCGGAGACGCAAAAGGTACTCGATAAAGACTTTAATCTGGCTTATGCTTAGATGCATGTTTGAGATTATTATTTTTTAGCGTAATGCTCCATATCAATGGAAATGCTACGCATTTTTGGATGCTATGCAATGCAATGATGCATGTTTGAGATTATTATTTTTTAGCGTAATGCTCCATATCAATGGAAATGCTACGCATTTTTGGATGCTATGCAATGCAATGATGCATGTTTGAGATTATTACTTTTTTAGCGTAATGCTCCATATCGATAGAAATGCTACGCGTTTTTTTTTTTTTTTTTTTTTTTATGCTATGCAATGCAATGATGCATGTTTTGATGTTTTGTCTAGGAATAAAGGCAATTGTGAGCTGCCGAGGGAACATCAACCCTTCATGAATTGAATACAAACATCTGGTCTTCATCAAAGGGATGATGGTCTGGACCCTGATAGGGGGGATTGTGGAATGGAAGTATCATCTTTCAATGGTTAGCATCACTGGGGAAGTAACTCCTGGAGATTAACATTCATCTGGGATGATGATCTTGTTGCGTAGAGTTCATGATTTTGATAGCTCTGGATTACGAGCTCTTGCATAAGAGGAGTCGACAACATCTTCTGGCATAAGGGAGCCTTTGAAAATGACCTTGTTGGTGTAAGCCGTTCTTTGCAATCTTCCGCGTCGGGGAAGGAGTGATAACATTTGAGGGCACATATATGCCATGGATAACTCTTGTTGGAGAGAAAAATAAGCTTTGTTGGTGACCAAAGCTCAGGCGTATCACGCTCTTCATTCTAAAATCTTTGGATAACAAAATCTTGATCTCTGATGAGTTGAGGATAACGATCCTGACTTGAATTGGAGATATTGATCCTGAACTTCTGATGGAGAAATCCAACACAGACTTAGATCTCTGATGAGCTGAGGATGATGATCCTGATTTCCTGACATGCCATTCAAACTCAATAGTTGTTTAGCTTGCGCCTGGACTTGACTTGATTAATTATGAGGCGGCGGAATGCCCTTGCATAATTCTTTGCCCCGGTCTGTAGAGACTTTGAAGAAAATAGTCTTGAGAAGGCTTCCTGAGATCTGTATCATCAAGATAACCTGCCCCAGTGTTATAAACTTGGAAACACTTCCCCTGGCTAACCAAAGGTAATGAGGGTTTCAACCTTGTTCAGATGAGTGCCCCTGATTGCTCATCTCTTTGAGAGATTCTCCGAATCTCGACATAAATGCCCCAGATTGACTGAAATTAGAAGACATCACCTGCTCAGGGTGGTTTTCACATCTGGAAAGTAGGCTACTTCACAACCTTACTTCTCAACTCGAGCTGCTTTGTGCTCAATCAAATACTTGAAGCAATATGTCCTTCGGACAATCAAATTATCCGTCTGATGCTTATTATGCAAGCTCACTTGATGTTTAAACACTTATCTATATGCAAAGAATGTTTTATTCTACGAATGATAATTCTAATGCAAAGTTCATGTTTGTCTTGAAGTTTAAAAAAAATCTTTTATTGAAAGGATGTCGAAACATCGAATTTTTTGTGAAAGATTGAGTGATATCAACTCAAATGTTTAGCAAGCCTCCTAGGAGTCAGGTTACCGTATTCTTGTAACAGTTTTGCTTTCAAATTAACCCATGCTTCAATTAGGACTTTCAAGGGTTGTAACATGGTCTGGTTCACGGTTTTTCTAGAAAAAAGATTTAAGGCTCAAAATATTTGGTGCCCTCCCATTCTCCGTGATGTTCTCCATTCCTAAGTTCAGATAACTTGATGCGAGCATTCATCTATTGAGAGAAGTTTATGATTTGGTTGAGGAACCACTGAGGTTTCTTGGACACGACAGTCGCTCACCTGTTGCTTTTGGTGTCCGATCATACGACTTTGCTCTTTTGTTGAGGATTTTATTTGCTGATCCTTTCTTCTTCTTTTTTCTTTTGCCATTTTTGCCTAAGCGACTTATTATGAAGTTTTGACTTAGCGGGCTTTTTGTCATAATTTTTCATCACTTTTTCTTTTGAACAAGTCGTGTGATCTTCCATCTTTGTTTGGTTGAAGGTGATCGTGACTGCTTGAATCCTTGGCGGATGAGAGATGACAATTGTGGTATCATCATCTGTTCATCTCTTGATGTGCGAGAAATAACCATTACGGTTTCAACCTCTTTTGAAGCACATTGTTGATATGAAGATTGACCATTATGGTTTTGACCTTCCTCAACCTTTTGAAAGGTAACCATTGTTGTATCCTTGGATGTGCACTCTCGAAGAGTTTTGAACGCTCGATCAAATTAACTGAACACTACCCACCCGTGTTTAAAAATGAGGGTTTTACGAACGAAAAACTCCTACTTGAGGCTCAAAAGGGTTAACGAGGGTTTCACTCCCTTATATCTCCGGTGTTTGGGAATTTGAAACAAGGCCTGTACATCGTTAGCAGGGTTTTTACTCGAAAGCATACCGTTTGAGATTATTGGTAAATTGTTCGTCATCCTCCCTACAGAGGTGTTGCTTTATTAATAAGAGTTGAATATCAAAAGCATTTAAAAACATTTAAGAGTGAAAGCGAATGGATCAGTTCAAGACAAACATATTCAATGCATTATGATTAGTATTCAGAAATGAGCAAGTTTTGCATACAAGAAAGTACTGAACAAAACAAGAAAAATTACAAATGAGCATGCAAGATGAAACTAGAAACCTCCATGTTGAGGAGACTGGTCTCCGTATGAATTTCTTGCTTCAGAAGATGCACTTCGTAGTCCTGGCGTTCACTGAGTCAAAAGAGAGTTTAATTGATGCGTAGGCCCTCTGGAGTGAATGTGATTGCTTTGGAATCAATAAGCTTCTGAATTGTGCCTTTGAAAAGATTACATCCTTCAATTGTATGGCCAGGTGCCCCAGAATGGAACTCACAGTAGGCATCAGGATCAAATCCCAAAGGATACGGAAAAGGAGGTGTCCCGAGCTCCTTTAACTCCACCAAAGAATGTTGGAGTAGGTGATAAAGCAACTCACGGTGAGGCATAGGGATTGGATCATGCACTTTTCTTGGCCTTATCAGATTCTTCCCACCTCGCTGTTGATAATTTTGTTGATAAGTTTGTTGTCGAGGAGCGTTCTGCTGCTGGGGAGCATACTGAACGGATGTTTGACAGACAGTTGCAGCACAAATTTGTGGAGCACACTGATTTGAAGTAGCTTTTGTCACTTGATTAAGAATTTCAAATTGAGGGTAAGCAGGAGCTTCTTCCTCGTCCTCGAAAATTGTACTTGCATCTTCATCGATTTGCTCTAGAAATTCAGAAGTAATAGCAACATCATGAATGTTACCCATCTTGAGACCACGCTCAATTCGTTCTCCTACAACAACTAGGTGTGAAAACGTAGAAGTACATCCAGCAATCAGATAGGGACCTTGCAAGGTATTGGAGAACATCTCAATGAGTTCTCGTTCCAAAAGAGGAGGTTGAACTCTAGCAGCTAATTCTCTCCATCTCTGCGCATACTCTTTGAAAGATTCTTCAGTCTTCTGAGTTAAACCTTGGAGTTGAATTCTGGTGGGAGCCATGTCCCTATTATAGTCGTACTGATTGACAAAGGCTTCAGCTAAATCTTTCCAACTTTGGATGTGAGTTCGTTCAAGCTGAGTGTACCACTCGAGAGATGCTCCACTGAGGCTATCTTGAAAAAAGTGCATGAGGAGCTTGTCATTTTCCGCATAGGGAGCCATCTTATTGCAATAGGCTTTGACGTGAGTAATCGGACAAGAGCTACCCTTATACTTCTCAAAATTGGGGACCTTGAACTTTGCAGGAATTTTGATACCAGGGACCAAGCACAAACTAAGAGCGTCTAAACCAAGGGAATCACGACCCTCAATAGCTTTCATCCTTTTCTCAAGGAGGTGAAGCTTTTTCTCGGACTCAGTTTCTTCAATCGAAAATCTGAAGGTGTCAAACGAAGACTCGAAGATGTCATCACAGTGAGGAGTTCCATTGACATGCATTTGAACATTGTTTCTGACATTTTGATCTGAAAGGACCTCCATGTGGTTAAGATTAACACCTGGTGGATTAACATGATCAATAGCAACCACTTCGGATCTCTGAACAACTTGCTTCAACTCTTCTTGTCCAATGGCGAGGTTCTGGATAATCTCCATGAATTGATCCATCTAGGTATCTATACGAGTATTCATCGCAGCCATACTCGCTTGAAGTTGATCCATGATGACGACGAATGTCAGGAAATCAGTCTTGCAGTCTTGAGATTCTGAATAAGAAGCCAGGTTGAAATGAGTCCTCTAATTGAAATGAATGAAATGCATGATGATGCATGGATGATAAGAGAAATAAACCTTTTTTGATGATTGATGCAAATGGAATGCAACATGATGATAATAACAGGTTCACAGAAACTTGAAACAGGAAGGATATTGGTAATCAGAACAACTTATTTAGGTGGGTTCCTACAATAGGATAGCTCTAGGTTTTCTACCCAATAATCCCGAACAAGGTGGTTCTAATGTTTTTGCTAAATGTTTCTTGGAGTCTCAGATCCCCTTTTAACAAACACTATCATCGCGCGAGAGGCCTACGTGGCGATAGTATTTGTAAAAGTATACCCCAAGAAACGGCTCTTAAAGGATGCTCGAAATCCAAAAATTTGAGCGTTCGGTCTCGGTTAGGACAACATGAACAAACTTAGAGTTATAGGTCATTTGTCCAAAGATTGATGTCCTGCGCTATTGCGGGCCAACAACCTCCTTAAAACAACCAACTCTAAGCCGGAGTCTTCGCTTCGGGCCAACAAGACAATGGAGTCAGGTGGACCTAGGCTACGCAACCCCTCTATTCCTAAAAGGTGACCTAGAAGCCTGGGTAGTGGGCTTATCTATGTATCAATGCCCATGAATTCCCATCACAATAATATATCAACAAAATAATATACATAAAGTGTAAGGAGAATAATAATCAATAAACAATAGATAAGCATAAAGAAGAAAGCGATAAACAAACACACAAACATGCGAAGAACTAAACTAGGGTTGACTCGCTTAGTCAAAAAAGATTTTAAAAATTTTCCCCAGTGAAGTCGCCAACTGAAGCAACTCGATTTTCAAAAAATCATTTAAATGAATTTTCAAAACAATGAAATCGCCACCTAATTTTATTTGTTCTAGAAAGAACGGGGAAATATAGATAAAACCCACAAAAATTGGATAAGGCGGTCTACAAGACCAAAAAGGATGGATTCGGGAGTCGGTTACGCAAGAGGAAGGTATTAGCACCTCTTACGTCCATCGTACTCGATGGGACCCATTTAGTTCGAAATGTGTTTGTGTGTGTGTAATCGCTAATTTCTAAATTGTAAATAAGAAAGAAGAAAACGGGATTTGTTTGTTATTATTTTGAGTTTGACACGGTTTCGAAACCGCGTGCCTACGTATTCCCTCGTGCAATGGGAAAGTCAAAACTCCGTAGTTCTGGTTGAAAATGTCTTGGATTGTTTGTATTGATTTTAATTGAAATGTTTTTTTGATTTTTGGTAATCGCATATGAGCGAAAAAGGATTTGAATGGGTTGAATTGATTTTAATGGTAGATGACAAGTATCAAAACGTTGGGAGGTCCTCTAACGATTCAATACTCGAGATTGGTGATTGAGGTCAACCGATCTTCTCTCATCCAAAATCTTTATTGTGAAAAGAGTGCGGTGAAACAAAAGTTCACTTTTATTAAGTGTTATGGAATAAAGTATTCAAGTCATTGGGTTACCCTCTAATGGCCCAAATACTTTATATTTTAATTAAATCGTCGGGCGAACCTCTAACAATTTAATTAAATTCCATATCACTATATATTTTTGTTTTTTTTTTGTAGAAAAATTGATTTTCGAAAACAAATTCAATTAATTAATTTAATTTGAAAGTGTTTTAAATGTTCAAGTGTATGGAATAAAGTATTCGAGTCATTGGGTTACCCTCTAATGGCCCAAATACTTTACATTTTTAATTAAATCGTTGGGCGAACCTCTAACAATTTAATTAAGTACCATAACACTATTTTGAAAGATTGCGGCGTTGGACGTAGAGAAATGATATTTCGGGTTATGGTTAACCAAGTATATGGACTTGATTAACCATGAGACCCTGGCGCATGGTGATTGGTATATGGACCAATTATTTTCGGGTTATGATTAATCAAGGCAACAAGGGCCTTAATTAACCTCGTGAGGATGGCCATGCCCATCCCCAACCATGAGACCCTTAGAGAATTTGGTGTGGGTAACCAAAAAATAAGAGAGCGGAGGCGTTGTTGATTTTATATTTATTTGAGAGTGGAGTGTTCAATCGCGTAATAAACATGCAAGCGGATAACGTAATAGCGGATAAATAAAGAAAATAAAGTAACACACAATACAATATCGAAATTTAAATAATTATTAGTATAGATATTCTTTTACTTGATGAAAAATCAATTAACAATTTAATTGGTAATTCAACAAATAAAAAACTACCATATGCCAAAGTATTATTTAATACATCATTATATATAAAAACTTGCATAAAAGAAAATTGAATTTAAAGAGAAAAGTTTAAGAATGGGCCTGTTTGGAGCTTTAAACTGGAGGGTGCAGACAGCAAATTGAGCCCAAGCCCAAAAATGCTGCTGGATCTTGTGTAGCTTCCATGGATGCGAGTGTGGTCCATCATTCGGGTCGTCGGATCTGGACTTTGGCAGATCTGATGGCCTTGATGCAAGAGGGTGCAAGATAGATACAATATACATACATGTACCAAATTCGAAACAGACCACACGGGTGGTGACACTTGTCACCACCAGAAATAAACAACACATCATGTAAAATCCTACTTTGCACTATATATCAACTTTTTAAACAAAATAGTAAAAATTAAATGTATTTTAAAGAAACTGTTTTTAAAATAAACACACTTTACTAAACTGTTAATTAACTTAAAACATTATAACTAAAGGTGCTAATCTAAAAGAATTATCCTAAACTATTTCAGTATAACTTAAATAAAATGGGCTATTGAAACTAATCTGGATTAGATTAAATTAATATTGACTTAAATCTATGTTTTATAAAAGAAAGAAAAATGAAAAAACGTAGAAATAGTTATATCCTCTCATCCTCTCCTTACCCACACGGTTTCTCTCTCGCCTCTCTCCCACTGTTTGCATGTCATCCTCACCATGGCTCCGATGATCTCGCCGTTACGCCCTCTCTCGCGCCGTCTCGGACCCTAATCGTCCGCTCTCATCCTCGCTCCGACTCTCCACTGTGGCTCGTGATATCTCACCGTGGAATCGTCTCTCTCACTCTCGAACTCACCGTCGCTCATGGCGGCTCGCGATCTCATTGCGATTTCGTCTCTCTCTCACTCGCTTACGCTGTTGGTTATTTTTGATTTCTGAAACAAACTTTGATTGTTGTGTTACAGGTCGGAACGAAAAGGGGAAAGGGAAACCCTAACTGCTATGCATGATGGTGATGGTACTCAGGGGGTTTACGGTTGAAGGAAACGCGATGATGAAAAGAAAAAGGAAAGTTGATTAAAGTCTACGGCGGTGTAAACGCAACCGGTGAGACCCTACATTTACCTTGCTATTTGCTTCTTCCTCGTCTTCTCTTTACGAAGGGTTTACTTTACGGAAAATGATGATGATTTTCGGGTAGTATCTTTGTTAGGTTTTTGGCTTGTGTTAGTATTCGGGTTTGTGTTCTTGCGCCTTTAGTTTGATTTCGCTAGGGTTTATGTCGTGGAATTTCGGCTAGGGTTTTGAACCGTCCCTCTATGTTATAACTTCAATGCCTTTATACTGTCAGTGTTTAGGGTTTTTCTTACTCTGAAAAATGTTTTGAAAAACAAAGGTGTCAGGAAAAACGAAATGGGCTTTTGGTATTTGTTTTGGGCTCGATTTCGACTTTTTCTTTGATCTTTGTTTAATTGCCATCAATTCGATATTTGGCTGTTTGATGCTATACTTTCGATATGTTGGTGTTAGTAATATTGTTTATGGTAAATCTTGCCCGAAACGGTGTGTACACTTGCTGCCCTGCATAAATCCACAGTACTGTCATGCCAAAATTGCTTTTCAAAACTGCTTTTCCTCATCTTCTTTCCACACCTCTATTGTGAACCAAGGGTACACCTTGTGGATTTGCAATAGCGAGTTTATGGCCGATGATTTGCTATGAGGCCTCGGTTTTGAATGATCGAAACCTTTGCACAACCTGATTCCGGGGAAAGAAAACCCTAATGATGATTTGAAAAAAATGCGTATCCCCTTGTATTATTATTGCTGCCCGTTTTAAATTGCTAACCACATTTCTTTGTTTTGTTACATGAACATGAGCAACGGATTGATGAAAGCAAAGTGGCGAGGACGAACCCTAGTGAAGCCTTGGCACAACAATCAAACATGGATAAAGGCAAGCTTGGAGGAATCGATGGGAAAGCTTGAAGATGAAGTCAATAACACAATCATGAAGACTTACCGTTTGAAAAATCCACATATCGTTTTTTTAGAAAATACTTGCATTGTAGAAACTTTGTAGCTTGTATTTCAAGATAGGATGAACTGTAGCATATGTATCTAGATTTAGTTTGTTCTTGTATTCTTGTACAATAAAGCTTTGGAGAAATGTGAAAACTCTTGAATTCTTCATGAATGCAAAATTTGAGAACTATGTATCAACAAGAGCCTTTAGCTTTAGATCTTTAAATACTACCAATGTGATTTTCAAACATTGTAGCAATTGTACATGGAAGTTAAAAATTCATGCCGAACCAAACATTCCAACAAATTTGTCATGAACCAAAATTACTTTGGTTAGAGCGAAACTAAGTCGAAATGTTAATTTAAAATATGCGCCTAAATCCAAATCAACTCACAATTCCAATCCGTATTCATGAATCAAACGCGTAGTAACGTGATTGTTGCACTTTATATTCCTGAGAAAAAATGCCATGTATGATCTTGATTCATGTTCTAAGGAAAGAATGAGGTCTTAAAAGAACTTATGAATGGAATTTGAATATGTATTCAACTTCTAAATCCTCCTTCGCACTCAATAATGCACTTTATGAAAGCCTTGAACTTGTGATCAAAAATCCCGGAATCCAAGTTACCTCGAAATTAAATTAATCCCATTTGAATTTTCCGGCCACAAAGTTTCCATTTTTATCCGTTCTTGTAGAAATTCGGAGCCTCTTGCTTCTTGAGACAAAAATTGAAACTCCAAGTTTCAAAAATGAAATTCTTGATCAAAAACCTCAGTCAACATGTCGTTTTCATGATTCTTTTAAGAATTGAGCAATAGATTCCACTTGAAATTAATGGAATTATCACCACGTTTCTAAATCGAACCATATTCAGTAGTGGAGTAAGATCCGTAACCAAATGAAATCCAAAAGGAAACTTCTAGTCTTTTCATAGAATGCCCTGAATCTTGTGAGCGATGAACGTGACAGGAAAAGATCTCAACATGCGGCAGTTTGACGTTCGTAAATCTTGTAAACAAATCCTCTGGATGAATATCTTCACATACACCCACTATTGCCAAGAACGAACAAAGTCGACGAGCAAGCCAAATGCACTAGAACTTGAATCGTTGACCAACAATCGGACAAACATAAGCCACCCTCTTACATCCTGAACCAAGAACTCGAAACAACAGCAAAAACCCAAACTCGCGATGAACGATCTCGAATCGGAGGCAATGACATTCAAGATATCCAGACTTCTGTAGCTCCATCAAGAACAAACCATTCAAATCAACAATCGAACATCCAGCCCCGAAAACCCAAGGATATGAACGGATAAGATTCAATAATAAATCTCGTCGTTCTCCAACATCCTAGATTGGTTGAAAGCACCGCCTTTTACGCTCAACGGAAATCTTTGGGAATCAACTCCAATCCGTAACCACAGAACCAGTGATATGAATGCACGTGAGTGTCATGATAAATGCAAAGCCTAAACCAGATAAGATCGATATAGGAGGGCAAATTTTGGGGTGCAACATTAACATACAGCAAGTATACGCAACGAATAATTCATGAATTACAACGAATTCTTGCTACGGAAGCCATATTAATCCTTTAAGATTTAAATTACTGGTTTTGAAAATGTTTTTAATGGATAGTACTCGTGCTAAGCTTTCCAACGATACCAACTATGCCTAAATCGGAGTTACGATCGTAAAGATATGACCAAAACCGTTTTTAGGAAGTTCCAATCTGTTCCAGCACAGTATGCATCGATGCATAAGCCTATGCATCAATACATATACAACATGTGTTGACACATGCATCGTAAGCGTCGATGCATATAATTAAAATTTTGGCATTTTTCAGTTTTTGTTCAGTATGCATGACTCTATGCATAGCTTCAAAGTTTGCCTTATGAGTCGATGCATGACTCTCTGCATCGATGCATGCTTTTCCCACGCCTCTGGTTTTCAAAGATTTTCCTACTTGCATCGATCCATAGTCCCATGTGTCAACCCATACTGCAATTTTTCCACAAAATCAGTTTATTTCTTCACTGTTTTCCAATTCCCATTGATTCCATTCATTACCAAACTACATATTATCACAGAACATAATTAGATCATGTATTTTCACATCCAATTGACCACCAATTATACTTTCTACTTATCCTACGATCATCCTACACAAATTAATCGTTCATAACAATTCCAATTGAAGTTTTTACGTCGGGTCATAACGTTAGGGCACAACCTAGAATCCTAATTCGAGATTCCTAATGGATCAATTCATTCTATTGATTATCAAAACCTATAAGGCATAATAATCTGATCAAATCACCCCTTACCTCGCGATGAATCTTCGAATTCTGACGATTTGGCTTTTTCTCCTCTTTCTCTCCTCTTCTCCAAGGTACGTAGAATGAAGTTTTCCAATTCTCTTCTCACTTTTCCTTTATTTATTCCTTTTATTATTCCCAATAATAAAAATAACATAACTAGAATAATTAGAGCCTTTTACTCTACACACCTCCCAATTCCACCCTACACCCTTAATACATCCATTTATTTAATTAATTAATTACATCCATTAATTCAAAAATACCAATAATTAAACCTTTAATTAAATTAATAATTAAAATTCTAATTATTTAATAATTGAATTATTTGGGGTGTCACATGAGTGGAGCTTGCATAGCAGCTGCACCAGTTGCGTTATTTTTCTGCATCAGGTGTAGAACGCTTAGCGCGCTCTGTGCCGCTTAGTGCGCTCTACTATGCAAAGCAAGTGAATTCTTTTTAAATTTCACTTGACTTTCCTCTTTCCCACGTCCACCCAGGATTTTTTGTATTGAATAAAATTAGTAATATTTTTCTAACTCTTTTGTTATTATTTGGACTCAAATTTTGGTTCGGTAGCTTGAGGTTTTATTTTGTGGTTTTCTTAGTTTGATCGTTTCAACTCGCGGATGTATGGTAATGATGATTTTTTGAAGTTGGTACATGCCAGGTACTCGTTTATCGCTTTCTATATCATAACATGTTTAGGAAATTCATCATTTGTTTAATTACCATGTCATTCATTCTTTTTGCATTACTTGCTCATGGCTTGAATCACTTTAGTTCCCTTTTTACCCATAAAAGTGAGGAAACTTTCCATTATTCACATATGCTGGAGACAACATTCTTGTTTTAACTGGATTTCATTATGTTTAATCTTTTGTTTTTGTTGATTGTATGAATTCATGAAAAGGATCAAGGAATTTTGTTTGATTTGGAGCACAACTACCTTGGCCAAATATTCAATTCACCTTGTGAGTGTGTGATCATTTGTTAACTCCTTTGGAATTTTATCAATATCCATGTTTATTTGAACTTGATGCTTGTCTATGAGTGTTGAATTCACCTTTTTTGTTTGGATGTTGATTTCTTTGTTTCTTGAACCCTCAACTATATGTTGTTGTATGAATTTTTACCTTGCCTTAGAAAGTATGGAGTATTCACACATTAATGTTGGTTGAACTCAAGTTGGGGAGAGGAATGTTTATGTACTTATATTGTGGTTGGTATGAGGTTAAGAAAAATAAAAAGAAAATAAATAAAGAAAAAATTAGAAAAAGAAAGAAAAAAGAGAAAAAGCTTTGAAAAGAAAAACAAAAAGAGTATGAATAATGTTGTGTTAATAAGTGAGGTGTTTTGGTTTGACAATTTGTGATGATGAAGAAGTTTGATTGAAATTGTATTGTTTGGAACTTTGTGAGTTGATCACTCCCTTAGGTTTAGGCAAGTTTTTGTTTCGTTTAGCTTTAGGACTTATCACTTGTTTGTTACCCAAGCCACATTACAACCTTGAAAAGCCCTTGTGATTCTTGTATTTGTATTTTCAATTGAGTTTTTGGATGAATGCATAATTTAGTCTTTTGTTTGCAAGATTGTGGATGAGAGTCAAAACTACCTTACCTTTATGTGTTCTTCATCTACCGATGAATTTTTGCTAGGTGTGATTCATGATTAAGCTTGTTTTGTTTTAGAACGTTTTGCATGATTTTTGTACTTAGGATTTGTTTCGTTTATATGTTGTCTTTGTAACCAGTTATCTAAAAGATGTAACTGGTTACGCCTGATACATTTTTAAAAACAAAGAAATTTTGCTAATCGGTGCAAATTGTGATAGTTTTAATGTGTTGTTACGATGGTTTCAAATGCCATAATTTATCAAAAACATTATGTTTGAAACAATTTTCTAAAAATTATTTTTATGTTTATGTAACTCGTTACCAGAAGTGTGTAACCGCCTAACCGGTTACTAATGTTTTTTTTACTAGAAAATATCAACTCATTTAATTTATAATAATGTTTTGAATACATGTTGGACAAATATTAAAATTATGAAAACTAGCAAAAGATGGGGTCGCCCGCGCCAAAATATGAGCAGCCTCATTAGCTTATCTCTTGATGAACTTAACATGAGAGTTCGTAAAGCGAAGCTTCAACAAACAGTTACATTCGCGAGTAACCACCCCAAATTCCGAATCGTTCAGTTTCAAACGGATAACAACATCGAGCACAGTTTTAGCATCCATCTCAAAATCCATATTATCAATACCAATATTATATACCCAATTAATAGATGCCAACATCCCCACAGCCTAACCAATACCGACATCGGTAGTAGGAGACATCCATTTTGTTCTAGCAGCAAAAAAAATTACCATCGGAGTCACGAATACACATATCGATACCAACTTTATCAGAGATAAAAGATGCATCAACATTACATTTGAAGCGGCCCACTGATGGTTTTACCCAACTAGGAATAGAGGAGTTCCTACTAGGAATAATAGAATTACCTCGAACAATATGGGCTTCTTTCCAGCCTACTTGGAGATCCATTGCTCGACTATAAATATCATCCACTGAATCAACAATATTATTCCACACATGGTTATTCCTACTTTTCCAAATACTCCATAAGGTAGTAGCAAAAATAACTTTATGGTCCTGATCCAAGTCTTGTAACAATGAAAACATAATACCAGTGAAATTACCCCCAAAACAAAACAAAATCTACAACTTGGACCATAATCCTACCTTGACCCAACAACCCACGCTTTTCTGACACTGGAAAAAAAGATGAAAGCATTTTTCTTCTTCTTCCGTATAGCCCACACATGTTGGAGAGCAATCTATACCACGGTCCAAAAAGACGCCTTCTATAAGGGATGCAAATTATACACGCCCGCCATATAATTTTTTTGACTCTAGGAGGACATTTGATATTCCAGATTACATTCCAATTTCCAATAGCCTTTAGGTGAGCAGTATCAATAACATCGTTGATACAGTACCTGTAAGCACTACGCATAGAGAATATACCATCCTTTTCGAGCTTCCAAATTATTTTGTCATTTGTAACCGTACCAAATAAAGGTGTATTCAGGATCTTATCAGCAACATTATCACCTACAAGAGGAACAATCAAGTCTAGGTTCCAATGATTTCCACTCGGCAGCATAAGATCCGAAATTGTAAGCAAATTAATCGCCTGGTTGGAAGGCCACAGATTCATAATGATAGTACCATTTGAGTTCCATCATTGATTCCAAAATGAAATATTTTCCCCGGACCCAATACTCCATCTATGACCACCCTGCACCACAAATTTTGAGCTCCAAATACTCTGCCAAACATAACTTAGATTATGCCCGACAACAGCCTCCATAAAATTACAATTAGGAAAGTACCTGGCTTTGTAAATACGAGACACAAGGATAGTTGGATTACTCATAAGTCTCCAAGCTTGTTTACTAAGCATAGCATAATTAAACGCACTAATATTTTTAAAACTCATGCCGCCTTCTACCTTTGGCATAGCCAATCGATCCAAAGAGAGCCAATGAATACCTTTACCGTTGTTATTATTATTACCCCACCAGAAAGAGTTCATCATCTTTTCGATCTCGTCACAAAGAGAGGAAGACAGTAAGAACAAACTCATCATATAAGTCGGTATGGACTGAAGCACTGACTTGATCAATATTTCATTACTGGCTTGAGAAAGACATTTACTACTCCAAGAATTGATTTTACACCAGATTCTATCTTTAATAAACTTGAACGCAACTTTCCTGTTTCTTCCCATCATAGACAGCACACCAAGATATTTACCTGTACCCAAGACTTGTTGCACACCAAGAGCGTTGGCTAACAAATCTTTAGTAGTCGTACCCACATTTCTACTGCAAAAAATTCAAACATTTGGAAATTAATAGCTTGACCAGACGCCTCCTCATACGTCTGCAAAATATTCTTCATAATAGAAGTCTTGTTAACGTTAGCTCTAAAGAACAGGAAACAATCATCAACAAATAATAGATGTGACACAATAGGAGCGTTCCAACAAATTTTAGTACCATGAATGTCACCCCTATTTTTTGCTTGTTTAATGGGAGCCGATAGACCTTCAGAACATAGAATAAAAAGATAAGGAGAAAGAGGATCTCCTTGTCTTAATCCCCGCCCCGACATTATCGGACCAACCATGTTACCATTAACAACCACACTATAATCAACCGACTCTACACACATCATAATCCATCCAATCCATTTTTCGCAGAAGCCCATTTTGAAGAGGACCTCTCTCAAATAATCCCAATCAAAGGAAAATTATGATATTATCGACAGAAAATTTGGGAAATTGACCGTAAGCAGTGAGGATAATTAGGGATTCTCTATGAGTATCTTCAAAATGCCCTCCAGGAACCATGATATCCAGAAGCATCAGATACAAATATAATTCAAAATCGATCCACATTAAAGGATTAGAAACTGCCCTAAATGAAAAGGAAATCACCAGACATCAAAGAAAAGACCACAAACCAATCCCACTTGGATTTCTCAATCCGGAGAGACAAGAATCAGAAATAAAATTCAAACCGGCATATCCCGGACAAAGAGATATCAGCTTGTCGGAAAATCGCCTTTGATAACACTAATTTTAAACATCACACTAATATTTGAATATAATAAAAATGAAAAATACTAAGAAAAAATAGGTTGAGAGCAAGGTCAATATTTAAAAAGAAGTTATTGATAGGTAGTTTATTATTATTAAAATAATTGTTGTAATTTTGTTTGTTTAGCAGTTCCCAGTTTTTAGGAAAGACCTATTCTTTAGGAAGAATAGAGTTTGTTTTTGACCACGTTTCTAGTTGTTAGCAGTAGATTATGTTTTGCTTTTAAGGCTATTTATAAACCCCATTTTGTTAATGAATAATTATCCTTCCAGCTATTTGTTATTCCAAAACTAACTTTTGGTATCAAGAGCTGTGAAAGGGGCCAAATTAAAAGTGTGAGCAGAATGACAACTTCAGCAGAAAAGTTTGTGCAACCGGCCATTCCTAAGTTTGATGGCCATTATGATTATTGGTCAATGATAATGGAGAACTTTCTAAGGAGTAAGGAGATGTGGAATTTGGTCGATGAAGGAATTCCTGCAGCTGCAATTGGGACAGCATCAGCAAGCGAGGCGCAGAGAAAGACAGTGGAAGAAGCCAAACTCAAAGATTTGAAGGTCAAGTATATTCTGTTTCAAGCTATTGAAAGAGAAATTCTTGAAAAAATTCTTGACAAGGGAACCTCAAAAGATATTTGGGACTCAATGAAGCGAAAATATCAAGGGTCCACAAAGGTGAAAAGGGCACAACTCCAAGCATTAAGAAGGGAGTTAGAGTTGCTCGCCATGAAAGAAGGAGAGAAAGTAGATACTTTCTTGGGGCGAACCTTGACCTTCGTGAACAAAATGAAGTCAAACGGTGAGACAATGGAGCAGTATCATGGTCAGTAAGATACTTAGATCTTTAACTATCATATTTAATTATGTAGTGTGTTCAATAGAGGAATCAAATGATCTAAGTACTCTGAGTATTGATGAATTACATGGAAGTTTACTAGTTCATGAACAAAGAATGCAAGGTTACCAAGAGGAGGAACATGCGTTAAAAGTGGCTCATGATGATCGATCAAACAGAGGCAGAGGTCGAGGCGTGTTCAGAGGAGGACGTGGCCAAGGTAGATGGATACAACCCACATACAAAGCAGTCATTAAATGTTTCAAATGCCACAAGTTAGGACATTTCCAATATGAATGTCATAGAAGTATAGGATTTTGTTTTCTAGGAATGTTTCCAGGAGCTTGAGGACGAAACTAGTGAGTTCCTTGGGATTTTAGGAAATTCATGAGCTTGGTAAGTATTTGAGTGTGTGTATTAAGGGCAGGATGCTTAAGAGCCAGAATTTTAATTACTTCATTGAGCAATTGTCCGGGAAGTTATCGGGTTGGAAATCTAGACAATTCTCCCTTACAGGTAGAGTTACGCTTGCTATAAGTGTGATGGAGGTCATTCCCATTTATCTTATGGTGTCTAATATAATGCCCAAGAAGTGCATTGGAGATATTGATAAGTTGTAGATGAAGTTTATTTGGGGGGATTCAGATGCTGGCAGAAATGACCATGTTGTGATCTGGGATACAATCACCTTGGCTAAATCTGAAGGAGGGCTAGGGCTTAGGGACTCGGAAACGATGAATTATTCTTGTATTATGAAACTGGGTTGCAAGCTTGTTAATCAAGAGTCAGATTTATGGTGCAAGGTGTTGAGAGGAAAGCATGATATTGATAATCTCCTTGCTGGTGGGAAGGCAAAGAGTTCAGACTCTAATGTGTGGAAGGCTCTTATGAAAACTAGTTCTCATCTATTAGAGAATGATAGTTGGAGGATTGGGGATGGATCAAAGATTAAGGCTTAGACCAATAGATGGCTAAAGGTTGATTGTCTGGACAATTTTGAGCTGCATATTCCGATTGCTTTTACTAATGCTATAGTGCAGGATTTGGTAGGGACTGATGGCGGTTAGAATTGGCAGGAGATGGATACATGGATGCCTTAATCTCAAGCTTTACATTAATGCCATGCTTCCTCCTATGGTGTCAAATGAAGATGATGGATTTATGATTGCGAGTGCGGATGATGGGACCTTTTTTGTGGGAGATATGTATCATATCTTGAAGCATGAAAAGGTTATAGTGGTAATAAAGTCTGGAAGTATATTTGGGCCTTGCAAGTTCCGGAGAGGGTTAAGAGTTTTATTTGGACCACTATGCATGATATAGGGCTCACGAATGCTAGAATTAGTACGCGGGGTAATGGTAGTGCCAGTTGTAAGCTTTGTGGCCATGTGTATGAATCTACTATTCATGCGTTACGTGATTGTTCTTTGGTTAGGAAGGTGTGGGAGAATCGTGTTCCTGCCAGCATCAGGAGTGCCTTTTATGACACTAATTTGGAGGATTAGATATATCTTAATATTATGTTTAGTTCGCATGAAGAAGTCAAATGGTGCAATTTCTAGGCTATGGGTTGTCATATGATATGGACTTGAAGAAATAAAGAGAATCATGTCATAGATTTCCAGCAGCCTTTTAATCTTATGGTTGTTATTGAGAACAGTGTGCAAGATTACCATCAAGCCATTCAGCTACATAATAGAACTATGGAGATTACTCATAAGGCGGTTCTTTTTAATTGGATCCCTCCTAAGGTTGGATTTGTCAAGCTTAATTCATATGGTTCCAAAGACAAAGATGGTTTAGTTGGGTGTGAGGATGTTATTCGAGATGATGGAGTTCATTGGGTTATTGGTTTTGCCAGATTTATTGGTATTACTAGTGTGATAATGGCAAAGTTATGGGGTATTATGAGGGGCTAAAGATTGCTGTGGAGAATGGTTTTTTGAAGGTAAAGGTTAATTCATATTCTTGTGTTGTTGTGGATTTGCTTGCTAAGGCAAGGAAGAAAACGTTTGAATTTTCTAATTTGGAGCATCAAATCATTATGTTTATCTCTCAGATGGAAGGAGATGATATTGTGTATTCTTGTCGGGAGTCTAATGGGTGCGCTAATACCCTTACTAAGGAAGAAAGAAGGTTGAAGGTTAATTTCAAAATCTTTCGAGAACCTCCTGAATTCTTATATAAGAATTTGCGGTCTGATTTGGATAGTGTTCGCATTGTTAACCTATTTTTTATATTTGAGTCAATGTTAAGAACCAAAGTATTCCCTCCGTTAAATAAATGTCACATATGTAAAAATTATTTGTCCCAAAATAAATATAACTTTATGTTTTTAATATATTTTTAATTTCTATCTTCCAATTATATTCTCTAATTAATATTTTTAATTTATAATTTCTCTCACATTATATTAATAATAATTACCATACATTAATAATAAATAAGAATAACTCAGTAAAATTTTTATTCTATTTTCCTATTTATCATATTTTTTAAATATGTGTGAAAGTATTAACTATAACACTTATTTTAGAATGATTGCAGGTAGAGTTGCAGTTATGATTGATTTATGTGGAAAAATAGAAATAATCTTATATGAAATAATGAGAAAGATGGGTCAACAAAGTACTGGTAATGATCACTCCCACCTTGAGAGTCTGAGGTGGAGACCTCCGTCGAACGGAAGATTGAAATGCAACATAGACGAGGTTGTTGCATCTATAGGTGAAACAGAAACAAGAAGAGTACCAGGTCCTTTGATGTTAAAGATAAACCGTGTTGTTTAATACTCTAAACTATAAGAAACGGTCTTTCCTTTTTCTCTATTTTTTTCCCTCAGATATTGACTGTTGTCTTTTCAATTCAAATATTCATAATTATTTAGAGTATTCTCTTTTTTATCTTATGGAAAAGTAGTTTTAGAGTATACTATTATTATTACTAATCAACTGATTAAAGAGAGCAAGTTACTTTTTGAAAAAAAAAAATTCAAACTAAATTTTTTTTTCATTAATTAACAAAATAGCATTCAATTTTTTCAACTTTCATAATCATGCATCAAATATTTCATTTTTATTGATTTAAATAAAATAAAAATTTCTTTCAACCCAATCTTAAACACCTTCTATTTCTCATAATATTATATTCTCACAATTATTTTATAATTACATAACTTATTTCAAATATATATATATATATATATATATATATATATATATATATATATATATATATATATATATATATATATATATATATATATATATATATATATATATATATATATTTAAATTAAATCTATATCATATTATTATTTATTCACGGGTCACTATCAACAGTATTTTTTTGTTATATCTTTTTTTTAAAATATTATTTTTTTCTTCATCTCACAATTCTTTTATTCTTCTTTTTGTATCATTATTTAACTAAGTTAAATCTATATGATTATTGTTTATTTTATAAATCTACTATTTTAATATTACTAATCAATTGACTAAAGAGACTAAATTGCCTTTTGAAAAAAAAAAATTCCAAACAAAAAAAAGAACTTTTTAGTAATTAACAAAATATCATCTTTTTTAACTTAATTTTCACTAACCATACACCAAATGTCTCATTTTTATTGATCTAAATAAAATTACATTTTTCCCTTCAACCCAACCTTAAACACCATCTTTTATAACATTATATTTACACAATTATTTTATAATTAAATAACTCATTTCAAATTTACATACATATATTTAAATTAAATCTATATCATATTATTATTTATTTACGGGTCACTATCAACACAATTTTTTTAATTATGTCTTTATTTTTAAATATTATTTTTTCTCCATCTCACAATTCTTTTTTTCTTCCTTTTGTATGACTATTTAACTAAATTAAATCTATATGATTATTGTTTATTTTATAAATCTACTATCTTACTATTACTAATAAATTGATCAAAGAGACCAAATAGCCCTTTGAAAAAAAATCCAAACAAATAAAAGACTTTTTAGTAATTAACAAAATAGCATTCAACTTTTTTAACTTTTCACTAACCATGCACCAAATATTTCATTTTTATTGACGTAAATAAAATTACATTTTTCCCTTCAACTCAACCTTAAACACCATCTTTTATAACATTATATTTACGCAATTATTTTATAATTAAATAACTCATTTCAAATTTACATAAATATAGTTAAATTAAATCTATATCATATTATTATTTATTCACGGGTCACTATCAACACTATTTTTTTAATTATGTCTTTATTTTTAAACATTATTTTTTTCTCCATCTCACAATTATTTTTTTCTTTTCTTTTGTATGATTATTTAAAAAAATTAAATATATATAATTATTGTTTATTATACAAATAAGTAAATCATTTTAAATTTTATATTTATCTATAACTTTACATTTATATTTGCAACAACTTTTTAATTTATAATTATTTTATATTTTATATTTATGTATTTTCTTATATATGATTATTTACTACATTTAAATTTCTATAATTATTATTTATTTTAAATTTAATTATATTATATTTACTATGTCTAAATATATTTAATTATATTTATGTTTTTTTTATATGATTAATGTATAATAATTTACATTTCAATTATGGAAATGTTCATAGTTTCTTTTATATATATTATTCATATTATTTTAAAAAAATACCTCATTAAAAAAAAAATCTCCCGTGCGAAGCACGAGTCTTGACTAATAATTACTAAAAAAGTGAAATTAAAACTAACAAAACAAAAGTATAAAAAATACAATTTGTTATAAATTTTGTTCAAAATAAAATTTGTAGTTTGTGATCACTTAAAGAATAAACATCAAAGTGATAAGATGATCAAGAAGATTCACGATAAGTTTATAAGTCATGGTAATTAGGCATGATAACAAGGATGATGGGATATACATTTTTTATCTGCTTTACATCCTTAATAAATCTTTGTTTTCTACTTAAATTCCGTGCGGATATTTATTATATAGTATAATAATTTTGAGTTTATAAGAAAAATCATCGAGAAAAATAAATAATTTATAATTGAATATGAGCATTATCATTCCAAAAATAATAAAAAGAAAGTAATGGTTTGGTTTAATATTATTATTTTATTTTAAATATTCTATCAGAGATCTCTTGCTATCTAGCTTTATTGAAGTAATAAATCGATTAGTTTGTTAAGAATATAACTAACTATTAGTTAGTCTCTTGTGATTGGTCCACCTAAAATAGAGATTGGTTACCTATGCTGGTAATATAAACCAATGTCTTGTACAGCTGTAATGTAATGAATGATTCAACGAGACACTCTATCTATTATCTCATCTTATTTGTTTCATTATTCATCATCTTGTTCATCCTTACTAAGTGAAGATAGTTAGCAAAGCTAACATTCCAACATGATATCATTCGCGTTTCGATCATTCGTGCATGTCTAAACGTTTGTATATGAATCATTCATTATAATCGCATTGATATCGTCACCTATTTTTCAGTGCAGCTCAACAATGGAGTTCGATGATAATCAAGAATCTTTCGTCAAAGATCCACCACAATCTCAAGATCTTTCAATTGGATTTGCAACAACCAAATCCATAGGTTCATTTAGACAAAAGCTTTCATTCAAACTATAGGAAAAGAACTACCTTATCTGGAATCAACAAGTCGAAGGTCTGATTCTTGCTCAAAAGATGCACAGACTTATCGTAAATCTACAGATTCCTCAGAAATTCAAGAGTGATCAAGTTCGCGCTACGGGTACCTTTTCTGATGAATACGAAACCTGGATTATACAAGATCAAACAGTCTTTATTTGGTTGTTGTCGATGATCTCTGAATTTGTGATACCTAGGGTTCTTACGTGAAAACACGCCTTTGAAGTTTGGGATACAATCCATCAATTCTTCAATGCTCAGATGAAGGCACGAGTTCAACAATTGAGAGTGGATCTTAAATCCATCAAGAAAGGCACAAAATTTGTTACTGGATACGTGTTAAGGATCAAAACAATTGCTAATTCACTTTTGGCAGCTAGTGATTCTATCTCTGAACACGATCAAGTAGACTCTATCTTGCAGGTACTTCCAGAGGAATATAATCCCTTCGTTATGCAGATGTATGGTTGACCAACACAACCAACCCGTGATGTTGAAGCCTTGTTGTATGTGCAAGAGGAAAAACTTGACAAATTTCATGAAGAACTTGCTACAACAAACATAGCAGCGAATTTGGCTCATACAAGGCAAGGAGAAAATATCTCCAGATGAGCTTATTCAGGCAATATAGGAAAAGGAAGATACAAATGTGGCCGCACTAGAGGTAGAGGGCGGTATACTACTGGTAATCGATCAACCTACCAACTCTATGGATAATATGGCCATGAAGTCACTGCATGTTGGCACAGGTTCGAAGAAACATTCATGTCTGCAGACAAGAACAATGCCTTACATATTTCAGACTTTACCAATAATCATAAGCAAGAAACAAGTATTAAGAAGTCACAGAATTCCCAAACTGTTGCAATGATGGCAACCATAAGCAGACCTTCAGCAAACACTCAAGTGTACAACTTGCAGTAAGTTGCAAACAACATTTAAGAAACAACATACTTGTATTTGAAAAATGAGATGAAGAAAATGTTTGAATTGATTTGAAAGAGGTGTGTTTTTGAAATCTGAAACATATGGTATTTATATAAGTATCATACTATTTTGAAATAGTATATTATGATCAATGATTTATGGTATAACAATAAAATAATTTTGAATAAGATTTTTCATGAAAAAGTGTCACTACTTCAGTGGTAACTGGTTACCACCTCATCGTAACCGGATACAGCTAAAAAAATACATGAAATTTGATATTATCAAATGTGTAGTCGGATATCTAAAAGATGTAACCGGTTACATTTTATACTTTTTCTGAGACAATGCAATTTTCCTAATCGATGCAAATTATAGTAGTTTTAATGTATTGTTACGATGGTTTCAAATGCCATAATTTATCAAAAACGGTATGTTTGAAACAATTATCTAAAAACTATTTTTATGTTTATGCAAGCGATTACCAAAAATGTGTAACCGCCTAACCGGTTACCATCGTAATAAAAAATAAAAATACTAAGAAAAAATAGGTTTAGAGCTAGGCCAATATTTACAAAGAAGTTATACATTTGATTGAGTATTTTTAGCATAAGGTATATCATAACTTGAATTTCAACTTGTACCTATTAAATAACGATCAATGTTCCAAATTTCATCTTGATAAAGCTGCAAAAGATACATTTCTTGATCCATGGCCCTTTTGTTCATCCTTTCTTGATACATACACATGGTAGTTGTCTTCAACAAAGCATGGTGTTGGCAACCGAAAAAGGTGTAATTTAAAGTATATATATATATATATATATATATATATATATATATATATATATATATATATATATATATATATATATATATATATATATATATATATATATATATATATATATATAACCTATTTTATATTGGAATCAATGTTAAGAATAAAAGTATTTCCTCCGTTAAATAAATGTCACATATGTAAAAATTATTTGTCACAAAATAAATTTAACTTTATGTTTCCAATACAATTTTAATTTCTATCTTCCAATTATACCTATCATTAATATTTCTAATTTATCATTTCTCTCACATTATATTAATGATAACTAAAATACATTAACAATAAATAAGAATAGTTTAGTAAAATTGTTATTCTCTTTTTTCATTTATCATACTTTTTAAATATGTGTGAAAGTATTAACTATAAAACTTATCTTATAATGATTGCATGCAGAGTTGTGGTTATAATTGATGTTATGTGGAAAAATAAAAATTATTTGATTTGAAATAATGAGAAAGATGAGTGTACTGGTAGTGATCATTCCCACCTTGACAGTCTGAGGTGGAGGTCGCCGTCGGAAGAAAGATTGAAATGCAACGTAGATGCGGATTTTAACATTAGACAGGGTACTATGACTATCAATAGAGGTTGATGTGTGAGATACAACTTGGGAAACTTTGTTATTATAGGGGAAACTTGAGATTTTGGTATTTATCCAACTCTTGAAGTGAAAGCTATGGTTCTTAAAGAGGCTGTCCAAAATACTACGGAGTTGAACTTGAAAAAGTTACCATTAAAAGTGACTCCCAAAGAGTTGCCCAGACAATTAGTACCAACAGGAAAGGATTTTGTTAGAACAAAGTTTGTTTCTAATAATATATTAAATATTTTGATGATAACAAACATGATAAATTTTGTATGAATAAATATGATATTTGTTAGAACAAAATTTATTTCTAATAATATATTAAAAATTTTGATGATAACAAGCAAAATAAATTTTGTATGAATGAAATAAATTTTGTATGAATGAATATTGATATTTGTTAGAATAAAATTTATTCCTAATAATATATTAAAAGGTTTAATGATAACAAGCAAAATAAATTTTGTATAATTGAATATGATACTCTGATGAGTACAATGTTTTATTTCAGAAGGTGTTCTGACTCTAGTGCAAAATGGAAAATATAATGCTGAGCAGAAGATGACGTTAGAAGTTCTAATGCGAAAAGAACTTCTAGACAAATGCAAGCTAAAAAGGAGTGCTGGAAGAAACATGTTGTAGAAGTTTGAAAAAGACAAAACACGCTGCTAACAGAAACACGCCTTAGAAGTTCTGAGCGAGAACTTCTGGAAGACACGCTACCTAGAAAGCTTCTGAAGTAAAAGAATTAATACAACTTTTGATGGAAGCCAGCAAAGTGCAACCTTTGATGAAAAGCACCAATAATATGTTATGAATAGAAGATATATATACATATATATATATATATATATATATATATATATATATATATATAAAGGGTTACAAAAGATGAAGTATTAGAAGTTCTGATGAGATTAGAACTTCTGGTCAAGCAAGCACAGCACGGAAGCAGAAGCTAGCACAAAACGGAAGCATAAGCTAGCACAACACAGAAGCATAAGCTAGCATAGCACTAGCACATCACGGCTAGCACACACGGAAGCTAGCACACTCAACCGGCGAGCAAGCTTAGCCCAAGCAGCGCGACTTCGATAGAAGCAAGAATAGCGCAACTTCTGATGGAAGCACCAACAGAAGTTCTGATGAGAAAATATTTAGAAGATCATTTTAAATATGAACGTTATCCTCTAAAGGACAAAAACTGCCAGTAACGTTAACATGAGCAAAGAAGAAGACAAAAATACTTGATTAGTCCAACTTCCAAGGATTATTCAACAAAGCAAAATTATGTGAAGATGAAAGCTGAGTAAAAACGCGTGAAAGGCTACAGTCAAGTAATTATTACACTTTTCCTTAATTCAAGGCACGCTCTAGCAACGGTTAAATTCTGGAAAGCTTTATTTAAGGAATTCATTTCAAAGGAGAAAATTTGACAAGAACTACTACAACAACTCATGCTCTCTGAAGAACAACATTATTTTTCACAAAGAAATTTTCAACAACATCTTTTAGCAACCTACAGAAAGCCATTCTAAGTAAACTCACGCTGTCAAATAAAAGTCATATTTTTGTAAAGTAGTTTACTATTCATTTGAGCTTAATTTTTGTGTAAACTTCACTTAGTGAAGAATAGCTTTTCTAGAAGCACTTTTGTACACAATCAATCAGAAGTTAACATTCTTATAGTTGTTCCTTGAGAAGACCAGTTTGGGTCAGAATTCTTGAGAGGGTTAGGACTAGTTGAGTCTTAGAGGTGTTAGTCACAATGGTGGTTGTGCAGTTTGTTTCTTGAGAAAGACCAGCTGAGTCAGTGTTCTTGAGAGGGATAGGACTAGTGAGTCTTAGAGGAAGTTAGTCACACCAGTTGGGTAGTGCATTCTGTAATCGTTGATTATAGTGGATTAAGTCCTCGTTGAGAGAGGAGAAATCAACTTGGCGGGTGGACTGGAGTAGTTTGAGTGTCAAACGAACCAGGATAAAAATACTTGAGTATTTTTATTTATTGTTTGGGTTAAAGAGTCAAGAAGAAAAGAAAAACTTATTCAACCTCCCCTTCTAAGTGTTTTTCCAAGCCTTCAATTGGTATCATAGCACTTGGTTCTGGGTGTAAACACTTAACTGTGTCAGATAAAGATCCAGAAGGGAAGAACACAACATGGCAACAGAAAACAAGAACGCAAAAGCTCCAATGTTTGATGGAGAAGATTTTGCATATTGGAAGGATAGACTGGAAAGTTTTATTTCAGGCTATGATCCCGATCTATGGGATGTGGTGTTGGATGGTTACAAACATCTAGTGAATGCAAAAGGAAACAAAATAGGTAGAAAATCTAAGGAGAAACAACAAAAGATTGATTACAAAAATCACCACAAGGCCAGAAGCATTCTGTTAAGTTCTATATCAAAAATAGAGTATGAAAAATCACGAATCAAGACACAGCATATGACATTTTTGAGTCACTCAGAATGTCACATGAAGGGAACGCTCAAGTTAAAAAAACTAAGGCTCTGGCGCTGATCCAGAAGTACGAGGTATTTAGGATGGAAGAAGGCGAATCAATTGAGGCTACGTTCTCAAGGTTCCAAACTCTAATTGATGGTATAAGAGTGCTGGACAAAGGATATACAAATTCTGACCATGTAAAGAAGATCATTATAAGCTTACCTAGAAGATGGGCACCTATGGTGACTGCCTTCAAAGTGTCAAAGGATCTAAATACAATCTCCCTAGAAGAACTCATTAGCACTCTGAGGAGTCATGAGATTGAGCTGGATGAATTTGAACCCCAGAAAAATGGTAAGTCAATTGCATTAAAATCTACAAAAAATTCTAACGTTAATACTTTTCAGGTAGAAGATGGAAGTTCTGAAGATTCAGAGTCAGAAGATGAATTATCCATGATCTCCAGAAGGATAAATAAAATGTGGAAATATAGGCAAAAGAAATTCAAGAACCACAGAAGATCTGAGGATAAAGGTGAATCTTCTGGACATAAAAGGTTCAGCAAGAGAAGCATCAAGTGCTATGAATGTAAAGAAATGGGACATGTCAGAAGTGAATGCCCCAACGTTCAAAAGGAAAAACCAAAGAAAAAGTTTGAAAAGAGAAGAGGAATGATGGCCACGTGGGATGACTCAGAATCTTCTGAAGTTGAAACCGAGTCAGAAGATGAACGTGCAAACCTTGCTTTCATGACAACTACAACAGATGACTCTGCCTCTGAGTCAGAAGAGGTATTTTCTGAACTTACTAGAAATGAGTTAGAAGATAGTCTGTCAGAACTTCTGGAAAATTATAGTCAACTCAAAATTAAATACAAGAAACTTAGAAAAAAATCTTATATCTGAAATTGAGGAACTTAAATAGAAAATTCTGAGCTGAAAGAAAATAATATTAAACTTAAAAATGATTTTCAAAATTCTCAACACATTCCCAGCTCAGAAGATGCTTCAAGTTTAAAAAATATTTTGAAAGAATATGACTACAGTTTTCAGAAGTTTCTAGCTAGTAGCATAGACATAAGCAAGATGGCTTCTATGATTTATGGAGTTTCTAGAAACAACAAAAATTGTTTAGGATATAAAGCTCCCAGAGAGAAAGAAATTTATAAACCAAAATGTGTTGATGAGATGAAAATCACGTACAAACAATTACACAAAGAATTGAAGTATGGTCACACACATGACATTAAATACATGTCATGCTCTAAATATATTAATGTTAAACCAAAGTTCAAACAAAACTTCTGGAACAATGGTCACACACACAAATACACGTCACACTCTGAAAGGTATTATGTTAAACCAGAGTTCAAACAGAACTTCTGGAACACTAACCAGAAAGGACCCAAAAAGATATGGGCACCAAAAGAAAAAATTATCTATGTTGCAGATATGCTAGAAGGTGACGTTGAAACACCAACCTTGACACTTGGATTCTGGATGCTAGCTAGACATGATGGGAAAAAGGTTTATGTTCCAAGTTCTGGAACTTAAAGGTAACCAGAAGGAAATAGTCAAAGGCTCTGGAACTATGGAAAATGGTTCAGTAGTCAACCTCTGAAGAAATAGAACAGAAGTTCACACAGAAGTTGCATAATTTTCAGAAACTCTGGAACTTTGAAAATTGAACAGAAGTCTAGTTGTCAACTTCTGAAGAAACAATATAAGAGTACATCTCAGAAGTTGCTTTTATAGAAGCTCTGGATATAAAATAATTCAAACAGAAGATTATCTTCAGTATGATTGTAAGACTTCTTATCTTCTGTTACAACACATATGTTTTATATGAATGTTCAAATTAACATCTCTTCAGAAGTAAAAAGAATTGCTAAAACAAAGTTGATTAAAAGCTTGGCCAGCAAATGCCAAATCAAGTTGAAAATAATGTAGGTACAGAAGTTCCATTGCCAAATTCTGACGGAACAACATAGAGTACAAACTCAGAAGTTCACATGCCAACTTCTAAAGATTCAGAACAGAAGGACCAGTCAGAAGTTCTGGGTATTGAAGAAATCTGAACAACGTCAGAACCTCTGAAGATACCTTTCACAGAAAATATCCAAGAATCATTGCAGTTCATCCAGAATATGTCATTATAGAAAAGATGAGAGTGGAACGTCAAAGCACTTCTGGAAGTTGTCAATTTCTGGGCAACAACTTGATATCATGGTACAGCAAAAAGCAAGCCACTATAGCACTATCAACAACAGAAGCAGAATATGTTGCTGTTGTTGGCTGCAGTACCCAGATGCTCTGGATGAAGAGTCAATTAGAAGACTACCAACTGTATGAGAGTAAGATTCCTATCTTCTAATTACAATATTTCTGTGTAAAATGAACATCTAATTAATTAACTCTTCAGAAATGAGAAGAGAAGTTAAGTTAGAAACCATATCAAGTTCTGAAACCTTCAAACATTTCAAGTTCTGATTATGGTCAGAAGTTCATTATAGTAAAACAGCTGTAACGTTGTAACCCAGAAGTTGAACACGTGCTCAAAACCTTCTGATAGGTTACTTAACATGCGTGTTAGCTATTGACAAGATGTTTCTTAGTAACTGTTGATATTTTTTATAAATCTCCAGAAATACCTCAAGTGTCAGAAGCTACTTATGAGTGATGACTAATCTTTTTTAAATATTTTGGTTTGTGACAAACCTTCAGAATCTATTTTTTTAAGTCATCAGAACTTCATTTCACTTTACATTTTTTTTTTAATGAATTTTTGATTATGACAAAAAGGGGGAGAAAACTGAGATTTTGAAATAATTCACTATAACATGTTGCTGGAACAGAATGTCAAACATTTCTAACAAAATATACAAGTGTACATTTTTTGTTTCTAAGTGATACAGAAACTCAAACTCTGAGAAGTAAATCTGGAAGCTCAAAACTCTGAGAAGTAAACTCTGGAAGCTCAAACTCTGAGAAGTAAACTCTGGAAGCTCAAACTCTGAAAAGAAAACTCTGGAAGAAAAGAAAAACTCAGGGAAGTTCTACCTTGCATTTTTTTCAATATTTAGTTCAGGGGGAGACTATTAATTTCAGGGGGAGATTATTAATCTCAGGGGGAGATATTTTTTTTCAAATACAAAATTTCTTAAATGAAAATCTAGATAGTTTTGTCATCATCAAAAAGGGGGAGATTGTTAGAACAAAGTTTGTTTCCAATAATAAATTAAATATTTTGATGATAACAAACATAATAAATTTTGTATGAATGAAATAAATTTTGTATGAATAAATATGATATTTGTTAGAACAAAATTTATTTCTAATAATATATTAAAAGTTTTGACGATAACAAGCAAAATAAATTTTGTATGAATGAAATAAATTTTGTATGAATGAATATTGATATTTGTTAGAACAAAATTTATTCCTAATAATATATAAAAAATTTTAATGATAACAAGCAAAATAAATTTTTTATAATTGAATATGATACTCTGATGAGTACAATGTTTTATTTCAGAAGGTGTTCTGACTCTAGCGCAAAATGGAAAATATAATGCTGAGCAGAAGCTGACGTTAGAAGTTCTAATGAGAAAAGAACTTCTGGACAAAGCAAGCTAAAAAGGAGTGCTGGAAGAAACACGTTTTAGAAGTTTGAAAAAGACAAAACACGTTGCTAACAGAAACACGCCTTAGAAGTTATGAGCCAGAACTTCTGGAAGACACGCTACCTAAAATGCTTCTAAAGTAAAAGAATTAAATATAACTTTTGATGGAAGCTAGCAAAGCGCAACCTCTGATGAAAAGCACCAATAATATGTTCTGAATAGAAGATATATATAATATATAACAAGGCTTACAGAAGATGAATTATTAGAAGTTCTGATGAGAATAGAACTTCTGGTTAAGCAAGCACAGCACGGAAGCAGAAGCTATCACAACACGGAAGCAGAAGCTAGTACAGCACGAAAGCAGAAGCTAACACAACATAGAAGCTAGCACATCACAGAATCTAGCACAGCACAGAAGCTAGCACGACACAGCTTCTGACAGAAGCAAGCTCGACGTAGAAGCAAGCATAGCGCAGCTTCTGATAGAAGCAAGAATAACGCAACTTCTGATGGAAGCACCAACATAAGTTATGATGAGCAAATATTTACAAGATGATTTTAAATATGAACGTTATCCTCTAAAGGACAAAAACTGCAGTAACGTTAACATGAGCGAAGAAGAATACAAAAATACTTGATTAGTCCAACTTCCAAGGATTATTCAACAAAGCAAAATCACGTGAAGATGGAAGCTGAGTAAAAACGCGTGAAAGGCTACAATAAAGTAATTATTACACTTTTCCTTAATTCAAGGCACACTCTAGCAACGGTTAGATTCTAGAAAGCTTTATTTAAGGAATTCATTTTAAAGGAGAAAAATTGACAAGAACTACTACAACAACTCATGCTATCTGAAGAACAACATTATTTTTCACAAAGAACTTTTCAACAACATCTTCTAGCAACCTATAGAAAGCCATTCTAAGTAAACTCACGTTGCCAAATAAAAAGTCATATTTTTGTAAAGTAGTTTACTATTCATTTGAGCTTAATTTTTGTGTATACTTCACTTAGTGAAGAATAGCATTTCTAGAAGAACTTTTGTACACAGTCAGTCAGAAGTTAACATTCTCATAGTTGTTCCTTGAGAAGACCAGTTTGGGTCAGAATTCTTGAGAGGGCTAGGACTAGTTGAGTCTTAGAGGTGTTAATCACAAGAATGGTTGTGCGGTTTATTCCTTGAGAAAGACCAGCTGGGTCAGTGTTCTTGAGAGGGCTAGGACTAGTGAGTCTTAGAGGAAGTTAGTCACACCAGTTGGGTAGTGCATTCTGTAATCATTGATTATAGTGGATTAAGTCCTCGTTTTGAGAGGCGAAATCACCTTGACGGGTGGATTGGAGTAGTTTGAGTGTCAAACGAACCAGGATAAAAATACTTGAGTATTTTTATTTATTGTTTGGGTTAAAGAGTCAAGAAGAAAAGAAAAACTTATTCAACCCCCCCCCCCCTTCTAAGTGATTTTCCAAGCCTTCAGGTTTTCCAATTTTAATTTTATTATCTCTTATATTCAAAATTTATTGTTATTTTGTCCTAAGTTTGTGGTAAAGTTTGTCAAACAAACGCCTAAGGCGCCTACAGAAAAGTTGTGTAAGTTGGGCGTGTCGGCACCTTCCCTTATGATTCGCTAAGAAAATAGAGTTGCACCTTTGCTACAAGCAATTGCTTTAAGTGTAGTGATAAGAGTTTGATCAAGGTAAAAGTGGTATCAAGGCAAAGTCATGGGTTCGAATACCCCCAGTTGGCACTGGGAGGATTGTTGGATTATTTAATTCTTCCATAACCTGAGGGATTTGAAAGGCTTAACATGCTTCCCATGGTCGCCTACAAAAAAGGTGTGTAAGGTGGTCGTGTCGACACCTTCCCTTGTGATTCGCTAAAGAAATAGAGTTGCACATTAGCTACAAACAATTGCTTTTAGTCTAGTGGTAAGCGCTTATATCGAAACTCTTTTGATTAATGATATAAATTAAGTTCTTCATTGTAAAAAGAAACAACAAAAATATGAAAACCCCTTTATTTAATAACACTTCTCCCTTACACCAATTTTTGTTTGATGATACTTGACCTTAATTTAAAAGCGCAATAGTATTAAATAGATTTCAAACATCAATCTTCTAGTCATTACTTCTTTTCATCATGATTGATCTCATCAAGAATCACAATTAACGCCTTAGTCTTCTTCTTCTTCTTCTTCTTCTTCTTCATCTTCTTCTTCTTCTCCTTCTCCTTCTTCTTCATCTTCTTCTTCTCCTCCTCCTCCTCCTCCTCCTCCTCCTCCTCCTCCTCCTCTTTCTTCTTCTTTTCCATCCGAATTAATCTCATTAAGAATCACAATTAACGCCATTATGAAAGCATAATCAACATTGGGATTAACTGTAATCATGAATTGGACTTTACCAATTAAAATACTCTGAACACTGTGCTTTTTGTGCATCTACAATTACAATAATATCACAAAAATAATTTATGATTAATATAAGGTGAGGCCTAGGCTACCCCTTGTAAATTTGGAGGTAATTTACCTCAATAACCTATATCAATAAAATTTTAACACATAAAATTAATTTTTAAAATTACATATTAGTCCAAAACTTTAAAATATTAGTTATTCTAAAATTTAAAATTTAAAATTTTAGGAGGACCATTCTTTAAAGAAAATTTTTAGAGAAACTAAAAATAAAATTTAAAATATTTATAAGAACCAAAAACTTATTTAACCATTAATTAAAACTAATGGTACTTTTATGTATAATAAATTACCTGGGCAACAATGTTGTTTGATTCACCAGCATAAATAGCGCAAGAACGCTTGCGCCAACTACCTTTGACTTTAAAATCACAAACCTTCTCTTTTGTGTTACCAGCTACATATATATTTAATTTGTTCTTAAACTTATTTCGAGATGATCTCTTCAATGTAAATATAAGATCTTTAGCTTTTGTGCTTTCACCCTTAAACGCTTCCCACCGATCATGCACAGTAACTATCTGTATTAGAAGCAGTTCATATTTTACAGAGATTTAAACCGTGCATCCATGCATAGCAAAATTGTGTTTTATTTAATTCGAAAAAGAAATAAAATTATTTTTAAGTTGAATAAAGCTGAACCTTGCGACGTAAGGTGGCGATGGCGTTGCCGGCGGCATCAAGCAAAACACGGCGGTCACGGAGGGTTAAAAGAGAGTCTTTAACTTTGAAAACGATATTGCCGTTGGTATCGGTGACGGTGAAGTTTCCGTCCGAAATTGTCTTAACCTTTTTCACGACGGCAAGATCTAGCGGATACAGAGCACAGTATTGAGGGCCCAATATGGCAGCCGGGAGTGACGGCTTTGGAGCAGAGGCAGATGGTTGTGGTTGATAAGGGTAAGCCATAACGATTGGATGAGAGAAGAGTGTTTGAAGATTGGGTTGTGACTTTTCACATAGCGAGAAGGAATTTATAGGTGAAATGGAAACAAGAAGAGTACCAGGTCCTTTGATGTTAGAGATAAAAAGTGTTTAACCTTCTTAACAATAAGAAACGGTCTTTCCTTTTTTTCTGTTTTCTTTTTCTCAGATATTGACCGCTGTCTTTTCAATTCAAATATTCATAATAATTTAGAGTATTCTTTTTTGTATCTTATGGAAAAGTAGTTTTAGAGTATATCATAATTACTAAAAACTGAATTTTTAACTCACAATACAAAAGAATAAAAAATACAATTTTGTTATAAGTTTTGTTCAAAATAAAATTTGTAGTTTGTGATCACTTAAAGAATAAACATCAAAGTGATAAGATGATCAAGAAGATTCACGATGAGTTTATAAGTAATGATAATTAGGCATGATAACAAGGAAGATGGGATAAATTTTTTATCTACTTTACATCCTTGATAAATCTTTGTTTTCTACTTAAATCTCGTGCGCATATTATATAGTATAATAGATTTTGAGTTTATAAGAAAAATCATCGAGAAAAAAATAAATATTTTATAATTGAATATGAGCATAATCATTCCAAAAATATGTAATTATTACTAATTATTATTTGGTTTAAATAGTCTTTTGACACCGGTAAGTTAGCGTATTTTTGATATTCATACCTACAAATTATTCTTTTTGGAAATGGTTCTTAAATGTTAAAATTCGTTTGATTTTAGTCCTTAAAATAAAAATCCGCAGCAAAATCTGTAGGTTTTCTGTGGATTTTCCTTCGAATTTTTCTGCGGATTTTGATTTTAGAGACTAAAACCAAAAGAATTTTAGCATTTGGGGATCATTTCAGAGACGAAAACTAAAAACACTTCAACTTACAGGGACCAAAAGACTATTTAAGCCTTATGTTTTTTTCATTTTATAATAAATATGTAATTATTAGGTATAAGGCCCTATTTCTCTTTCTGTAATCTAAAATAAATCTATTATATTAGGTATACGTAATTAAATAAATTTTATTGAATATATTATGTTATGGATTTAATATAAATTATTTTGTTATACTTTTAAACCTTTGTAAAAACGAAAAATTATTTAAAATAATTATTTGCAAAAACGAACTATTACATAACTTCTTTAAACCTTTGCAACACCTTAAAACTATTGTGAAAAAAATATCAATATTAGTTATGACAAAAATTTATAACACTTATATAAAAATTTATATTACCATTTATTGATGGCCATACTAGATATACTTGGCTATATCTGTTAAAACAGAAGTCTGAAGCTATACAAGTCTTTAAACTTTTTCATGCCTTTGTTCAGACACAATATAACCTCACAATTAAATAAGTTCAGTCTGACTTTGGAGGAGAGTTTAGACCCTTCACTAAACATCTAACTGAATTAGGGATTACTCATAGACTTACTTGCCCTCATACTTCTCATCAAAATAAGACTGTTGAGAGAAAACATAGACGAATTGTGGAAATGGGTCTTACTTAGTTTACACATGCTTCCCTACCCATGTCATATTGGGACTTTAACTTTTCTATTATTGTTCACATTATCAATAGATTACCCTCCTCTTCCTTTACACAACAAAGAGTCTGACTATTCTACTTAAAAAGTCTTTGGGTGCTCTTGTTTCACTCTCCTTAGGTCCTATAATAAACACAAACTTCAACTAAGAAGTCAGAAATGCATTTACTTAGGACCTTCTCCTCAACATAAAGGGTTTAGGTGTCTTAGTCAAGAAGGTAGAGTTTATGTGTCCAAATATATCACCTTTAATGAACACATGTTCCCCTTTTCTAACTGGTTATCTTCTAAAACTATCTTTGCTAGATCCAAAAGTGTCATCCTAGTGTCTAGTCATGGCGCCATTTCTTCAAGGCATATAATACATACATATCCTGTTCCACAATCCTCCAATCTATCACCTAAACCCAGAAATTTTCAAGTTTCCAACACTACAGGTTCATTAATACTTCCTAAGGATCATGATTCTAACCATGCTGACCATACACATGTGCAATCTTCCTCAGGTTATAGAGATGTCACCTCTGATCAGTTTTCTACAAGATAAAGTCTTGTCGGTCCTCCTAGGAGTAGTTTACCCCAAGAAATGTCTGGTCCAACATCTAATAACCCTGGTCATTCTGTACCCTACTCTCCAAAAGGTAACATATCTAGTTAGGAGACATCTTATATCTCTAGACTATGAGCCTAACTATGCTAATTTCGGTTGTCCAAAGAACAAGTCTGAAGTTAATCCTCCTGTGGATATTAATATAACCAACACTAATAAAGCCTCATATATTCACCATCTAATTCCAATAGAGAAACTCTTGGTTTGCATAATGTCTCTAACTCTTTTTCCTCAAATGAACTTACCTTATCCCTCTATTTTACTCATCCCAATCTCCCTCAATTGGAGCAAACCTACCCATTACTCCTCTTCTGAAAAATAATCACTCTATGTTAACAAGAGATAAAACTGGTAGGTAAAAAACTAAAGCGTTTCTTGCTCATATTGAGTCTGAACCAACCTCAGTCAAGGAAGCTTTATCTAAACCTGAATGGGTCAAGGCCATGACTGATGAGTTCAATGCATTGCAAGCTAATAACACATCGACTCTGACAACTTTACCTCCTGATAGAAAACGTTGTAGGATGCATATGGGTATTTAAGATAAAAGAGAATGCAGGTGGCAGACTACACAAACACAAAGCTAGAATTGTAACTAAGGAATTTCATCAAGAACGTGGCTTTGACTACACTGAAACCTTTTCCCATGTAGTCAAACCTACTAGTTTTAGGGTCATTCTCACTCTATCATTACTCGTAAATGGGATATACAACAAATAGATGTTAACAATGCCTTTCGAAATGGAGTTTTACATGATGAAGTCTACATGACTCAACAAATTGGTTTTGTCAATACTGGTAAAACTCTTGTTTGCAAGCTTCAAAACGCTATCTATCATCTCAAACAAGCCCTAATGGCTTGGTATGAGAAACTTACTTAATCCTTACTACTATTTGGTTTCACTGCTTCTGAATGTGACACTTATCTATTTGTTTACTCCAAACTTGGGACTGTTATGTATGCATTGGTATATGTTGACGACACGTTAATTAGTGGCTTTAGTGCATCCCTTATTCAACAGCTAATCAATAAGTTACAAAATGAATTTGCACTTAAAATACTAGGCATGCCCAACTATTTCTTAGGTATTGAAGTCACCTTCTGTAACAATGGCTCTATGTTGCTCACTCAGTCCAAATATGTTAAAGATATTCTAAAAAAGGCTAAGATGGAACTGGCTAATGGAGTTCCCACTCCCATGTTAAGCAAATACAAGTTAATCAAACATGGAACATATGTATTCTCATATCCTTAATTGTACATGTCCACTGTAGGTGTTATTCAATATGTAACTTTAACTCGTCCTGATATTGCATTTTTTTAAAATAAAGCTTGTCAATTCATGGCTTGTCCTTTAAGTTCTCATTGGGATGCAGTTAAAAGGATACTAAGGTACTTTAGTGGCACTGTCACCTATGGCCTTCAAATGTCTCCCTCTCTTTCGACTTTCACATTTTCTCTTTAAGCTTAGAGTGACTCTGATTGGGCATGTGATTCAGACGACAGACACTCTACATCCGCCTCCTGCATTTTCTTTGGTCTAAATTTAGTATCGTAAAGATCCAAGAAGAAGTCTCTAGTTGCTCGTTCTAGCACATAGGTAGAGTATCGTGCTCTAGCGCATACCACATTAGAGTTACTTTGGTTGGAGTCCCTTCTCTGAGAACTGAAAATCCCTATTCATTCACCTATGTTGTTGTGTGGTAATCTCAGTGTAGACTTATTATCTCATAACCCTGTTCTCCATGCTAGCACAAAATACATCGAGCTTGATATTCACTTTGTCAAGGAGCGTGTCAGGGTTGTCAAAGAGAAACTTTGACATGTTCCTATTGCTATCTAAATCGTAGACACACCTACTAAATCGCTTGGTACCTCTGCATATTTAAGAACTCTTTGACAAACTCAAGGTGGCATGCAAAACTCACCAACCTTCTGTTTGAGGAAGAGTATCAGAGATATCTTGCTATCTAGCTTTATTGAACTAATAAAGCCATTAGTTTGTTAAGGATATAACTAACTATTAGTTAGTCTCTTATGATTGGTCCAACTAAGATAGATGTTAGTTACCTACGCTGGTTATATAAACTAATGCCTTGTATAGTTATAATGTAATGAATGATTCAACGAGATACTCTATCTATTATCTCATCTTTCTTGTTTCACTATTCATCATCTTGTTTAGGGATCTTATAATGGCTGCAGCAAAAGCAACTTATTTTGAGGCTCATGACCAATATATGCAGAAGATCAAAGAGGCAGAAATGATGCTTTTGAATGGTTGGAGGAAATTCCAAAATCCAAGTGGTGTAAGCATGCTTTCCCTCTTTTTAGTAAGTGTGATGTCTTGATGAATAACTTAAGTGAATCTTCCAATGCAACTATCTTGTTGCAAAGGGACAAACTAATCATAACTATGTTCGAATGGATTAGGTCTTGTCTAATGGGTAGGTTTGCAACTTTAAGGGAAAAAGTTAATGGGTATAACGGAAAAATCATGTTTAAACCACTTAAGAGATTGGATAGAGAGATTGAAAAGAGTGCTAGTTCGATAGCAACTTATGCAGGACAACTTACCTTCCAAGTTACCCATGTAATATTCACTGATAGTTTTGTAGTAGATTTGGCTAGGCATACATGTTCATTTAAATTTTAGGCCACAACAAGAAGACATGTAAGAATAAAAAATAATTACTTCTACATGATAATCCAAATGTCAACCCCACTGAAGTATCCACACAGGCAAGTCAATTTGCATATGTACAAAAACCAAAGCCAAAAAAGGTTAGTCAATCTGCAATGTAAAAATGTTTGCTAAATAATGTACTTATATATTTATAATTTTTATTTCTTGTGACTGTTATTGCATATTTCCAGGGTAGGCCAAAGGGATCATAAAACAAAAATATAAACAAAAAGACTAAAGTGGATCATGTGGAGACACAAATCCAAACATCAGTACAGGGACCTATTCTTGCTTAGCAAACTAATGTGCAAGTTGATCCTGCACTAGGGCCATTTCAAGATGAGAAAACTGAAGTGCAAGTTGATCCTCCACCAGGGACATTTCAAGCTGAGCAAACTGATGTGCAAGTTGATCCTGCACCAGGTCCATTTCAAGACCATGTTAATCCTGCATCAAGCCTAGTTAGGACATCATACCTTGATGAAATCGATCCTGATATCCTTGATGCAATCCTCAATGATATAAACAATGGGGATGAACATGTTCTTAACATTCCACCAATCAATGTTGATCTAACTCTTGTTAAAAATCAAGCAGCAAAAAAAGGTAGACCTAAAATGTTTTTTGGATCTGCACCAAAAGTCAAGAAAATTCGTGTTAAACCATCATTGACTGATCCAGTAAGTTGGTATATAACATCTTGCTTAGTTTAATTCATGGAAATTCTGGTATTGATTATGTTACATAATGTAATGTAGGTGGATGCTTTGAAAGAGGCAAACAGGAAGTATGTTCCAACACCAAAACCTGAGGTGCATACCAGTAAGAGTCAGGGAACAAATTCTGATATGCACACTAGAAAGAGTTAGAGACTCAAGATTGTAAATTCCAAAAACATGAAAGAACCAGGAAAACACCCTGAAGATCCTGTTCTAATTGCTAAAGAAAATACATCAAAGCTAGATGTCAAGAAGGGTGTGAATAGTTGGGAAGAAATCCAACGAAACTTGACTCAATGAAGAACCTAACTGTTAAGTTTCTTTTTGTTGTAGTTTTTGTAATGCTTCATTTATGAAAACCTACTTGTAATTTGATCTTATGACCTTGTACTGAATATGTTTTGGATAACCTATTTTAATGTCATTGTGAGTACAATTTGAGTACCTCTAATATATGTTCTTTTAGCTTATAATTTCATTTTGAGTACAATTTAAGTATAACTAGAGTACTATAATGCCAACTATATGAAAACTCTGTCCAACTAGAGTACTATAATGCCAACTATATGAAACCTCTGTCCAACTAGAGTACTATAATGCCAACTATATGAAAACTAATGTATGTGCAACAAAAATCATATTTGAATAACTTACTAATACCGTAACAATTCTTCAATTCATAACATCTCATTATAATTACAAAACAACTCATTACAATAATACAACATATAAAAGACATTACATTGTTCAATAACAGAGACATTACATCTTAATCAATACACCTTATGCAATGATTCCCATTGCAAACCTATTCAACAATTACACTTGCATAGTAGGTACACATTAATCAAAGCAGAAATGCCAATACATATAAGCTTTATTTTTCCAGTCTATGACTCAATTAATAATTTTTCTTGTAGTTTCATGTTCTTCTTCTTCGAAGCTTTGTACAACTCTCTCATCAATTCAATAGTCTCCATTTCTATTAGCTTGTTTACATCTATGTTATTGACACCACCAAGTCATCTTCAACCATATCTTCATCCCATCCAAATAAATCACACGTATCTTCACTCTACCAAAAGGGAAACCTCCAAAATAGCCTAGCTTTGTTTCTACCATTCTTGCAAACGTATGAAACCATTCGTTCTTCACAGTCACATTTCCTTCCTCGTCTGCATCACACAGAAGATGATGCACTATTCATGGGTTTTAAGGCTACGGATCTAGAAGATGATATTTCGTAGAAAGAGTAGATGAAGAAGACGAATGAGTAGATGAAGAAGATGAAGGTTGAGAGGACGACGACCAATTCTATAATTAGGGCAAGCAATCGTAGATGAAGAAGAAACTGAATTAGGGCAATCGATTTGGGGATGAGAGTGGAGTGGGTGGACAATTATAAACTATTGTAATTACACACGTGGATAACAATAGTTGTTTAAAAATTAAAAAATCCATCTGTAAAGCCATATATACGTCCGTTAACTAGACTTAAAAGCATTGATATAAAATAGGGACGAAAAATTTTAAAGGGATGATTATTTGAACAAACTTTTTTGAGGGACTAAAACCAATTTTTGGTATATAAATGGTTGTTATATAAATGGTTGTTATATAAATGATGATTGAGAAACCACGGTGATTTTGTGTATATGATGAATTTGTGTCGAATTCTTGTGATGAAAGATGAAGTGTTTAAGTTGTTCTAATCTGTTTGTGATAACTGAAAAGATAATCTTGATGTTTTCATATGGTTTAGGAGTTGACTTGGGTGTCATTGTTGGTGTTCCCTTGAGTTTTGTTTATGTTTGTGGCAATTTTTATTGTGCGATAATAGTTCATATAGTTGTCTTGATATTGGTTTAGATGATCTAAAGCCCATTTTGCAACTTGGTTCATGTTTTGAAGTTGGTTTGACTTGAAACATGAGTATATGCTATTTGATTCCGATTTCTAATGAATTGAAATTTGTTTGAAGTTGGTTTTTGAGACTAAAAATTTCATGAGACTTATCATTTGTGAACCATTTCTTATCTTTTCCTCGATTTACAAGTTGAATGTTAATCACTGACTCGATTCATGTTCTTGTTTCACTACTTTGTTCATTCATGGGCTCTTTAATTCGTTGATTCAGAGATAATCCATTCATGCAATTTTCATTTGATTTTCAATTCTCCAGTGATTACTAACTTGTGTTCTTTGGTTGATGCAAGTTCTCAAGTGTTCGAGTTTCATTCGATTTAATTCCATTTCTTCACCTATTTTCATTTTTGTAATCTATTAGTTAAATATTGCTTTAACTAATCAATTCTTGTTAATTAAAATAGATTAGTTTACGAATCTATTTTGCTTCAGTTAATTGGTTAATTTAATCAATAGTAACTAATCGGTTTTCTTTCTCTTTTAATCTATTACTCACTCCGCCCCAAAATAAATGTCACATTTACCAAAAAAAAAATTGTCCCAAAATACTTGTCACTTTACATTACAAATACAATTTTATATTTAATCTTCCAATTGTACCCTCCAATTTGGTAAAGTCGCATTTCTCTCTCTTTTATTTATTACTATTTCTTAATCTGTGTGAAATAGCCCATAGTAATTAATTATTGTTTTAATTAATTGATTGTGTTAATTAAAATGAAATAGTTTACTAATATATTTTTCTTAACCCCGATTAAATAATCGATTCACATTTACTCCTATTTTTATGACGTTGTAATTAATTTATATTGACCTCTTTTATTGTACCTTTCTTTATTGTTATTCCCCATTCGATTCAATTGTATCCCACTCCCCCTTTGACAATGTAATTAATTTATCGCTTTTATTTTATCTCTTACATCCCCATTCATAAATTTGTACCATCGCTCCCATATGGTTTGTAATAGCTTAGAATTTTATTTTTTCGTATATTTTAATTGTTGTTTAATTATGCATTTGTCCTTCAATTAAAATACATAGCCTCCTCTTGTGCTCCTCATCATTGAGCAGGTATACACATACAAGTGCACACTTGCACATATTCATAGTTTGATCCTGGACTTTTCTACAACGACAACTGTAACACCCCTTCTAAAATACCCCGAGTAATATTAATTATATCAATGATTTAAGTCACATTCCATCAGAGTTAACACGGAAATCAAGGGATGCCACAATTATTTAATAAATAAAACTTCAATTAAACAGTAGCCATGCTACACTGAGGATCATTATTCCAACTAAATCAATCAGTTTAAGACCATGTCTTACACAGCGGAAAATACCAAAAACAAAACTGATTAAGCCATAATTATTCTCAAGGAGATCCAAAGAAACAATTGAATAAAACTAAATCCTTAACTAAACGTTCCCCAGTGTTACAACCTAATCAGAGCATGACACTGACACGCAGACTTAAAAGACAAGCTCTAGAGCCATCCTCACCAACTCCTCAGCTGCTAACTTTAATCTGTGAAATTGTTAAAGTAAGGGTGAGACTTCTCATAATTAAAACACATTATAAGCTTTTCAATCAACAATATATCACAAGCATATTATTTCACCCACTTAACACAAATTCAAATTCAACACACAATCACAATCATACAAGTCATTATGCATAATCAATAGACAACAAAAGAATTGCAACACTGGAAGACATCCTAACATGTTACAATCCCATGCAACACAAATGCAGACACAATGCATGTGGTACCAACACGTGACCAAGTCACCCAACACTGATCCATCATCAACCGGATACAGTAACCATCGATTCGTCCATAAACACCCGGACACGAATCCAGCCTAACCACCCATCCTCACTCGGGTATCGGTTATCGGCAATCCAAGTCAAATTCTGCACAATGGGAATTAACTTCACCAAGACAATGCATATGCACGCACATCACTAGCATGCAACATCAATCAGTCTATGTAATACATCAATTTACCATAACTGAATCAAAACCAACAACATGATATTTCAACCATCATGCATACAATTAACAGCAGCATAAACATGCTCTACATCCACATAATACCAATACATCCATCACCACAGGATCTCTGCTACATACACATCAATATGCGTCAGTCAAAAGTCACCCATTTCGGAATTTGGCTCATTTTCAAAATAATTTCAAGTTTTGGAAAATCTTTTCATCTTATAAAAGAGAGCATTAAATTTAAAAAATAACGTCCAAAACGGCGCTCAAAACGGACTTACGGTTTGAAAGTTATGAATTTTCAAAGTTTGACATTTTCAAAAATAGCGTAACCGGTTCCTACCTATACAGAACCGGTTCTAAAAGTTTCAAAACTCGCCTCGAAAATTGTATGGGAACCGGTTCCTACCCATACAGAATCGGTTCCCGAGTGCATTTTCCGCTTTTCAATTTTCAATGGAACCCGGTTCCTCCGATGGAACCGGTTCCCACGTGTTCAGAGCCATTTTACTTTTGACAAAGATTCATTCATTTTCAATCAAACCCAAACTTACCCATAAGAATTTCAACATGGAAAACACTAAAACACATCCAATTTGCATCATTATCACATCAAACAACATATTTCCATCATTCTTATTTAATATCTGACACCCTAATTGTTTTCAACCTATAATCTGACACCATCTGACACAGTTAGGTATACATCCATGGAAACCTAGAAATTCCTAAACTGAGATTTCCTAACATGCTATGATCTATACAGTCAAATTCAAAACCGATAATGTGCAATAACTAATCGAAATCACCCCTTACCTTGTGGGTTCTTCGAATTCTGACACTTTAGGTTTTCTTCCTTCCTTTTCCTCTTCTCACTTCACGTATCTTTGTTTTCTCCAAAAATAACTCCTTTTTCTTTCTTTCCTTCTTTTATTCCTTTTATTCTTCTAACATAAATTAAATAAATTAAATAATGTGAGTAGAGTCTTTTACTCCTTACACCCTCACTTTACTCAACACACCTCTAATAATTCCATTCTTTATTCCATAATTAATCCCAATAAATCTAATATATTAATAAATTATATTCTCAATTAAATTAATAATTAAAAACCATAATTATTTAATTATCGAATTATTTGGGGTGTCACAACAACTATCCGATCGGTTGTCCTAATTGGCCGCTTATAATGCTAGCGACACGCTAGTCCCACTTTCTAGGAGGATACATATGGCCACCTTGTATGGGATTGCCTGCTTTCCTACTTCCTTACCTCTCACACCAAATTTCTTTAAAGGGTCTCATAATTGAGTTTGGGCATGACCATTCTCACGAGATTAATCAAGTTTCGACCTTGGTTAATCAAAACCCGAATCAATTATCTTGGTTCATACATCAAGTGTTCCATGGACAAAAGAGTTTCATGATTGAGGGTAGGAGCACCTACTCATGAGGTTAATCAAGTACGGCCGATTGATTAACCATAACCCGATTGAATTCCACCAAGCATCTAAAACACTTTCATAATAAAAACTTCAAATCTTGATCCAACGTCGAGTTTCTTTTCAAAACATTTTATCAATAGAACTTAGGAAAAATGGTTGGGACGATTCTATCCCCTCCTTCTCAAGTGTTGGGTTGTTAGTTCTTTTTCGACTCTCGATCTTACACTTGGCTACCTTAAATGAATATTAAAAGTAGTGAACCTTGATTCACCTCACCTTTTTTTAATAAAACTTGTTTTGGGTTGAAAAAGATGGTCAAGATGATTTTGTCCCCTCCATCCGAGTACTTGGGGTATTAGCCATTAACGCTTACGTTCCAATGCTTGTCCGCCACATAAAAACAACTCCAACTAATCAAACTTGTCTTTTCACCCTTGTGCGACGTCAAAAACCTTTTCTTAAAGGGAGTATGTTTTAACCATTTCAAAAAGTGAGTACACGATACTTAGCTCTCATACGAGCAAAACAAGTCGAGGTTCAAAAGTTTGAAATTTCTAACGCATCATTCTTCTAAAATCAATCAACACACTTCTAGCCTATTACTCTAACTTTCTCATTGCATGAGGGAGTACGTAGGCACAAGATGCGATGTCTTTGATGAGTTCAAAAATCCATAAGTAAAGACCCTTCTTCTTTCTCCTTTCTTAACATAGAACTTAGCAAATTCTTTAAACGCAAGTAAACACACACAAATTAAATGATTTCCATCGAATACAATGGATATGAGGGGTGCTAATATCTTCCCCTTGCATAACCGACTCCTAAATCCATATCTTTTGGTTCCGTAGATCATCTTATCATTCAATTGTGGATTTTATCTATATTTCTCCGTTCTTTAGAACAAATAAAATTAGATAACTACTTCATTGTATTAAATTAAATAACTGATTTTTATTATTACAATATATAATTTTTCTAAAGATGTATTGTTGTCGAACTTTATTTTTATAATAAATTTTTATCATAATTTTATATATTATCTACAATTTAAATAAATTTTTTTTATTTAAATTTTTCATAATATTTTTACTAGGGCCCAACATAAAAAATTAGTTTGAGACCTCAAAATTATTTGGGTCAGCCCTGTTAATTAGCTTCTCAAGGCCTTAAAAGGTCAAGTCAATCATGTTCGCAAGCAAAATTTGCATCACTTCACATGCACATAACTCAAATCATGGTGTTCTAATTAGCAAATATCTGCATATGCATATATTAATCTTCCTCAATATATAGGTTATGTTAGCTAGTTGCAAATTTTATAATAACTTTTAAATTTAATTCTAAATAAACTTTAATGACCAAACGCTATAATTAAGTATGGTAGAATTGCAACTTAAGTCACCATATATGCACTCACATAGAATTGCAAGAAAGTTTTATTTCCCTTTCAACTTGAAACACTTTGGCAGTCACAAAAATATCTGTCACCTATGGATGAATAGCATTAAACAAACATAAAAATTGTCATGATCAGTGTAATTTGCACGAGTAAACAGAAGTATATTACTAAGAAATTCATAATGCAGAGAGGTTCTGTCTTCATCTGACTGTTCTTGCTATAATGTTTTTCAACCAAATGACAATTTAATAAATTATTGATATATAGAATGAATGATGCATAATACTAGTTAGCACTCAAAAACATAGAACCATCCACACATGAAACACAGTGACTCATACAAAAATCAAAATGTTCAAGTAGAATCAAAGGGAGGCATGTAACAATCTGAATATATCATAGTTATAAATTTTTCCTGTATTCTTAGAATCAACAACCGGACTACCCCACACAAGAAAATAAATAAAAAGTAGAACTTTAATTATATGAATTGGTCTCTCTCTCTCTCTACATTCTTTGAAAAGAACCATGACATAATTGTCATCATCAACCAAATAAAAGTTTACAGGTTGTAGAGCTTCTTGTGCATGAAGATAACTTCACAAGCATTGGGTTCGTTTCATGGTAGACACTCTTGATTGTTATAGTTTCTAATACTTTTGAATGCTGCATAATATATTTTACAAACTCGAACTCACATTCTCTCCCGCTGTATCCTTCAATTCTAAATGTTTTAAGATGTGAGGAAAGACATTCTGGTGCAGTGGTGGTGAGATTGGGTGGAACCTTCAAAAATTCAGAACAAATATGTGATGTTGCATTCAAATCTTCTAGAATAGGGCAGCCATATAGAAACTTCACAAAATATTTAGGAGATATGAAATCAACTTTATCCAAATGAAGAGTTTTGAGACAAGGAAAACTCACTTGATCAAAATCCCACATTTTTATCTTTACCAACTTAAGAATTTGAAGAGTCTTACAAATGAGAATGCGAGGAGGTAATTTGATATTACAATTTTTACCAGACATGTCAAAGTTAAGATTCTTGACTCCTCTTTGCGTCACAAATTTAAATATTCTATTGTACTCTCTTTGTTTGAAGTGAGAAGTGTAGCATAGTTTCAAGGTAAAGGATTGGATTGAAGTATTTTTGTCTCGCAACGAAAACAAGGTTGAATAAACAAACTTGTAAAATGTCACGAAGTGATTGAACGCTTTATCATCGAAGTTGAGGATAAGGACATACAACCATACCGGTTTCCATCTCTTTGACAGAATCCTCGTGGTTGCAGCGAATTTGGTTGGAAGAAAAGAGAGAATGTGACATAGAATTGACTCCGGCAAGTCGCTGATTCTATCCACAGTCGGAATTGAACGGCAAGAAGACATGATCTGTGATGGTGAATGGAGCAAGCAAGCAAGGATAGACGATTATCATCATAGCTGCAGCAATATATAGTGTCAGGTTAGAAAACCTAATTAGGGTTTTGTGTTGTAATTCGTGTGAGATAACAAAGCCCAATTAGGGTTTGGGTCAGAGTTTTAGTAGAGCAGGCGGCGTCGGAGTTTTAGAGGTCGGAGGTGGTCGTTTCAGAAGCGGCTGCGGATGGCGAAAGAAGAGAAAAAGTGGGTGTCTTTCCATTAATATTCTATTGCATGGAATTAAAGCGTGACAATTTTTTAATTGTTTACGGATTTTATTCAAATAGACTAAAATAAACAATATTAAATATTGTAGACCTACCTTAAGTTAAATATTCTACGTGACTATTTCTTTGTAGTAAGTTTATAGATTTTTTTTAACCTTAATTTAGGCAATTTTAATCACCAAAGTACCTAAGGTACACGATGTCAGTGTAGGTGGAACTAGTGTCTACGAGTATCTGTGTGCCAACAAGATACAAAAGGTATGCTCTCATGGCATATCCCTTGTGAAGGGTAAGCTGCTCGGGGATTACCATCAACAGTTGTAGCTCGCGCAAGCTCATCCCTAAAAACCTCCGCCAACCAGCTATATCTCACGTGGAAACCACATGTCTTATCAACCTCCTTCAGGGCGCTATTGTTAGCTGGCAATTTCGATCCAGGGTAAAATTGGCATAGGTGAATAAAATATGTTTACTATCACATGGAAAAGAGATTGATATTTGTTGGTGATAGGTAAACATAAGGCCTTTTCGTTTCATAGAGAAAAGATCTTTCGATTGCCAATGGTGAGCGATATTTCGAACTAAAGTCTTTAGTATTTTTAGGATATGAAGAAATTCCTTTAATAAGTATGTCAACATTGGAGCGGTCCAAACAAAAGGATTAAAGTGAAATACGAATAGTTATAGAATTAATTTCGAATGATTTCAAGATTCAATTTTGAATAAAAGGCGCCTTTGTAAGGGACGTGGAGATTGGAGAACGAAAGAGACTTGCATGTCTTAAACGTGGCTAATATTATAGTAAGACCGTTAGGGTAACATTATAAATAGGTGTTTTCTATTAGATTTTGGGTGTTCGTTAGATGTACTAAAAATTCTCAAACACTCAAACTACCGTAATCGAAAGGAAACGAGTCAAGGAGATATCATGTACGTTAAGAACATCATGTTATTTTACAATTTAAATGCCGCTTATTATCATTTATTTCGTTTTCTGCACTTTTACCTTTAAAGTATTTCGATTCTTGTCTTTTACCTTTATTCCATTCGCCTTTAAACACTTATTGTTCTAGAAACCTATTTACTTTCAAACTTTTATTGTATTTCCCAGAAATTGTTACTTTTTAAAGAGTATCCTTACTTTTACATTCAATTGTCAACAATCAAGTTTAAAGTTCAAATCTTTACACAAATAGTCAGTATATTTTCATAGTCAAATAGTCAAGATATTTCGAACCAATTTCAAGAATCAATTGAAGATCATGGGTTTGAACATAAAAATCTATTATGACACATGTGTCCTAGGATCAATCTAGTCGATCCCGTAAGTAACCAATAATAAATAGTAAAAATTGAAGACTAGCGGTTGTTTACGAAATCACCAGAACAAATTGGCGCCATGGGACCGTGTCATATTAGAAACTATTTATTAGAATTTTATGAACATTGCAAAATTTGAATTGGTATATGAACCTTCAAGTGGTAAAATAAAAGATAATAATCAGATATACCCGTAAGACAACGTATCAAAACAATGACAAATACAACCAACCAAGATAGGGACAAACCTCCTTACAAGGAGCGCCAACATCTTCAGTTCGATCGATGCCTCTAGTACTATCCCGGGTAGTTCGAACGCCCCATTTAGTGTGATGTAAATACCATCCGCCATTTCAACTATGCCGCACGCAGAAGTCAACCATATTCGACTCCCACTAGGCCTCCGTGTTTCGACCCTTTAAGGCCCGAGATCCGGCAGATGGGATGCCAACTTCGCTTATGGCGATTACATAACGCACCCATTTTGTCCCCATCCGAGGATCGGTTCAGAACGAACCATTTCCTACAAACTCGTAACTTGGGAAATCGAACCAATGGCCTACCCCGACAACTAACAATCAGCATTAGACAATGATGGATGATAGTAACCATGATATGGTAGGAGTCTTAGCCCGAAATGAATGCTATTTTGGTCCTTTAATTCGAATATAAATCGAACAAACCAAGAAAACAGCCGGATGTCTAGGATAGCAGATTTCTTTGGTGCCCCTGATGCACCTGGGAGACGTAGGCAGAATCCAGTGGTGATTCGGAACGAAGAACCTACCATTGAACAAGTTCGACCCCCTATACGAGGGATCGAAGAAAGAAACGTAGGGCCAAGATTAAGGCAACAGACGCTCAAGAAGACCGATCGACACCTAGACCGTTAGTGGTTGTCAGGACCAAAATGCGCAAGTTGTCCATAGGGTCAGGAACGACAATTTAGTGGCAGAAAATAATCTAACCGCTATGATAGAAAGAATAATGGCCCAAAATGGTGTAAATTCGGGATTTAGAAGGCCAAATTATACTTCTCCTATCGTAGGTTACATTCTACAAACAGAATTACCTAGGGGTTTCAAAGTCCCCAAATTTACAAAATTCGGTGATACCAAAGTGAGTCGACGAGAGAACACATAGCGAGATATTTGATGGGATATATCAAATAACGAAAATCTTAGGATAAAATATTTTCCAAGTTCTTTGACAAAGAACGCGTTACGTGGTTCACCACATTACCCTCGGATCTGGATACTTGGCCCTATTTGGAAAGACTCTTTCATGAGCAATTCTACATGGGCCAATCCAAAATCACCGAAAGAGCGAGCATTAAAAGAAAGTTTACGTAACCCATAGATGACTATCTCGAATAGATTCCGATCGTTAAAATCTAGATGTTTTACAAGAGTGTCGAACATGAATTGGTCGAAATGGTGCAGAGGCTGGATTATTCCATTCGAAGAAATTGGATACCCAAGATCAAGGGATATGGCCCAATTGGTCGATAGAGTTCGACAAGTCGAAAGATTAAAAGCGGAAAAGGCTAGGGCTAGTAAGAATCATAAGAAAGAACGAATAGCCTATATAGAGGCGAAGGAGAAAACATAGATGATTTCCAAGACCCATATAATTTCGACCCTCGAAATAGATCTTCTTGAACTAAAAGAGGCACCCCCTTACGCTTGCAGAGTTCTGCTTCCTTCCAATGGAAAGGACACTGTCGAAAATGAGAAAAATGAGAAATATCCTAAGAAAATATACACTTTCGACATAACTAAATGTGATGAAATCTTCGATTTGCTTGTTAAGGATGGTCAGTTAATAGTTCCTCCGAACCTTAAGATTCCTCCATTGGAACAAAGGAAGAAGAGGGGTTTTTGTAAGTACCATAATTTCCTAGGTCATAAAACCTCACAATGCTTTCTTTTCAGGGATTTGATACAGAATGCAATCAAGGATGGCAGGTTGAAATTTGCGGACAAGGGAAAAAACCCCATGAAAGTGGATACGGATCCGTTACTGATGGCGGAAACCAACTATGCTGAGCCTTTGGAAATCAACATGATCGAAGTTGCTGAGAACAAGGTTAAAACAAACGTGGAGTTCGAGGAAGATGGAGGTTTCGTCCTGGTTAAGAAAGGAACTACTGATAACCCTCCAAAGGTGCTCAAGGCAAAACTAATGAAAGAGGCAATACAGGCTACTGAGGGCCAAGATGTCGTCGACAAAAATTTAACTAAGGCTACTGAAGGTCTCAGGATAAAGTTCGAGAAGGTCAGAATTTCTGATGACCCAATGCTGGGAGTAAACATGGTAGATTTCGAGCAGCCACACGCCGAAATGCAAGAAGTGGAGCGATGCTTGAGAAAGAAAGAGAACAAAAGAGGAAAGTTGCCAAAGAAAGATGCAAGCTGCGTGAGTACCTATTTCACCGCCATAAGAAGAACTAAGACAAGTTGTTGTGCCCAAGATGCAAGATCATTTGCAACCCTGTGATAGTCTTGAATTGAAAGGGCCCGAGGGAGCGCCAGAATTAATTGAGGCAAGACAATCGGTTGTGGTATACCCCAAGGTCGATGAAAGCCTCTGGAATTCATAGTTCGTGCCACAAGATTGGTACGGAATGTCCGATTTGTCCCAGATGTAAGGTATGATAAAGGAATGTCAAGCATTTGAAACACCTGCTCGCTTCAAATGGGGACGCCAAAGTGGAATCCTTCGAGTAACGCTGATCCGCGTAACCATGCAGAGAAGACCGGACACCCTTATCCTAGGGAAGCAAGGAAGGTATCTTTCAAATTACCCAATCCCCCGATAGGTGGTCAAGGCAAAGAATGACAAAGGAAGGGCAAATGGCGATTTCGAAGAATCGCATGGCATGGAGGCAATTTAATTCGAATAGAAGGGAGGAAATCAGGCTGGAAAATTATAAAGGAAAAAACCCAATGTCACGCTCTCAATGGCGCAGACACCAACGTAACAAGAAGGCAAAGGAGTCGGCCCATGGAAATTGGCGAGTCTAGCACCAACAATCCAAAGTCAGTAACTCAGCCTGGGGGCAAACCCCCGGTGTCCAGGAAGTTATTCTCACCAAAAAAGGAGATCGAAGAACAAAAGGAAGCAGTGAACGAAGAAGATCTAATGACCGATGATTTGAGTCGGGGAGTCTTTCTTTAACGCTAATTGTAATGTTGTATCGCTTTGCCTTAGTTCGAACATAATACGTATATGGGTTGGAGAGGAAACAGATGAAGAGGAAATGGCCAAACATAGGCCTGTGTTACTATATAATGAATAACGGTGCAACAAGAGCGTAACGCTTTTTCGAAAGACGACGAGGAATGAAGAATCATTTGAAACCTCTGCTCATCAGGCCAAAGTGGAGCAACACGGCGTAAATAAAGTACGGTTGACGGAGGAGTCTGTCAATTTAATGCCCGATTCATGCTAAAAGGATAGGGATGCAGGATTCGACGCTCGACCTCATAACATGGTACTCTCCAATTATGAAGGTAAAGTTGGTAAGACACTAGGGTAATACAAGTGAATCTCACGGTTGGTTCCCGACTAGGCCAACCATGTTCATGGTAATAGTGCCAACTACAACATGCTGGCGGAGAATGGATCCACGAATTGAGTGCCTCTTCAATGCATCAAAGATTAGTGCTATGGAGAGAGGATGGAATAGTTGAAAATATAGAGGCTGACAGAGTTATTATATGACGATATTAATCATGTTGATAAGAGGAATTTTGACGTAACATGGCCAACATTGGGCCATGCAACCCACCAAGAGTACTTCAACCAAATGAAAATGCCTACTATTCTCTAACACTTCGTCCTAATGGCTTCCGGATAGAACGATGTGGGATGGACAAGAAGTTGAAGAAGGTGAGACTTGACGATCCGCCAACCGGCCGACAACGGGGTGTTATGACGAAACCAACTACTATCAAGCTTTCGCCTATCCGGCCGAGAATAAGAAAAGACGGCCTCGGCCGAGATACAAAATATGGCGCACGCCATAGACGCTAAAACAAAAACAACGCAGCAAAAGCAAGTCCCGAGGGCACCCATCTTACCCCACCTAATGAAGGACAAACTTCCACACCAATGGACCATGGCCAGACGCTATCTATGATCAAGAGCCATTAGGTTTCAAAAGATCCAGATCAACGAACGCCAAGATGTCACCAAGACCCCTTGGAGGAAGTTAATATTGGGGATGAAGTCGAAAAAGAGTAACGACATTAGTGCAAAACTCAATCCAGCTTGAAACATAAGGTGATCGAATTGCTCAAAGCAATAAAGATTGTTTCACCGATTACGACGAAATGCCCGGTTTGAGAAGAGAACGGTGGAACATAGGCTTCCGATCAAGGATGGCAAGAAGCCCATCAAGCAGCGCCTAGAAGATTCGCACCAGAATCCTCTCAAGATCAAGGCGAAATAGAACGATTGTTCACCGCAAGTTTATCGTAACCACGAGGTACGCCGAATGGCTTGCTAATATTGTACCTATTAAGAAAATGGTTCTTACGCATTTGCATAGATTTTAGGGACTTGAATATGCTACCCCAAAAGACGAATACTCTATGCCTATAGCGAAATGTTAATTGATTGTTATGAATACCGAGTATGCTAGACGGATACTCGACTATAATCGATTTTCATTGCGAGGATGATGTCCCAAAACAACCTTTTGATGCCCAGCGCTTTAGGCACATATGAATGGTAGTAATGCCCTTTGGCTTAAAAATGTGGGCAACATACCAAAGAGCAATGAACACAATATTCCATGACTTCATCGAAACATTTATGCAGATTTACATAGATGATATAGTGGTCAAATCGGTTTCTGATGAGGATCATTTAAATCACTTGAGCCAATCATTCGAACGAATGAGGAAGCATGGCTTAAAAATGAACCCTCTTAAGTGTGCTTTTTTCGTGCAGTCTGGGGATTTCCTTGGCTTCGTGGTTCACAAGAAGGGCATCGAAATCAACCTGAATAAAACAAAGGCCATCATGGAGACAAAGCCTCCTTCAACAAAGAAAGAACTGCAATCCCTTTTGGGTAAAATCAACTTTTTGAGGAGATTTATATCCAACTTGAGTGGGCGAACCCAAGCTTTCTCCATTGTTGCGCATCAATCGGGCAATTTTGATTGGATAGATCAACATCAAGAAGCATTTGAAAAAATCAAGACTTACTTGATGCACCCTCCGATCCTAGCAGCCCCTTCTAAAGATAGGCCAATGCGATTGTATATTTCTGCCTCTAATGCAACCATAGGAAGCATGCTGGCCAAGGAAAATGAAGATGGCATCGAAAGAGCCATTTACTATATTAGTAGAGTCTTAAATAATGCAGAAACTAGGTACAATAGTATAGAAAAACTATGTCTTTGCTTATATTTCGTGTACAAAACTCAAGTATTATATTAAACCGTTGATGTTTATGTTTCGCCTCACTTTGATGTCATTAAACATATGTTGTCAAAGCCAATTATGCACAAGATTGGTAAATGGGCCTGGCACTCATGAATATAATCGCCTTTAAGCCTTTACAGCTATGAAAGGACAGTGGTTTCAATTTCATAGACCACCTGTGAATGAGAATTTCGCACTAGATTATGTCGAAACTCACCATGGAAATTATATTTCGATGGCTCAACACATAAAATGGAAGTGGTGTCGGAATATGTATCATTTCAAGGAATTCCAACAAAATTCAAGTATAAGTTGGAAGGCCCTTTATGTTCGAACAATGAAGTCAATATGAAGCACTAATTGTTGGACTTGAAGCTTTGTTGGAATTGGGGCAACCGAGTCGAAATAAGAGGAGACTCGAACTAGTAATCAAGCAAATAACCAAAGAATACAAGTGTATCAAAGAAAATTTGATCATGTACGTTATTGCTAATCGATTAATCAAGAAATTTGAATATGTGGATTTAAAACACATTCCTAGAAGTGATAATCAAGAGGCAAATGACTTGGCTCAAATAGCCTCGGATATAGGATATCAAAAGAAAACTCCAATACCTCATAGAAGCTAGGGAAGAATAATGGCTACAAAGTTATCACCCTTAGATTTAGAGAATGCGGTTAGGTTACTCAAACCAGAGGAATTCAAGTTTTAACATAGATGCTTTAGCAGATCAGATTATGGACTCCTATAGTAAACTATTTGAGAAATCCTTCAATAAATACAGAGAGGAAAGTCAAATGTGGCATTGTCATACGTAGTGATTGGGAATGAATTATTTAAGAAGACCGCGAAGGAGTGCTACTCAAATGTTTAGGGAAAACGAAGCATATTTAGCCTTGTCTAATGTGCACAAGAGCATGGGGCACATCAAGCAGGCCACAAAATGAAATGGCTCTTGTTCAGATATGGAATGTATTGGCCCACGATGCTCAAAGATTGCATAGAATTCGCCAAAGGTTGTGAAGAGTGTCAAGTCCATGCTGGCATTCAACATGCTCCGGCAAGCGAGCTACATTCGATTATTAAGCCTTGGCCTTTCAGGGGATGGGCATTAGATTTGATTGGTGAAATTCGACCAACATCATCTAAAGGACAGAAATATATTCTTGTAGGAATAGACTATTTCACAAAGTGGGTCGAAGCGATTCCTTTAGTGAGTGTAGACCAAGAAGCTATTATAGAATTTATACAGAAGCAAATAATATACAGGTTTGGGATACCAGAAAGTATCACAACAGATCAAGGTTCAGTTTTCACAGGGCGAAAAATGCAAGAGTTCGCACAAGAAATGGGATTCAAACTACTCACATCAACACCTTATTACGCCCAAGCAAACGGTCAGGTAGAAGCAGCCAATAAAGTCATAATAGGTTTGATCAAGAAGCATATAGGTCGAAAACCAAGAAATTGGCACAAAACCTTAGATCAAGCTCTATGGGCCTGTCGAACGCCTCTAAGGAGGCAACGAATACCACCGCTTCGACTTACATTTGGGCACGACGGTGTTGCCAATAAATACATCTACAATCACGAATCCAAAGATGTAACGAAATACCCATTGATCAATACTGGAAATGATGATGAATGAATTAGTGGATATAGATGAAGAAAGGCTACGTGCTTTAGAGGTTATGAGAAGAGAAAGAAAGAGTAGCTAGGCGCATAATAAAAGAGTTAAGAACATGAAATTTTCAACCAATGATCTGTCCGAAAGTTATTTTGCCTATGGATAAGAAGAATAGAGTACTGTAAATGGTCACCCCATTGGGAGGGACCTTTTCGTATTTTGAAAACATTTTCAATAATGCCTATGAGATAGAGGAATTAGCAGAAGACAGAAGAATCTTAAGAGTAAACGGGAAATACTTAAAAAGGTATAAACCATACTTGCAGGAAATTCGAATCACTTCAGGCTAAATAGATATTGAAGATGGAATAGAGCTAAGAGAGAACCATGTAAATAACAAATATGAGTCATGTTCAAAATACAGGAATACATAATAAAGTTTTTTTTTAACTTTTCCAAGAAGTAAAAGGAGCATCTCGTTTCAACCTAGCAAACTTGTTTTTGCACAAGTTGATTCTACATTGATTCGTGTGTTTGATCCTTTCAAGCTCTTCGATTTCTTGGCTTATACCTTCAGCCATCTCCATCTGTTTAAGACTCTGTGAGATCAGCCCTTGATCATCTGCAGACTTCATAGTCGTTTGTAGAGTTATCTGTTCACCTTTCGCAGCCGCGATTTTCTGTTTAAGCTCCTCAATCTGGGATTCCCAGAATAAGATAGACCGACCTAGAACATCGTGCCTATCTTTTGCTGCAATTTTCGCAGACTCTAAAGCTTCTGCCCTTTTAGTAAGCTCTGAAGTCTGGTCATAGGCGTTAGATAAAGCTTCTCGCTTGTTCGAGTTTTAGCTTCGATACCATGAAGCCCGATGTACAAGATTAACTTCATCAAGGAGGAGTTGCAAATCATAAATGATCTCACCACGCGGAGGGCAAATACTAAGATCTATTTGTGTCAAAAGATTCTTCATCGAAAAGTAAACCCTGTGATTGTCTTGTAAGATGGTGAAGAAATCAACTTGAAAAATAGTAGTATTAACCTCTTGAAGAAGCTGGTCAAGAGAAGGGAGAGGCGATCCTCTTTGATTGACTCGAATCACTAGATGGAATCGCTCAAGAAGGACCACATTGAGATAGCATCAATTTGAGGTATTTTAAAGGATTATTCTTCTTCATCTGCCTTTTGCTCTTCGTAGAGGATGGAGGATTTGGCTTGACGAAGCCAATGTAAACAGAATTTCCATTTCCTGTGTTTCCTCATCGCACTCTACCTCCATTCTCCCATCTCCACCTTCCGCTTGCATCCCTTCATCTTCGTTGTCACTAGCAAAGTAGTGACTCACGTGCTATTGTCTCCATCGGTTTGACCAAAATCGCCTTTTCCGGAGAAGAGTCACTAGAATATCAATGATAGGGGTTTCACCCCAATGTTTGGTTCATCTACCCTCAAGTTCGCACCAATGAAGGAGAAGTAGCCTGTGATCTAAGGTTTCACCCAAGGGAGGCGGTTACTTGTTGATCTAAGGCTTCAACAGCTTCCACGGGTAGCCATGAGATGAACCTTTGTTTAAAGCATCCTCATTTGAGCCTTCCGTTGAAAGTACAGGTTCGAACTTTGGATATTAGGAAGATTGACAGTATGAATACTCATATAAAAAAAAAACAACAGGGATCAGCGTGTGTTAAAGTTGTGTAAGTTAGTAACGAAAGGCATCGAAGTAATCTTTACCTTTTGTCCATCAGAAGTAGCATTGCTGCCAATTTGTTCTGAAGCAGGATTCTTCGAAGGTAGAGGATTCGAAGAGACTTTAGATTTGGTTTGAGGAGCATGGGCAGGAACTTCTTTGCTAATGGACTTAGCAACTTGAGAAGCTTCACCAGATTGTGAAGGCTTTTTCTTCTTTTTCTTTTTAAGGATTGAGGTATCGTCGCTTCCCTGTGGTTCATCCTCTGGTCGAAGAGTTTCATGCTTTCGTTTCTTGGGGGACTTTGGGGGCAAGCCACTTGCCTGAAAATGTGACTAAGATGATTAACCAATTTAGAAGGAATTTCGAAATAGTGAAGAGATAAGCATGAAAATACCTTCTTTTTCTTTTTCTTCAAAGTATTGTCTACCTCAGCAGGAGGATTTGTAGTGATGATGGTTGGTGTTTGTGAAGTTGAAGTTGAGCCGACTTTAGGCGCGATTTTGTCTTTTTTCAAGGACTTCAAATCAATAGCTGAAATGATTAAGAATATGGTTAAGATAAAACAAAAATAGCATTTTGAGGGAACTTCGATTTTCTTTCGCACCTTTCCGAGATTTAAGATATGGTCGACAAGTCGTAGCGAAGGTGCCCTTTGAAGTTGTATAAATCATGTTTCGCCCACGTAACCCTCTGGGCAAGTTTTTTGGTATCATTTTCGCAGCAGCGAAAGAGATCCCTAAAATATAACCACCCAGGGTACGGGGGAAAAAAGGCAAGAGCCAGCTCTGAAGTAGGCAAGTTTGGAAATTTAGGTGGTTTATGCTTAAAAGCCCACCTGTACCTATCTTCAGATTTCACATAAGGAGGACATCGAACTGTTGGAAGTTGCTTTTCAAATTTTTCTTTTAAAGTTTTTGCTGCATCGCAAACAGTTCGATGTATGTCCATTGGATTATACACAACTTCAAAATATTTTTGGAAAGCTCGAATTTCTTTGACATGAGTAAGCCTACCTTTCTGGATGTTTTCCTGCACAAGAGAAAAAGTTGTTGTTAATTGTTGTTGGATTTCGATGGTACCAAACATGTTCGAATAATAGCCATCCACCAAGTATGAAAATCTCTTGTCTTGTAGAAGGAAGGGTAAAACAAACTAATGCGAACTCACAAAATCTTCATGTTGTTTTGTTTGATTTCAATTTCCTTGAAGGGTAAGGTACCGCTGACATATTTCTCTCTTCTTGTCGAAAAGAGGTTCAGGAAGGATCTGACACAAACCAAACTGTCGAGCCACGAAGTTGGGCTGATAGGCAAGGATATGTGCTTGACTTTTGACAGGGGTTATCCTTGAAGCAATCAATCTAGGGGTTAGAAAAGCTTTCCAGATATCTCTTGTTGTTTTTCCGAATAGCCTGCTCAGAGGCAGGGTGAACCAAGATGGTCCACGCTTCGGTAGCAAATGGGGCCATCAAGAATCACAATCATGTCTCTTCGAAAAGATCATCATGTATTGAATGAAGCTGGTTTTGAAGTTTTCTTTTTCATCGTTTGGAGTGAGTTTCAGCAATCTGGTTCCCTCAATGCTACGATTCGCAACATCAGGATGATCTTCATTAAGTGTTCCTGAGGTTGGTAGAGATGATTCGAAAGTGGCATTCAACCAAAGTTGCAACAACCAAAAGGGCCACTAGAAGAAGATTTGTGCGGCTTTGTAGGTTTTAATTTCAATACAAGAGAAAATGCTTTCGTAAGCCGACAACACGATCACGCACTTTTCGACCATGGTGTAGTTGATTGGCTAGGGTATTGAATCTACTAGCCACTTGAAGGGATTTGCTGCAGAAAACATATTTCGATAGCCATAGTGCTAAGAAGGCTATGTGTTCAACTTCCGAAACTTCTTCCTCAGCAGAATGGTAGAAAGCAATATATTTGGAGAAGCTGGCATGCTTGAGCTCAAATTCAATGAGGTTCTCCGCGTCCTCATTAGGATCGAAAGTTTCTCCAATAGGTGAAAGCCCTATAATGGCTGCTATGTCAAAGAAAGTGGGTGTCACCATCCCACAAGGAAGATGGAACGTGTTGTAAGTACTGTCCCAGAAGTATAAAGAAGCCAACAAAAAGGGGTGGCTATAGCTAAAACCTAATTTGGACATTTGAATCAAATTAAGGATACCTAAGCTTTCCCATTCCTGAGACTTCTTGTTTTCAATCTTGGCAAGCCAATTTTGATATGACTGGTCAGATGTAGGGCAAGAACGGAAGGGTTTGAAGTTAACAGTAACGTAATCTAGGTTAAAAGGGTCTCTTTTTAGTGCCGTTGTTATGCCTTCACTGGCTCATTCTAGGGTTTTAGGCAATTTAAAGAGAGTCCTCACCCTTAAGATTCAAGGGTACAGACTTATTAAAAATAGGTTTTGTTAAAAAATAGGCGGGAAAGAATCCCTTCGTCTTCGCTAAACGCTCTGTGGAAATCAGAGGACCCATTACTCCTAAGATTTTATCAGAAACAATGGTAGGGATGATTACCTGAGAAGCATAAATCGCTTTTTGCTCCGGGGTCATTTTGGGAGTAGAGATAAACTCTTGGTTACCCAGGTTGATGATCTTGCCCACTGGTTTTTCAACAGAATCCGCGATCTGTTTGGATTTCCCAGATTTCTTGGAAGCAGTTGATGGCATTGTTGAGGAAGACATGGTGAGATGAAAAGTCTTTTTTGATGGAAGAATCTAGTTTGTTCAAAGAAATGAAGAGTAGAAAATCTGATTTTCTTGAAAGCTGAGAGGTTTTGGAAAAGTTCAGAATGAAGAAGATGAAGTGTTTTTATAGCTTCTCTAACGGTTGGGAAATTTTTTGACCTTTGGGAAGTAGTGGGACACGTGTAATCATTTTATTGGAGAGGAGAAAAGTGAACTTTTTCAACTTCCTAAGAGGTGACGTGTTGTTACCTAAGAAATGATGTGTTGTCACTAATTACTATCATTAAACTGTCATGATGGCACGTTTAGGTGTGCTGATTAGACATATGCAGAAAGTGATATACCTACTCTGACGTCATGTACAGTGAAATCATCATTACTGTATCGAAATTGCATGAGATATCCAAGAACAAATATTTCTCTCTCTATCGAAATAAATGTTCTTGAGGGGCAATTTGTTAGCTGGCAATTTCGATCCAGGGTAAAATTGGCATAGGTGAATAAAATATGTTTACTATCACATGGAAAAGAGATTGATATTTGTTGGTGATAGGTAAACATAAGGCCTTTTCGTTTCATAGAGAAAAGATCTTTCGATTGCCAATGGTGAGCGATATTTCGAACTAAAGTCTTTAGTATTTTTAGGATATGAAGAAATTCCTTTAATAAGTATGTCAACATTGGAGCGGTCCAAACAAAAGGATTAAAGTGAAATACGAATAGTTATAGAATTCAATTTCGAATGATTTCAAGATTCAATTTTGAATAAAAGGCGCCATTATGGGACGCGTGGAGATTGGAGAACGAAAGAGACTTGCATGTCTTAAACGTGGCGCAATATTATAGTAAGACCGTTAGGGTCAGAACATTATAAATAGGTGTTTTCTATTAGATTTTTGGGGTGTTCGTTAGATGTACTAAAAAATTCTCAAACACTCAAACTACCGTAATCGAAAGGGAAACGAGTCAAGGAGATATCATGTACGTTAAGAACATCATGTTATTTTACAATTTAAATGCCAGTTTATTATCATTTATTTCCGTTTTCCTGCACTTTTACCTTTAAAGTATTTCGATTCTTGTCTTTTTACCTTTATTCCATTCGCCTTTAAACACTTATTGTTCTAGAAACCTATTTACTTTCAAACTTTTATTGTATTTCCCAGAAATTGTTACTTTTTAAAGAGTATCCTTACTTTTACATTCAATTGTCAACAATCAAGTTTAAAGTTCGAAATCTTTACACAAATAGTCAGTATATTTTCATAGTCAAATAGTCAGTATATTTCTGTAACCAATTTCAAGAATCAATTGAAGATCATGGGTTTGAACATAAAAATCTATTATGACACATGTGTCCTAGGATCAATCTAGTCGATCCTGTAAGTAACCAATAATAAATAGTAAAAAATTGGAAGACTAGCGGTTGTTTACGAGAAATCACCGTAAACAGCTATCTAGGGTAACTCCCAGCCTATCAACCAACAGATCAATGGCCTCCTCTTTCTCTAACTTCCGGTGATCCAAAAAGGCCCATCTGATCGTCAGGTGAAGTAGACACGCGACATCATCGAGTGTGATCGTCATCTTGCCATAAGGTAGATGAAATAAAGACGTTTCATGCTTCCACCTCTCTACAAAAGCGTTAATCATCCCCTAATTGACCACGCTATTCACAAAAGGGTCAAATCTTTCAACCCTGTAAGGCATAGAAGATCATCAAACCATGGCTCGGGAGGGGTAATAAGCCTGCTGATCTTCTTTCCATGGTTTATGACCTTCAGTGTATCGCGATCCTTCAAGAAAAAAATCATTGTTAGAATTCATAATAATATTCATAAGTAAATTCATAATTGTAAGATAGATGTAAATTCCATACCTCTCCATCCCATATATGTCTAGGCACATGGGTGGGATAAAGAACGAGTAAAGATAAGTCAGAAAGTCCCCTTCCAAAGACCTGAGGGACCCGGGGTGACGCTGGTGCCGTCGATGCCTCCAGTACCTCTGGTGCCTCGGGTGGCACCGGTGCCTCAAGTGCCACCGGTATCTCGAGTGGCATCGGTACCTCAGGTGCTAAGGGTGTTGTAGCAGCTCTCATCTCAGATGGCCCTGCCTGTGAAGCAGATGAAGATTCCGTCTCAAAAACCCCAGGTGGTGAGGATGTGTGTCTGCCGTAGGATGGAGGCGGCGAAGGATGGAATGGAGGATCCTGTGTGCTACGGGAGGAAGATGTAGAATGAGCAGACTCAGAAGTAGAAGAATGTGCATCCAACATAGCATGTCTGGATGTCGAAGGAGCCTGTGTTGCATGACTCATCTCTCTCCGCACAGAAGCATGATGTGCAACCCTACCATGCCTCAAACTTGACGGTCTCTCAGCCATATATCTTATAGAAGTAAGAACGAAACGTTAGACAATGGCTTACAGTGGTAAAAAGACAAAAAAAATGCAGAAAGAAATTGGAAATAAACCCCTGGTTTTGTTCTTCCCCAAAATGGGAAATAAACCTCCGGTTTCCTTTGCGAAAATAGAGCTACGTAACAACCCTCCCCAAAATCCGAAATGTGTAAAAAAAACATGTATTGATCGGCAAATAAAATTTACAAATAGTATTCTAATGACTCCTAATGATATAAACTACATAAAACAACACGTTTAAAACTCTATTTCACTAATTTCAATAAAAATTACATAAATCTACAAATAACTTAATCCACTTACTTGATTGATTGAAGATGATTGTTGTTTTCTTGATTTCTTTAGTTGTTATATTTATCCAATGCTTGATGGTATGTGTTGATTGTTTGAGAAAAAAATTGATTTTGAGAGAAAGGGTTGAACGGAGTATTTGAGAGTGTTTGAAAACGTTTGTTGTTATGGAGAGGGGAAGAGTTTCTGGCGCCCTTAAATATATTCAGGAATTGGAAATATACTTAAAGTTTGGAAGCATAGTTATACTTCCGATTTACACTTCAACCCTTTTTAACGTGATTTGTATGATATAGGGTGCGAATCGAAAATATATTTCCGATTTCTGGAAGCATTTTAGAAATTCACATGATACGCAAGAAAGATATGAAGTGGAATAAAAAATTGCCGATCGAACATTTGTTACACTTATATGATTTCTATCGCTAAGAAACCTCTTAATTTCTTTTTGTTAAATTTATCTTCAATTTCTATTACAAACTTTGTCCTTCACTTTTATTTTTTATTACATTATTAGATATACAAAGGTATAATCATAACAATCATCAATTTCACATATATGATACTGTATATATTTAAAGGCTTATATTCTCTAACTACTTTATACATTATCAATGTTTAGCTTGAATATCTTATCATTGACCCCCATAAATAACAAAAATAGTTTTTTTTAGTATAATGGTGTACAAAGTCACCCTTATAGACTAAGTAAAACATGTCTTATTCAAAAGAAAATCTGAAATAAAATTCTTCCTTAACTCTAGGGTGGGCTTAATACATTTGAGAATTAAAATGTTTTCTGAAGCGAATTTTAGCTTCAGAGTCTCGTAACAATATAGTGTTGAATATATGACCTCGCATACAAAAACGGAGATTAATTTTGTGATTTTAAAATATATGATTTTTTAAAAAAAGTTAAATTAAAATCAAAGTTTAAAATGATTTTAAAAATAATTTAAATTTCAAGCAACGAAAAAGAAATTGCAGAAAACAAAAAATTGATAGAAATAGAAAACACAGAATTATAGAGATTCGTTGGAACAAGAAAAAGATACACTCCTCTCCTCAAGAGTCCAGAAAAGAGGTTTAAGGTTGACTGACAATAAAGACTTTGAATTTAGTAGCTTGTGTCTTTTCTTATGGACGTCTCTCAATATTGTGAATTTAGCTGTTTGTGTCTTTTCTGCGAAAAAATCAATTTGACTCTTAAACGACGTTATAATATATTATTTTCTAACATCAAACCAACTTCGTGGTATTTGATAACACTTATCTTTGTACTACTTTTCTCGTTCCCTCCTACCAATAATTGCTTTGTAATTTCGTAAGTCATAAAGTCAAATTATTATATAGCAGTCTAATTTTCAATCTTCTCACAAATATAAAATTGAAGAGCAAGCATCATCATCACCATCATGGCTCATCCTTATCAACTACAATCTTATCCCTCAGCACCGATGCAGCCACTCCCCACCACCATAATCGACCCTCAATATTGTGCTCCGTATCCACTTGAACTTGCGGTTGTGAAAAACGTTAAGACCAGTTCAGATGGAAACTTTTCCGTCACAGATGTCGATGGCAAGATCGTTTTTAAAGTTAAGTGTTTTAGCTTTTCCCTATATCACCGCCGTGTTTTGCTTGATGATGCCGGATATCCCATCATCACCTTACGTCGCAAGGTTCATCTTTATTCTTTCTTGTTTTTTCGGTTGAAAATTATTACACAGACATTCGATCAAAATATTTTAAAATATTAATAATTTAGCGTTTTACATAATTATTATTGATTAACAATATAAAAATATTTCACACAGTCAATGCATCATCTATTTTCTTTTTTTATTTAACAGATAAAAACAATACTAAAAATGTTGTATTATTGGTGTAGATAGTGACTATGCATGATCGTTGGAAAGCTTATAGGGGTGAAAGTACAGACGCAAAAGATCTTATATTTACATTAAAGAGGCCATCTTTAATTCAGTTTACAACTAAATTAGATGTGTTTTTATCTAGTAACAGAAAAAAACATGTTTGTGATTTTAAAATCCAATGTAGTTGGTTGAACCAATCTTGCAAAGTTTATGCTGGTGAATCTAACGACATCGTTGCTATGGTAATTACTAATTAGTTTTAACAATAACTACTCTCATTATGTTTAATTTTCACTTAAGTATGTAGTGTTAAGCTTAAATCAGTTTTTGTTATTGCAGATGTACAAAAAGGAAACTGTTCAGAGTAATTTGATTGGTAAAAACTACACTGTTCAGAGTAATTTGATTGGTAAAGACCATTGCATGGTCACAGTTTATCCTAATGTTGATTCTGCTTTTATAGTGGCGTTAATAGTGATTCTTAATGAGATTAACGCTGATGAAGAGAATGCTTCATTACAAGGTTAATATTTCATATTCGTCAGGGCAAAAAGTAGATGTGAGTTTTAGGATTATGAATCTTCTAAGGGTTCACATAATGAAATGTAAGTTTTAAGGATTATGAATTGTTATAGTTATCTGTTGTTCATGTTCATGATATGTTTTTTTAATGTTTGAATGTATTGGATGATTGTTGGTATGTTGTTGTGAATCAAATGAATAATTGATGAATATTGATGCGTGTGTATGTATTTTGAATCGATCAGATGAATGTTGACGATAATGAATTGTTGTTGTTTTGTGTTGTTGTGTTTTGGTGTATTAATGTGATTGAACTTGTACAATTCGAATACCGATTGTTTGGTAAGAAAAATGGTATTGTGTGATGGCTTCAAAGTGATTTTCACGCTTATAAGTAGTACAAAATTCCTCTGCTACAAGTGTAATCGATTACGAGATATGGGTAATCAATTACGCTGTTGAAAAATGGGTTTCTGGCCTGTTTGTAAAGGGGTAATCTATTATGGGATATGAGTAATCAATTACCACTTGAAAGATGGATTTTTGGATTGTTTTTGAGGCCGTAATCGATTATGGGATGTGATGCAATCGATTACTATTGTTCTAACATAATTTTGTAAAAATTCAAAAATTCAAAATTGTAGTTTTGAGTGTCTGTTTGACGCGCCGCTTGAACCAGCAGAAAGCTAATATAGTGTTCTTTCTTGTAAAAATAGTTTCAAGTTTCTGGAACTAAATTTAAATGGTGTGCAATGAGGTTTTGTGGTGTCAGTGTATCTTGCAGTATGATGTTGATGTTCGCATTTTTGTAAATTTTTAATTACTCATCACTTGAGTTTCAGGTGTCCGTTTGACGTTCCATTTGAATATATGGAAGTTGAAACAATGTACTTTCTTATAAAAATAAATTTGGGTTTCTGGAATTGCGTTTGGTGGTCTGTAATTCCTTTACATTGTGATAATTGTATGTTGTGGTATGTGACCAATGCTTGAATCGTGAATTGTATGTTTGTTTGTTGTGCATTGCATTTTAAAACTTGTTGCAGATTTTTGATAACAGGTCTTTGGTGTTTGGTAGCCAGAATTGACGGAGTATAATTATCATTGGCGAAAGACAATGTACTTGTTGTTGTTGTTGCATGTTAACATGTATCATGCATCATTGGTGTTTGAACGGTGGTCCCTGTTGGTGAGCCTCAACCGCATTGTGTGGATTGAGTGCGTTTTGGTGTGCTCAGTCCCTATGATGATGGACGTATGCGGTGAAACTAAGTGTCCACAAAAATTGGTACCCCATGCATTTGTTTCATTGGTGTTGAGTCTCAATGAATTACATAATTATTGTTGTTGATGGTATGTGAATGATGTTTTTACATAAATGATATGTAAATTGGTGTTTTTGTTTGTGTGCGAATGGTGAATTGTGTGACTGTGCATGTAATAATTTGTTGTCTAATTATTATTATTCATTCTTTTAGATTATTGTGATATCTCACATTTTTTTTTGAATGTTGTCTTCATGTGGGTAACGCCTAGGTGATCCACAGTGAAGGTGTGAATGAGTTTGAAGAGAGTGTCTTCTTTATTACTTTTGTTGGTGTCAGTGTCTACTTTGATGTGTAACATTGAGGGGTCGAATGCTTGATTTGTTATGCTTTGGTTGTTATATATTTTGTGATATCTCTTAAGTTGCAGTTTTATATTTATTTGATAAGATGAACTATTTGAATTAGTATTACAATATTTGATTGATGTTTTCCCTGCAATAAAATGAAGTCAGACATGATGTTTATTATAGTTATTTTTAATAATTTCAAAAGTTACTTGTGTTACATATTACTATAACATGAACAGTTTTTTGTATTGTTGGATGTGACATCCCTAATTGAATGTAGTTACAATTCATTACCCTTCACAGTATAATGATGGTTACTTGGATTGGTATCACCGTATATCACATTCTCGCCTCATACCACCAACTGCAGGGTCCTATGATGCTCTAGGGCCTTCTGGTGATAGGTTTCTAATGTTGAGGTACGGGATAACGACATTCCACCACCACCTCCTGTATTAGATGACCAAGATAGTCGCCTTTAGTTGATTGCGGTTATTGCTGATAACCTAATGGGTTTGGTAAATCCAGATGGTGAGGTTTTTATAGGTTTATGTATGCTATAAGACATAGTCCGTTGGGGGGCTATGTAGATATATTATATTTTGCTTGTATTATATGTATATTTAATGACACAAGCTTCTTATCATGGTACTTATTTATTGCATAATATTTTGGCGATCAATTCGAAAATAAACACAACATAAAATAGTACAACAAACATAAATTAAAAACACTAAACATGAAACCCTAGGTAGTACCAGATGTTTTAGACGTTTTAGCATCTTGATTATGTCATCGGCGAACCTTGTTATGTGTTTATCCAACTCGGTCAGACCATTAGTTATCCTACCGCGATATAATTTCCATACGGATTTTACATCTTCATCGAAATTCAACTCGATCAGGTTGTATTTCACCCTTCCATTTGTATCAACCCAATCTTTTGAAAACTCGATATTTTTCACCCTTCTATTATAGGTGTCATGCAACAATTCATTCAATTTGTCTTTCAAGTTGGTGAGGGATGTGGTTCCATCTGGATGCTTGAATTCAACAGGAGCATTGTTTTCAATGAAATACACTTGTTGTGAATCAAATGCCTTAGGTACAAAGTATAAACTTGTTTCTTAATGATCAAGAGACAAACAAGGGTAGAAAAATATGAGGAACACGATGAACACAAGGAATTGGTTATTAACTGTTATTCTTTCCTTTATCTTCAAATCAAGATTACAAGTATACAAGAATAACAAATAACCCTCTCACCCTAAATTAGGATTTGCGATGAGCAATGATGAGAGACTAGTATGCTATTTATAATAAACTAATGGGCTTTAACCACAAATACCCATTACAATCTAACTTAGGGTACAAGCTAACTTAAACAATTGGACATAACAAATAGGCTGAATTTGAAATACTAACAACCTAGCATTTCGACACCCCCATACTAGAATATACTTCGACTACAGTATATAGCTCTTTGACACCAGCATGTGAACATACTTTGACGACATGCTAAAATCTATCGAACCAGAAGCTACCCTTCAATCCAATATAGTTTGATCCAATATCTCACAAATCTCCACCTTGGAACAAACTCTATTATAAAAGAACGAACTAGCTTTCTTCATGCCGCTTTATCAACTGCATATAGTGGAAAAATTTGCAACTTGGCAATGTCTTGGTGATCATATCAGTAACATTGTGTTATGTGGAAGTCTTCAGCAGTTGGACTTCTCCACGCTTGATTATTCCTCTGAAAAAATGCAACCTTACATCAATGTGCTTGGTTTGCTTGTGATAAGCTGAATTCTTCGATAGGTGTATTTCACTTTGACTATCACATTTAACAGTGATAACTTCACCTTGAATTTTTAGCTCCTTAAAAAAACCTTCAAGCCACAATGCTTCTTTCACAACTTAACTTAAAGCAATATATTCTGCTTCAGTGGTTGACAATGTGACAAATTTCTGAAGTGTTGCTTTCCAACTAATTGTTGTACCAAACATAGTGAAAACATATCCAAAAATAGATTTTCTGGAATCCATACAACCTGCATAATCAGAGTCGACATATCCGTCGATTACTGCTTATTATCTTCACCCAAGGCTCCAACATAAATTAAGACTCTGTTAAAAGACCTATTTATGTACCTTAGAATCCACTTTAATGATTTCTAGTGAGCCTTTCCAGGATTCGCCGTGTACATGTTTACAAGACTTACTGCATATGTTATGTCGGGTCTAGTACAAACCATATCATACATCAAAGAGCCTACTACATTAGCATATGAGATGCTATTCATATAAGGTCTTTTGACCTAAGTACTAGGACATTGATTAATACTCAGCTTGAATTGAGGTTTTGTTGGAGTCACAATAGGCTTTAAATTCGACATACCATACTTTTCGAGAATCTTCCGTAGATATGCCTTTTGAGATAAGCATAATTTCGACTGCTTTCTATCTCTTTGAATGTCAATTCCAAGAATCCTAGAAGAAGATCTCAAATCCTTTATTTCGAACTCCTTATTGAGTTCATCCTTCACCCTCATTACCTCTTCGACATTGTTATTTTCTATGAGAATATCATCAACATAAAGCAACAAAATAAAAAATGAAATATTAGGTCAAAATCTAAAGTAAACACAATGGTCTAATTGACTTCTAACCAAACCTATGCGTGCCATAAATTTTTCGAATCTCCTATTCCACTGTCGAGGAGATTGTTTCAGCCCATATAACGATATATTAAACTTGCACACATAATCTTCCTTTCCGTTTTCGACATACCCTTTGGGTTACCTCATCAGGATTGTTTCATCTAGATCACCATACAAGAACGCAACCTTCACATCCATTTGTTCCAGTTCAAGATCGAATTGTGCCATCATGGTAAGCAACATTTGAATGGACTTATGCTTCACAACAGGAGAAAACACATCATCAAAGTCAACACCTTCTTTCTGAGTGAAACCCCTTGCAACCAACCTCCCCTTGTATCTTTTCGACGCCACTCCATCAATTCCTTCCTTCACTTTGAAAATATATTTACAACTGACTAACCTGGCTCCAACAAGTTTTTTGATCAATTCCCAAGTATTGTTATCATGAAGAGATTTTATCTCATAATCCATGGCCTTCATCCATTCAATCTTATTTCGACTCCTCATAACTTCCTTATGGTCTCTTGGATCTTCGTCTAGAACCTCACTTGCAGAGATTAAGGCATAAGCTATAAGATCTGCATACCGAAGTCTTTAAGGTTATTTGATGACTATTCTTATCCTATCTCTTGCCAATAGATAGTCATCGACAGTTTCCTCAACTTCATCAGCATCTTCAACTTCTTGGACTTTATCTGGGATACGCAACTCAGCATCAACATGCTCCACCTCAACAGGAATATCTACCTGTTCTGGCTCTTCGTTAGATACTTCTGTACCTTGAACAAGATCATTAGTTTTATTGAAAGCTATTTCAGTTTCATTGAAAACTACATCTCGATTGGTGATAATCCTTATGTGACCCGGCTCTAGGCACCATAGCCTATAAGATTTGACTTCTTTAGGGTATCCCATGAACATGCATTTCAGAGCTCTAGGTTCGACCTTGTCTTGTCTAATGTGAGCATAGACTATGCAACCAAATACTCTCAATTTGTCGAGATCTGGCGGATGTCTCGACAAAAATTCTTCAGATGCCTTCATATCTAACACAATCGAAGGATATCTACTTATCAGTTATGTGTTCACGTTAAAAAGTGACGCGCGAGGGAATCGAATCTGAATTTGAATCTCTGGCTCGAAACGATTTACTCTTTTGATTTGTTTTTAAAGATGCCGCGAGCATCAAGCTTTATCGTTTCTAAAACAAGAAAAATGAGATGAAAAAGGGGAAAGCTGCAATACCCTCAATAAATATGATATGCAGTATGACTAGCGTGAACTAGGCGCAACGTATTGGGAGATTGGGCAAGGGGTTTGTTATAAAGGTAATAAATGTGGCACCCTAAATATATAGTTATCTATAGCTTTTATATATGAATAGTTTGATATGTTTGTGTGTTTTAATTTGCTATTCTATCTTTGGGAAAGTTTCTCCTTTGGATTTTAAGAAGGGTAGATTATGTGGGATCCTAGGTTTTGTTATTATTATGCTCGCAAAGATCATTGGGATCTTTTGCATACATATCCCTTAATGGGAATCAGAGCATTTGTAGCTCGGATCTAAGGGATCTATGGTTTTATTTGGTTTGAGGGAGAAAGAAGTATGCTCGCCAAGGATGAGACCTTGTGCCTACGTATTCTCAAAGGGAGGTTGAGGAAGTCAGAGCAATCGTAGTTCCCACTTATGCTAGTGGAAGCAACAGGAGTTATTAAGAGACAAAGACAAATGTCATCTTAATGAAAAATGTATCTAATCTATTTCATCACATATATTTTGAAGGATTGGTTGATTGAATCTTTCATCGTAAGTTATAGGTGTTTTGCTTGAGTGTACAAGCGTTACCACTTACGAGTTAAGAAAGATGTTTGAAAGATGATTGAATCTTTAATTGTAAGTATTAGGTGTTGTGCTTGAGTGTACAAGCGTTACCACTTACAAATGAAAGATGTTTTTGTTTAGAAAAAAAGTGATTGAAAAGTTGATTGTATGTGATGTGATAGATGAGATACTTCTTCCATTGAGATGATAAATGTCTAAATCTCGAGGAGAAATTGATTATGGATTAGGGGGATGCTTTTAAGAAGTCTGTGGGTCCTTGTAATGTTAGCCCAAGAGGAGGCATTCCGAGGGTCATCGAGGGTCCTTGTATTGTAAGCCCAAGAGAAGGCATTCCGAGGGTCATTGAGGGTCCTTGTATGAAGCTCAAGAGGAAGCTATAGGGTATGAATGGCTTTGGCTTTAAGAGTGGTTTCACTGGGAAACCATCCTCTTAGGATTTCAAGAGTGATTTCACCGGGAAATCATCCTCTTAGGGTTCTATCCTAGCGCGGGTGATTCTTTGTATTGGAAGCCCAATAGGAGGCTGTTAAGAGATTTACTGGTCTCTTTCTTGATTGATGCCTAAGAGAAGGCTAAACTCAACGAGGGAGTTCTTTTGAACGAAACCCAAGAGGAGGCTAACTCAGCAGGGGAGTTGTCTTATGTGAAGCCTAAGCGGAGGCTAAACTCAACAGGTGAGTTGTCTTATATGAAGCCTAAGAGGACGCTAAACTCAACAAATGAGTTATCTTATACGAAGCCTAAGAGGAGGCTAAAGGGGAACCTAGTTGTTAGGCTAATTGTTATGTTATAACTGAACAGTTATATAAACAAGTGTGTGATGTGTATTCATAGGAGTTTATGAAGTAAATATAAACATGTGTATAAAACAAGCATTTAAAGCAAGTGTAAATTGAATATATACAATTTTTGGGACTTACACCTTAAGGGAGGCCCATTGGTTTAAGATCAGTTTCACCGGGAATAATGCTTCTCTTAATACCAATGGAATCGGTGTATAAACAAGCAGATGAAAACAAACGAAAGAAGTTTGTTTATGCTTTGAATATTTACAATGATGATTGAATGTGTACAAGGAAATGAATATGTACACGAAGGGGTGTTTATGTACAAGGAAATGAATATGTATATAGGAGGGTTGAGATTTACACCGTGAGGGAGACCCATGATCAATTAAGAAATTCAAGGAGAAACCTGGTTTGGTTTATCTTTAAATCTAATAGATCATGGAAAAAGGTGTGTAAGTTTGTTGAAAAGTTTTTGAAAAGGTTTTTGAAAATGATTTTGAAAAGTGAAGGATATTCACAAGAAGTTTTGAAAAAGTTTTAAGTTTGAAATTTGGAAAGAAAACATTTTTGAAAAGTATTGAAAATACTTAAAATGTCTCATTTTTTAACTTAATTAAAAATATAATCAAAAAGAAAATAGGCATATTAAATGATAAAATAGGCATATTAAATGACAAGTGTACAAAAAATCATCTCGAAATGAGAAGTTTTGATTAGTTTTTGAAAATGTTGAAGTTTGCTAGAAACTTGAGAAAATTAGTGATAAAAAGAGTTTTTTGGTCCTAAGGAGGTTTGAACCTTGGACATCTGGCTTAGAAGTAAAGAGTTTTTTCACTGAGCCATGTGTTTGACTTGTCATTTAATTACCTTATTTAGAAGGAGTTTTGAAAAAAAGAGTTTTGAAAAATGTTCAGAAGTTGTGCTTCTAAAGGGTTCAGAAGTTGGCTACTTCTGGAAGGGTCAGAAGCTAGCTTGCTTCTGGGGCGTGAGAAGCATGGCTTGCTTATGGAGCGCTTTGGCTTGCAGCTTCTAGGGCGTGAGAAGGAGCGTATGGTGCTTCTGGCTGCTTTTGGAGCGTGTGAGAAGCACATTGCTTCTTGAGGTGTTAGAAGCTTGAGGCTTCTAGAGATGGAAGTACTAGAAGTACTTCTGAAGAGAGTGGAAATGGAAAGCTTCTAGGAATAGAAGTTTCAAAAGTACTTCTGGAGGCTGAGCCTCAGAAGGACTTCTAGAGAAACAAGCTTCAGAAGCTTATTTTTCCTTTTATTAAAAAAAAAGGTTCCAGGGGGATTCGAACCCTGGACCTTGAGGCGAAGGAAAGTTTTAAGGCGTGCTGGCTTTACCACTTGGGTGGCTATACATCTGTTGTTTTAACTTAAACTACAAATATATATTATAAACCTAGCCTTTAAAATTTGGATTTCCACTTCATCTTCTTAGTGGAAACAGGCGCGACATGTCCACAGCTCAGATTTGAGTTTCTTTGTTTCTTCATCAATTTTGAAAGTTCAAAATACAATTTTGCCTAGAATTTTATCACGATTCTAACCATGTATCTTGTTAAAATGAATAATCAAAGGTGAACGTGAATTTTGATAATCCCAATTTAAACCCTAACTGAAAAAATGATTAATTCTTTGAACTCAGTTAATTTTAGTTTAAATTAAGGATCCAGATAGCTTTAGTGATATGATATCTACATTTTCCTTTTCAAATTTGAAGTTAAAGATACATGTATGGAGGTATCAAAGTTTTGAAAACTCACCTCTTGGTATGAAATATCAGATCGAGTTTGGCAGCTTCCAGGTGCAAAGTAATCATTGATTAAGCTTCCCTGAACCTCACTGAGTGTGTTCCTACTCTTAGATTGTTTTGAAAGTGGCTGGAACTCTCTGACCAAGTCAAGTTGCAGGTTGTTAATTTGAAAATGGAAGATGATGATGGAGTTGTTCCAGAACTTGTTTAAGTGTTTGGAAAGTCTCTATATGTTGTATAGAATGTGTCTGAAGTGTAAAATCAAGACTAGCACGAGTAGTTTTCAAGTTTGGAAGTTTTGGCTCAAAACTTGCACAAATGGAGTTTTATGAAGAAAACTGTCTCTTAGCTTGTTTTCTGATGGTTTTAAGTTTTAAACAACTTCTAAATGATGTTTAGAACATGTTAGAAACTTAAGTTTGCTTAGATTTTGCAAAGCTTGAAGATTGCAAAATTCTCCCTCTTTGAACTTTGAAACATGGAAATCAAGAAAGAAAGAAAGAAAGAAGGAAAGCATGGATTATGATTTCTTTGGTGTAGTTTCAAATGAAGAAATGACCTCTATTTATAGGCCAAAAAATCTGAATGACAAGGCAAGGTTATCATTGAGAGAGCTTGCAACTTGCTTAAGTGGTAAGAAGGAATCTTTTGCATTTAATGCAAATAGTTACTTTCTAACCATGGTTAAAATTTTTCTTTGATTAAATACCCTCTCAATCATTCCTAACTTATATTTATCAGTTATAACCTATTCAAAACTGATGACAAGGCTTCTAGAAATAAGTTGCAAAAAAAATGACTTATAATTTTGATGCATGATCTTGGAATTCCATAGTTTTGGAGCTCTATGTTTCAAAATCAAAAGCCTAGCTAGACAAAGTGTTTTTTCAAGTTCTTGGCATTTTGGAAAGCTTGTAACAAGACCTACAACTTTCATGTTTTGAGTTTTTTCTGAATCCAAATGGATCTAGGTGAAAAATGACCATGAAAGTAAGGAAAAACCATGTTTTTAAACACTTGAAAATTTTTCTAAGTGTTAGAAAAAATTCAAATCTTGACTTTTTGTTGACTTTTTCACATTTCTTGATTTTTTATGATCATGATGGATTATTTGAAATGTGTTTATGATTGAAAAAGTTTAGTCTTGAAAAATTTGACCAAAAGTCAAAGTTTGACTTTTTTTTAGCAGATGAATTTTCATCAGATGATTCAGAATTTGTCTGATGAAGAAACATGGATTTTGCAATGTTTTGAACCAAAAAATTAGGTCAAGATGTTGCACTTGAAGATGTTAAGATCAATCTTCAAGAAAATAGGTCATTCATTGAGCAGAAAGTTAATGATTCACTATCTTCGATTAAAACCCTAATTGGTCGATTCAAGGTAGATCATGAGAGAAAGTTGAGAATTTGAAGATCAAATGTTGATGATTGATTAAAATAGATCAATTGAAGTGAGTGGAAACTCAAACCCTATTTGATTATATCTTGAACAAATGAAATTTTAAAGAAACCCTAACTTTGACTTCTAGAAGCCACACACGATCTATTCATTCAAATCATTAATGATGCGATGATGCATATGTGCATAATGTAAGGTGGTATCTTAGGTCAAAAATTAGGGTATGACAATATGTTGCTGTAAAAACAGTCTCATCCCAAAACACCTTCTTTAACCCAAGTTAACATGCATCTAACTCTTTCCAAGATGGTTCGATTAAACTTTTTAGCCAAAAATATTTTTTTGGAGTACTTGTAGTAGTTTTGTGCCTTGCAATCCTAGAGGCAGCACAAAAGTTGTTGAATGCCTCCTTACAAAATTTAAGGCCATTGTCTGTTCTTAACCTCTTGACCTTTCTGCCAGTTTTATTTTCCACCAGAGTCTTCCAACTTTTGAAATTCTCAAAAGTTTCATCCTTAGTCTTTTGGATGAATACCCATAACTTTATGGAATATTCATCTACTGTGGAAAGAAAATACCTTGCTCCGGATTGTGATGGACACATTGTCGCCCCCCAAAGAACAACATAGATGTAATCAAGGGATCCATGTGTTTTTTGTTTGCCTTTGTTGAACTTCACTCTGCAATAGTTTCCAAGTACACAGGGTTCACAAAACTTCAGCTTTTCGACTTTGTCTCCACCAAGAAAATTTTGTTTCCCCAAATTGACCAGACCCCTTTCAATGACATGGCCCAATCTCATGTACCGAATTTTTGTCTTCGACAAAGGTTTCGTGGATATAACATTTGTTGAACCACTTACAACTTCAGCCTCAAGGGTATACAAGCCTTGTCTATTCACGCCTCTCAAGACTTCCTTCGACCCCTTCATGACTCTTAGGATACTTTTATCTCCTTAGAAAACATATCCTTTCTTCAAATCAGGTACATACCTGACTTTAGTCAATAACCTTATTGACTCATCACGGAGCTTGAATCTCACAGATCCAACACCTGTAATCTTGCATGCTTTGTTGTTTCCCAGCAATACAGATCCCCCATCTTGATCACATAATTCCTCGAGCAAGTATTTTTTTGGAGTCTGTCATACCCCAAAATTGGCCCTCCTACTTCTCAAGACATTTCACTTATCCATACTCAAGGATTTCACAAGGGTAGACCAGACAAACCCTCTCCTAAGCATTCAACACAAATTAGGGTTTGGCTATCCTCAAATCCAGGTGAGCCTCCAACACATCAAGTGGTCATCATGCCTCATCATATGCTTCAAAGAATCTCCATGTCAAGTTTCAAGCCTTACAAGTCAAGTTTCCTCAGACAATTGCTCAGATGGTTGAAAATCAGTTGTATTGGACAAAAAGTCAACTGTGGTCAACATACAGTCAAACTTCATAATTTTTGGTCAACATAAATATTTTGAAGTGATATTCATCATTTGATCAAGGGATGATCATGATTCAACAAGAAAAGTCAAGAATTGATCAAAAGTCAAAGTTTCCAAATTGGGCTTTCTTAGACAAAAGTCAACAGAACTTTGACCAGACATAACTTTCACATACTTTATCAGAAATTTTTCCACCATAGCTCATTTTGAAGAGAATTCAATTCACTACAACTTCATGTCTCACAAGCTTGGGCAGAAAATGCTTCATTTGGAAGTTATGGATCAAAACATTACAGGTCCTTTTCAAAGTCAACAAAAAGTCAACTTTTTGTAAAGAAGTGTTCAGGAGCATGGAAACTTCAATTGAGATGAAACCAAAGAGTTTTTTTAGAGGACATCTTGAGCTTTCTAAAAAGTCCAAGAACACCCAAAAATGTTAAAAATTGAGCAAGATACACTTGCACAAGTGGAGCATTTTTGAGGAGGTGCACAAAGAGAAATACTTGACAAAACCCAAACTTTTGCAAATGGGCCTAACTTTTCTTGGTACAAACTTGTTCCTTAGTTGATTTGGAACCTCCAAGCCCAAGGCCACGAATTTATCTTTTATTTTTCTATTTACTTTGGATTTTAATCATTTAAAAGCCAATTTAATTAAAATAAAAGATAGAAAATCAAAATTAATTGCAAATTGGATTTTTCTCTCATTCTTGAGGTCCAAGCAAGCCATACAAGCTGTCAATTTCGAAATTGCATTGATTGGCAAAGGAATTGAATGAGATTTGATCAAAAAAGGCAATATTTGGTTTTATACCAAATCAAATATTTTCTCATTGATTGGCATTTAATTTCTTCATGATTCTTGACCTAAATTCATCCACTATAAGTACACAATGCATTCACAAGTACAAGGGACAAATTTCTTGCCTCTAAGAACCCTACCCAACTTCAAAAAAAACTGTGGCATTCAAGCAATTGGCAGCCCTAGTTTCAGATCAATTCAATCAATTCTAAGCATTCCAATACATTCCTGGAGGTCCCCTGAACCGATCTAGATACTCACAAGCCATCAACAAGCCCAGAAACGGGAAATCACGATTTCGGTTTGCTCTAAAACTTTCAAAATCGATTTTGATTATTAATGCATATTTAACATGTTTTGATTGTTTTTTTGTGTTTAGAATGAAGTTTCGAAGCTGTCTGGATTGGTTAATTGAATTTTAAGTGCAGGAATCGTAAGTTACCATGGCTAGGGTTTGAAGGTCCGAATTGGGGCTTTACGTTTTAGACAAAATTAGCCAAAACCAGTGGTACCATCACACACAGGAGGCCAAACCGGATCGATCAATGTACTCATAGTGAATTTATATTGCTTGTATATGATTTTGAAAATGTGCAGGGGTTTTAGTGACGAACGAAGCCGTCACTATAGGCTTTTGCTACGGACAAAAACCGTAGGTAAAAGCCTGGGTTTTAAAATTTCAAACGAGGAAGATGAAGTTCTTGATGCGGTTTTTGGATTCTCAGAATTCAATTTCCTTTAAAACGTTTTTGTTTCATATTACTAACACCGAACGCAGGTTGGTCCAGTGGCAAGCAGCGTGCGCGTGTGAAAGGGGTGTCCTGAGTTCGAATCCTGGCATGCTCACTTCCTTTTTTACCACTTTGCAAAACTAACTCTTTTTCTTATTTTTTTTTTCATATTTTCATATTTTTCTTATTTAATTTAATTTCTTTTCAAACAATTTTCTCATGCATTTAAAATATTTTTGCATTTAGGTCAGAAAAATGCTTATTTAATTTTTGACATAAAAATTAGTATTTTTGCATGCATATTTTAATTAATTGTTAATTAACCATAAAATTGACTTTTAATTATTTTTCCCCATTAAAACCAATCCAGAAAATTCCCAAAAAATTATTCTATCATCTAATTAGGATTACTAACCCTAAAAACTTTTTCCTAACTCAAAAATCTTTTTTTTTACTAACATATTTTCTCTTATGCGAATTTCTTTTCTTTTCCGATTATTATGTATCTTACAGGTTGTAATAGTTAGGATTAATTTTCTCGCATTCTTTTCCAATATTATGTAACTGCTCATGGGATGTAATAGTTTTAATTGGGATTTACTTTCCGCACTCTTATATTATGTAACTTCCCTAAAGCTATGTAATAGCGTAGGACATTTACTTTTCCGCACTTTACTTTCTGCAATTTACTTTCTGCACCCTATAAACTGCTAGTAATTAGGCGTGTATGGCAAGATAAAAACGAGTATAGATCACTTCTAATTGCAAGATAATATATCTGAATTTGACACACTCTCTTCACACATGCACCCCCTAGGCTATTCTCTCTCGTTGCCTTTCGAATAAATGGTCAAGTCCCTTGAACGTAGAGGTATCCTAGCACTGTTGCCTACAAACATATCATCATAGTCCCCTCGAATCAAAGATCATGAGTCCCTCGACATGGCCTACGAAAACATGATCTCGTCCCTCGATTGTTGCCTACGAAAAGTGATAATCGTCCCTTCAAATGTGCTAGGATACTCCTACAAGTTGCCTTCTATGACCATCCGATGTCCCTTCGAATGTCCCTTTACATCTAACGAATAGGGTTACCTACCAACTAATGGTACGGATAACACTATTCTAAAGGAAAGTAAAACAACACGAAAACGACCATTCTGAGTAGGTAATAAGACTTTTAGTTGCTTGCTCTATCAAAATACTTTTTCACACCTCACACTTTTTTCAAAGTTTAAACACTTTTCAAAACGAAACATTTCCAAACACTTCGTATACATTCCAGCGTGAATCATTACGAAGTCAAAGTGAAATGCCTTTTCAAAACATTTTTTCAAATACACACACAAAAAGCAAATTTTTAAAGATGAGCTAAAATCAACTAAGAGCCCGTAGATAACTACGGATGGAAAGGGGTGCTAATACCTTCCCTTTTCATAACCTTCTCCCTTACTCAGAATCCAACAAAGGTCTTTTTCTGTTCTTTTCACCTTCCCTTAATTGGATAAAAGAAAAGTCGGTGGCGACTCTTGCTATCTGCAACATTTGCGATAAAAAGCAAAACAAATTCCAAAGTCACTTCTCCCACCGTATTACAGAGTCATGTGCCAAGTGCACGCAGAATCCATAATCAACTCCTTTGACAGGTTGCTGCTTGAAACCACAAGTACATCAGATGAGTCGAAATCATGTTGAACAATACCTGCATTCTCATTATCCTTACCTCCACAATCTTTCATATGTTCAGGGAACACCTTTCTTGTGTGACCCTCCTTCTTACAATGATAGCATCGAATACTGAATGCTTCGCCACTATAAAACTTCAGCTAACTTTTACCTTTCTTCTTGTCAAACTTACTATCCTTCCTTAATAATTTTCCTTTAACAGCCAAACCTTCACCAACCGTCTAAGGTTTATACTCCTTTCGTTCATTCAAGTCCTTTGAGTACAAGGCTGATGGACTTTCTTCAAAGGCCATGGACTCTCTTCCATACCATAGGGTTTCTTTGAAGTGACCATATGATTTGGGCAAAGCGCACAACAACGACACTTGATCTTCATCATCGATCTTCACATCAATATTTTCAAGATCAAGAACCATCTTGTTGAACATATCCAACTGCTCAACCAACACTTTTTCTTAAATAATCTTGAATGAATACAAACCTTGATTCAGGTAGAGTTAACTCACCAACGATTTGGTCATGTACAAACTTTTAAGTTTCACCCATAACACTGTCGTCGTCGTCTCCTTTAATACATGTCGAAGAACCTTATCACTAAGGCTCAACAAAATTGCGTTGTGGGTTTTCTCTATCATTTTCGTATTCTCAGTTGTTGTTAACGCTTTGTTTATGGCTGATTCTCCCTTAAACGCTTCCAAACAACCCTGCTGAACCACTAAGGCTTTCATCTTCAAGCACCACAGACCGAAATTGTTCACTCCAGTAAAATTTTCAATCTCATACTTTGTTGAAGGTGTCTTCATTACGCTCACCGCACCAATTTGTTGTGAATCAGATCCCTTAGGTACAAAGTATAAATTTATTTCTTAATGATCAAGAGACAAACAAGGGTAGAAAAATATGAGGAACATGATGACCACAAGGAGTTGGTTATTAACTGTTATTATTTCCTTTATCTTTAAATCAAGATTACAAGTACACAAGAATAACAAATAACCCAGTCACCCTAAATTAGAATTTGTAGTGTGCAATGATGAGAGACTAGTATGATATTTATAATAAACCTAACATACTAAACTAATGGGCTTTTATCACAAATATCCATTACAAGCTAACTTAGGGTACAAGCTAACTTAAAACATTGGACATAACAAACATGCCCAATTCAAAATACTAACAACCTAGCATTTTGACACCCACATACTAGAATATACTTTGACTACAGTATATAGGTTTTCGACACCAGCATGTGAACATACTTCGACGCCATGCTAAACTCTATCGAACCAGAAGCTACCCTTCGATCCAATAGAGTTTGATCCAATATCTCACAATACTTTTATCTTAATCAGAAATTGAGGCAGAAACATTTTTTTAGATTTCTTTCTCTATAACATATGTCCATGTTTATACAAACGATGATTTATTCTATACCACACAAATATTTCGGTGCAATCAAAACCCTCTAAAGATGTCGGCAAATTCCTAATCGTTAAAAAATAATGAATCACTAAACTACTAGAATTTTAAGTATACAACTAAATTGTTGGCACAAATTGGTAAATTTGAAAATTCCAAAAAAAGAATTAAACTTACTGAAATTTTTATACGAACTACCGAAAATTTAGTTTGTATCTGAAATTTCATTCTGAAAAATTGTTCTCATTTCACCAAAGGAATTTCTGGAATAATGAAAACGGAGGGAGCCATATATAATTTGGGAGGTGGCAAGTAAAACCCTTGGTATCTTTAGGTGGTTGCAGAATCAGTCTATCAATTGCCTCTTTTTGTCGCCCCAAAACAAAAGTTTGCTTTCATCAAGAAAGGTTGACTTTGTGACACCCACACGAAAAATTAGGGGTGATTTGCATTATAAACTGTGGTTGTACAAAAAATTAAGAGTTTGAAGAAAAGCATAATGAATAAATGAGAAAATAATCGATGAATATTTTTTGTTATATATTGGAAACGCTGACAAAGAAATATGATGGAAAATTAGGTTTCAAAATTTGAAAAGGGTAGAGAATATTTTGAAATTGGTAAAAGAGTTGATAGGTGTAGGGATAAAAAATGCGGTCAGGTTGGGAGAAGTTGCATGGTGTTCCTTTGTGTATTGTGTCGGATAGAGATCCGAGGTTTACTTATGATTATTTGAAGAGTTTGCAAGAAGAATTGGGATCTAAGTTGAGGTTGAGTTTGGATTATCATCCGCAGACGGATGGTCAGAGCGAGAGAACTATTCAGTCGTTGGAAGATTTATTAAGGGCATGTGTTCTTGACCAAAGAGGCTCATGGGATACTTATCTTCCTTTGGTCGAGTTCACTTATAATAACAGTTACCATTCTAGTATTGGGATGGCACCTTTTAAGGCATTGTATGGACGGAGGTGTAGGACTCCGTTGTGTTGGAATGAATCTTGTGAGAGTGTGGTAGTTGGACCAGAAATTGTTCGTGAGACTACTGAGAAGGTGAAGTTTATTCGGGAAAAGATGAAGGCTTCCTAGAGTAGGCAGAAAAGTTACCACGACAAGAGAAGGAAAGATTTAGAATTCCAAGCTGGCGATCATGTGTTTTTGAGAGTCACACCTGTGACTGGTGTTGGGCAAGCTCTGAAGTATAAGAAGCTCACTCCTCGTTTTATTGGTCCATATCAGATATTGGATCGTGTTGGGAAAGTTCCTTATTGTGTGGCGTTACCGCCAAATATTTCTATTTTGCACGATGTGTTTCATGTATCGCAACTCCGGAAGTATAATCTTGATTTGTCTCATGTGATTCAAATGGACGATGTGCAAGTACGGGATAATCTCACGGTAGAGACGACACCAGTGAGAATTATGGGTTGCAAAATGAAGACTCTTAGAGGGAAAGAGATTGCGTTGGTGAAGGTTGTCTAGTTGGGAGCTACTGGAGAGAGTATGACGTGGGGGTTGGAGAGCAAAATGCGCGACTCCTATCCCGAATTGTTTGAACCAGGTAAATTTTCGAGGAAGAAAATATTATAATTGAGGGAGAGTTGTAACACTCGTTTTATTTAATTATTTAATTATTTTAATGTTTTCGTATATTTTTCCGAGTGATTGGTAAATAGTGTAGAAATGTCAATTTAAGTTATTATTTGATTATAGGGTAATTAATTAAAATAAGTTGTGAGAATAATAATATTAGTAAGAATAATAATAATAGTATTATTATTTAAAAGAAATAGAATAAGTAGAGAGGAAGAGGTTATTTTATGAGTAGAATAGGAAAAAGAGGTTTTGGGAGAAAAAGAGAGAAAGGAAGAGAAGAGAAGATAGAACAAGCTTGGCTAGGTGAAACACCCGGCCGAAAAATTAAAGGATATAAATATATATCAATGTAGTCGCCATCAAACATTTTTTATCCCTCCAAGAGGGAAAGGTAAACATCGAGTAAACCGGAAACGGAGAAATCACGGTCTTGCGACCGAGAGATCGGGTAAGGAAGTCAGTTACGAGGAAGGTATTAGCACCCCATGCGTCCGTAGTACTCTAGGGTATCCGCTTTTACTTTCTATCTAATGGGTGTAAAGGTCTATCTATATCTGTATATGGTATAATGTATGCAACTGCAAAAAGAAAAGAAGGACAAAGAAATAAAGAAAAGAATAAAAGAAAAATAAAACACGGGCAAAAAAAGGAAATATTTACAAATGTTGCTCGATCTAGCCCCGCGACAGGATGCCTACATATTCCCTCGTGCAATGGGAAAGTCAGAGCGCCGTAGTTCAGCTCACTTGTTTTGTTTGGTTTGTGTTTTTTAAATTAGCGCATTGGCGAAACGATGACGAAACACCTCCGCGATGGCGAAACATCAACTACAGACGGGATGACAAAACATCAGAAGACGGGATGACGAAGCATCAGGGGATGAGATGACGAAACATCAGCATCAGGACGATGAAACGTCAGAAGATAGGATGACGAAACATCAGCAACAGGATGACGAAACATCAACAGTAAACAGGACGGCGAAACATCCTAAAACTAATTGGTTTGTATCTTTTACTTTAGAAAAAGTTTCAGATTATTAGAGTGTTTTAATGCACTTAACAAAACAAGATTTTAATTTTTAAGAATGCAAAATGATAAAGGTAAAATGGCTAAGGGAAACTAACCTACTTCTAAATCCTAATGTTATCATACAAGATTGATCCTAAGTTATGGATATAAGCAACGGGAAGAATCTACCTAAAGTTATCATACATGGATGCCTAACATAATGTCTAAACTCGATAACTAAACTAATCGAGCAAAAATAAAGGGAATCTATAAAATCAATCACCTTGGTTAGAAAACCAAGTGAGAAAAGGGGTAGAATCAAGTAAAGTGCTTTGGCAAAAGCACACAAACTAAGCACTAACAAGTGCTAAAAGAAAAGAAGAAGAAGAAGAATATGTGATAGAAATTGAGTGAATGATGTTCATACAAAGTGTCATGTGAAGTGAGGTCAGTAGACACAACATTCATTTACAAAGTTTATACAAACCTTTAACAAACACCAAACATCATTATAAGCACACACATACAAGTTAACTCACAAACTAGGTCAAAACTAGTCCTAGAAGCATACAAAGAACTAATTGTGCGAAGCGTTAGACTTAGATGAAGTTAATAGACAATTAAAGAATAAAATGACATAAAAGTCAGTAGTGTCACACCCCAAAATTTACCCTCTTCATCTTAATAATAATTGGCTTGTTTCTCTAGTATGCAATTTCTTTCATATTATTAATTCAATAATATGGGATCGGGTGCATTCTATTGGTTCTTCTACCGTTGTAGAAGATGGTTGCATGAGAAGGGTCCAATATAATATTTTCTTCTATCCATTCAAGTTACAAGAAATTCTGTTTCGGACATTTCAATATGTCCGTTGTTTCATCGATGATTAAATTCGCGAATATTGGACTTTGTCAATGTGCATATTTAAGTCGATGGATTTCTTTTCAAAGGGATTTAGAACTCAAAGATAGGTCATCAAAGGTTTGTTTGGGAATTAATTTTTGAATTTAAATTTCAGAAAGAATGAAGGTCTTTTGGCTTTCATTGTTTAAGAAAGAGATCGTGTCTTTAATCTTATTTTCAAGCAGACATCATTCCTCTGTTTGGCTCAAGATGGAGCTTAGTGAAGAGTATGGTTTCGATTTTAAGGAAACTAGTTGTTTTCAGTAAGGATCTTGTCTTGTGTTTCAATTTTTGATTTTGAAATAATTGTGGTTTTAGTTGATCCGAATTGGGTTTGGTAAAGCTCATTCACAAGAACCTTAGAGTGTTTGGTAAAGCTCAATTTATGGCCAAAGATCTCAAGTTTGCAAGAACATAACTCTTGTTTGTTTAAGTTTCAAAATTAGAGGATGAATTCTTAGATGATAACTTTGTACATTACAAGTTATATCATGATGATACAAGATCCAAGTTATATGCTAAAACTTAAATTCTATGCCACAATTTTGCACACTTAAGTTCTATATCAAATTTCAATAAGGCTACAGGTTGTTATATTTCAAGATCTTAATTGATACAAGTTTATCCAAATCTCAAATTATCTTTTACAAAGAAGTTCAATAGATACAATATTACAAATTCTATCAAGTTTTATTTGCAAAGGAAATGTGCTAATTGGAATTTGAATTTATTATCTCAAAGTTCCTACAATGTTACAAACATATTGTACTTGTTCAAGAACCTATGCTTCTTTAAGTTTGTTACAAAATTGATCTAAATTCCTAATGACTAGTTTTACAATACAAATTAAGAGAACTTTGGATCCTAGTGATTTCTAAGATGAGTTCCTATCATTTTGAATTTCCCTCCAAGTTGCCTCTTCAAGACACTTGTTCTCACACTTTGCCATTTGCCTTCTCCAAGTTCTTCCAAATTGTGCCAAGCCTTGCCATCTCCAAAACTCACCATGGTTCATACATGAAAACAAAGAAAAGAATGGTTAGCAATACAATTCAAGCATAAACAGGATTATTGCAAGCAATTTATATTATGACTCATCATTAGGGATTGAAGGCAAGGATCAGGATTAAGGATTTTTCATTATACTCAAAGAAGGCCTCACTCAAATTTAATTTCATCCCTCATTGGCGTTACTTCCATTGCAAATCAACAAGTTTTACTTGGTTCACAATGCAAGTAAAAATATCTTTTACTACAAATCAACTAAACAGGAAGTTCATGTTCACGAAAAGACGGAACCGAGTTATCGCAGGTTTTTTAACATTCACGGCAGAAAAGAAAAGTAAATACATTTCCATTTCAATGATTTATGGCAAGCAAGTTTCAGCCCAAGAACTAAGTCTAGAACAGATGCGTAATCCTAATTCCCGAGTACTTACATTGAAGCTACCCTAACAAGAGGCGCCACTATTCAACCCTAGCAAACGAAAACTAACAAGCCTTTGTTCCAAAAACTCGTAGCGTAACAACAAACCAAAACCAACAAGATTGTTCCAATAACCGTAGCAGTAGATCATAACCGTAAAAGAACACATTGTTCCAAAGCCAACGAAACCATAACGTAAGGAAAAACATTGTTCAAAAACACCAACAATATCCAAAACCGTAAAAGAACACATCATTCCAAACCGTACTGAAAACCATAGCAAATAGCCATTATTCCAAACCGCACCAGAAAGCCAAACCAACAGCCATCATTCCAAATAACACCCGAAGCATAACAGAAGCAATAAGCTAGCAAAGCCAAAACATAACTAAAAAACCTAAATACTATCATCATTTCCTCGCCCTAACCCCTTCAGAAATTAATTTGAACCCCACACAGGCAAATCATTTGCAGTATAGAAGCATATTAGAAAGGTATTACCGAATTCGAAAAGGCGGTTGCAAGCCCAGCCACCATCCTCCCTTTTTCGCTCACAGCATGCATGTTCACCACCAGTTTCACGAAGTAACCATCATTAGGGCTAGGGTTTTGTCCCTGTTCCGGTAGATCTAGGAGGCTCCGGTGAGAACCTGTGAAAACAAGTTACAGATTAGCAATCACGAGAGAGGCGATTCGTAAGACCTAAAAAATAATGATTCGTTACGCCCGTAACCGCCGTGAGGCGATTTCCGGCGCGGCCCATTTTCTTTTCGGGTGAGGTATGTGTAGAGAGAGGAAGTTTTGTTTTTTATTTATTAAGTTTTTCTTAATTAATGTTTTATTTTGTTTTAATCTTAAGTTAGGTGTTTTGGGCTGGTGGTGACAAGTGTCACCACCTTGTTTTTTCTAATTACCTTTATTTTATTTATTTTTCTTTAATATTTGATAAATGTAATTCCATCATGGCCGTTGGAGTGTTTTGGGAAAGAAGATAAGACACATCAGAATTGCTAGCACGCTGTGGACTCTTGTTGACCCGCCACACAAGATCAGATTGACCTCTTCATGGACCTGGGCCTCTATTACTTCCAGCACCCCCATAATTACTGAAATATCAGACCCATTTTCTAAACTCTCATCTTTTAAATTATTTTATTTTTCATGCAAATGACTTCATTTTGTTCGATGTATTAAATAATAATTAGTTATGATAGTTTTATTTGATAATTTATCGGTTAAACTATTAGTTGATTTTTTATCATATAGAAAAAATCTATTCTAATAATTATTTAAATTTCCGATTGTATTGTGTGATAATTGTTTGTTTATTTGCTTATCCGGTATTTATTCACCATTGTACACTTCGCACACAATCAATATAAAATTAATCCGATTTTCTTTTGATTGGCTCATAAGCCAATTTCTTAAAGGGTCTCATAGTTGGGGATGGGCATGGCCATCCTCACAAGATTAATTAAAGCCATTGTTGCTTTAATTGATCATAACCCGAAAACATTATTGGTCCATATACCAATTTTCCATGTACAAGGGTCTCATAGTTGGGGATAGGAGCACATATCCTCACGAGGTTAATTAAGTCCACATACTTAATTAATCATAACCCGACTCCATTTCTCATTTTCTCGCGCATCAAACTTCAAAATACTTTCATAATTAATTTACAAACCTTGATCCAACATCGAGTGCATTTTCAAAACTCTTTCACAATAAAAACCCACGTATTTAAATCGTTGGTTGCTAGACCAATTGTTTATACATTTGTGAAAAATGAACTTCGAGTCTTTAAATCGTTGGATGCTAGTCCAATTGTTTAAAGACTCTTAATAACGTGAATTTTGTTTCACTTCACTCTTTCATAAGAAATTTTTTGGGATGATAGACGACTCGTTGAGCATTGAGCTCCTCTTGTTCTAGTATTTGATTCGTAGGATGCTAGTCCTCTTGTTTGGTACTTTTCACCCACCTAAAAATCAATTCAACTCACTCAACCCTTTTCGCTCATATGCGACTATCAGAGCTCTTTTCTTACAAACAGAGTGCAATATCCATTTCAATCATGAATGAGGACTTAAGCTTTTCAAATAAACAAAATAAGTCCAAATTCAAGTATTCGTAATGCCTAATGCACGATTTTTCTTATAAAATCAATACAACCAATTTAAAACCTTTTGAGAAGAACTACGGAGTTTTGACTTTCCCATTGCATAAGGGAATACGTAGGCACACGGTTTCAAACCGCTCCAAACTCAAAATAATAATAAACAAGCCCTTTTTCTTCTTTGGTATTCATAACTTAGCAATAAACACCCACACAAACACTTAGATATAAACGGGTCCCATCGAGTACGATGGATGTAAGGGGTGCTAATACCTTCCCCTTACATAACCGACTCCCGATTCCATGTATTTTGGTCGTAGACCGCCTTATCCGTGATCTGTGGGGATTTATCTATATTTTCCGTTCTTTTTAGAATAAATAAAATTAGGTGGCGACTTCATTGTTTTTAAAATAACTGATGAAAAAAACCAGTCATCACAAGGAGCTAATCATGTTAATGTTCATATACATCATACCAATAAACCACAAAGATTCAATAGCAAAAATCTACCAAAAAGTGCACAAACATGCAACAAACGCGTGTAGTGAAGTGCATCTAAGTGTGTGGGACTTATAACATGCAAAGAAGGTGTCAAGATGAAGATATTACAGTACCAAACATCATATGAAAGAATTAATAACCAAATCATAAAGGGAAATGTCACAAAGATGCAACTATGACATTAGTGCGAAAACTAGTTGAAATGCTTAACCTAGGAAGTGTTTACAAGCTAAAAGAAGCCATGGAAAGGAAAAGATGAAAAGAACTGAACCAAGAAATATTAAAATAAACAAGTTACAGTCGCAAACATATTAACAAGATCATCTAAACATGTATTCAAAGAATTCACAAGCAAACCACTCAAGAGAAATGCATTCGATTCGTGCAAGTGCGGGTAAACATGTGTATGCATGTGTGTGGGTTTGTGCTTGTGCATACATGTGCTAAATGTCGAATAGTGGTGGGATCAGAGAAAACATATGATGAAAAACTACTCAACCTATATACTATCAAGTCATAAGATGCTTCAACTTGCACATATACAACATCTATACAAAAACTAGTTAAAGGCTTGACCTAGAATGCAGCTAGGGACGGAATGAAGCGTGATTGATGCATGAATGTAAAGGAATGAAACTCATAGCATAAGAAGACATGGAAAGCAGTATCTAGAATGGTAAGAATTCATTATCATCATATACATAATCATCATGAAGATTCACAAGCAAAGGAAACTAGGAAAGCCTAAGTATGCATCTAGAAGTGTGTAGTGAAAATGTGCATGTGTGATTGTGAACATGCCTTGTGGTGTCATTTTGAGTTAAGTCAGTGGTGTAAATATAGATATTGCATCCATGTTAGACACAAAAAAATTATAATCATCTCAAAAGAAAATCTATACAAAACTAACACATGAAGAACTAGTCAAGGGTTTCTCCTAAACATGCACCTAGGAGTCAAATGAAACATGGCATGGCGTGGGTGAAGCGGTATGACATTTAGATGATGGAAAATGATAAAAGTCAGTATTTATCATGGTAGAGATGCAATCATGTCATATACACAATCGTCATAATCTTTTCATGAGCAACTTTCAATAGGAAAACATGAATGCGCATCCTAAAATGTGTGATGGAAAATGCTTATGTGTGTATTCAAACATGCTTGTGTCAAGTGTTATATTCAAGTGAGATGAGTGATAGAACATACACATGATGCTCACACAAACACAAAACAATTATCAATTATAATGCCTCACAATCATTCATGGTGCAAAGATTAGTAATGGAAAGGAGCGATTCTAAACCCTAGAGTTAGTTTTAAGTAAGCATACAAGTTAATGAGTGGTGAAGAGGAAAGATGAGAAGGTAGTATGACATACAAGGTCAGTATCCTAAGACCTAAGTAAACCACAAACTTAAGCAATTCAAACAAAGTTAAAATCTTACATACACAAGTGCATTGAATTAGGGTTTGAAAGCATCTAAACTAGTTAAACATGACACTTAAGAAAGATTTCAACAAAATAGTTTTAATTAGAAAATTAAAACTATGTGTGACTTTTGTCATAAGTTTAACTCAAGATATGATTCATGAGCAACCAAATGTAGAAGATGAAACTTCCATACACAAACAACTTCTTTTCATGAGCTCAAGGTAAGGTAAATTAGTGACATGCCTCAAACATCATGAACCTATAATCCCTTAAGGTATTGTCCAATCAACAATAGAAGAAAAAAGAAGAAGATCTAGCTCTTTTAGGTCATCGTGATGACATTACAATTGAATGCAAGCCAATGAATCAAAGAGCATTGAATTATTGATTAAATAATTCACAAGGTCGGAAGTGAAGATTAAGGATCCAATTGGAATTGGACCTCTAAAACCTTGCATGATGCACATAACACAAGAATTACAACCATAACCATAAAGTGGTGACATTCTAACAACAAAATAAACATAAGCTTGAGAAAATTAGGGGCTTAAATGAGTCAATAAATCTGGAATCAAGGCCCTAAATATGCTATAAGGATTAAGTAAGGAATTGAGAAGTAAATTCCCAAAGGATTGTGTGAATGCATTCCTCACCCCATAATCCATGCACAAGAATGCAACAAGTGAAACAAAGATCAAACATCTTCTAGTTAAAGGATCAAGATGATCGCATGAGGTAAAATGTCTCTCAAGTCCTTAGAAGACTATCCTTGACGTTATCATACCCCTAAACATCAATTAGAAACACAAATTATACAAGAACATGGTCTAAGAATCAAGACAACAACAAAGTAGGGTTTTGGGAACCACACAAACTTTATGCTCAAGGTAGAAACCAAATGATCAACATATAATTTCCAATGAATGAAAACATGTTTACACATCAATAGAGCATTCAAATGATTATCACATACCCAAAGCTTGGCCTTAAATCATGTCCACAAGCTTCAAATTGAACCTAGACTCAATTACACTAGGCCAAAAGGTAAGTTCACCTTAGAAATTCCACAAAAATAGAAATATGAAATATAAAATCCAAGCAAAAATGATCTAATGAGCTCAAATACCTTACAAGTCATAGACATATCCTTGCTCAATTCAAAAGTCCATGGAAAGGTTAAAATAAAATCAAGAAGTGAACACTAGTTCAACATTTATACTTATATGACCAATAAACAAGAAAAATTTTGTAAAAAATACAAATGTAAGAAATAAAAATTTACAAAAATTAGAAACAGTGACCTGACATCCCAAACATGATCAAAACGATTTTTTCCATTTTTTATTTTCAAGGAAAAATGATAAAAGCAATAAAAATGCAAAATATATAATGCAAATCATGTATTTAATGTAAAAATTGATTTAATTATGCAAAAATGACAAAATTATAAAATAAAAATCAGAAATGTGGCGTGCATGATTTAAATGAATTAAAATATTTTTATGTATTTTTTATATGCAGAAAAGTATTTTAAATAATTTAAATATGCATGAAATGCACTATAATGCATGAAATTATTTAATTATGCAAAAAATGCAAAAATCATGAAATAAAATTCAGAAATGCAAAATTAATCCCTTAGAGGGTTCAGAATATTTTTGTGGAATTTTTCAACATGAGAAAAAAATTTTATGAATTTTTCATTTGAAACACAATTAATTAATCTCAGAATTTATTTAATTAGTCAAAACATTTTTTAAAAATTTGGAAAAAATTCCACAAAATTCTTGAGGACAAAATGAGTCTATGATATTTTTTTTAAAATTTTTGGATGCAAAATAAATTGATTAAAGATGCTAATTACAAAATTAATTAAATGGAAATAAAAAGCGCAAGCAAATCGATGATGCCATACATCATCTTCAACCTTCAGCCAAAGCCCTAAAACGCGTGTAAGATCAGTGTCATGCAATCTACTCCTGACATTCATAACTATCTCATTTCTCAACCAAATCAAGTGATTCAAAGCTCAGATTAAAGTTCACATGGCAAGCTACAACACACAACTTGTAAAATCCAAATGATCCACCATGCAACAAGAAATCGAACAGAAAATCACGAAAATCATCCAAATTTGATTTTAGAACATCATGCTATGTAATATTCTTCAAAAACAGATGCAATTATACATCAAACCTATTGTTTGGCCAACTAACCACGCATGTATAAGCTCATATTCATCAATGGCAAGCTAGAAATCCAAATTCAAAGTTTGGAAGTTACCTCTTGATTTGGAAAATAAATCCAAATATGCCTCTGAAATTGAAGAGAAAACTCCACCAGCTTGCTCTTGACACTTCAATGAAGCTAGAATGATGAAGAAAATCCCTCACAAATACGATTTGCAGCAACTTCAAACCATGAGAAAAATTGAAAAGTGCAGAATGTGTGTGGATCTGGAAACGAGAGATAGCGAGCTCTTGAGAAAATAGGAAGCTTCCTACTTATATTGTGTGAGTGTAGCAAGGGTACATCAGTCCTTTTTCTTCACAAATCCGTTAGAGCAAAAAAAAATGATAAAAATGGCATTATGAGGTCAGCTTGCGTTTTGTGCCTCTTCACACACTCCTTGGCTGCGTCTTGATGAGCTGGCTAGGTAGTGAAGAGTGCTCACGTGATCCATTCCTCAGCCTTACTAGATATAGCAAGAAAAAATAAAATGGTGCATGGCATGGGTGTGTGATAAATGCTCAAACCGTCTAGGCTTTTTATGGCAAAAAAACTTGTTGGCATGCTTGCTTCGAATCCCAGCCTTGCTTGCTTAAAAACCACTTACAAAATCAACACAAAAACAATGCAAACATACCTCTGCACAAACAGCCTTGTATCCTCTTGTTCACTTCTAGTTTTCTCACAAATGGCTCGTGCATTTTTTGGCTTTTTGAGGCCTATCAATAGCTCTTGGAATGAGGATTAAAATGAGCTTTGGTTCACTGAAAATGGAGCTGAAACGAATGAGATATAGTTGTTGGAATCTATGCACAAACATGAGAATTTTCTGGGCACATGCGCGCGTCTGGCTTACATGGTCGTGCATGGAGTCAGCTTCACGGTCTCCACTTGTGAGCTTTGTAACTCCTTCAATTTAGAACCAAATGATGTGATTCAAAGTTCCAATTAAAGATCTCATGGGATACTTCAAAATGCACGAAGTAGATTTCTCAAATTCGATCTGAATCAAGAGATATAAGCTTCAAGATTATTCCCACCACCTGTTTGTGAAAAGTACTCGCAGAAAATGCCTAGAAATTTGCATGCTTGCCCAGCCTTGGTCAAAACTTGTGCATGAAACTTCTAATTCAAATATCTCCCAAATGGTGCATTTTTGAGAAATTTTACACCTTGAGAAACTTGTAGGATTTTTTTCAAGCTTTCCAAAAATGTATGGTATTCAACCATTGGATAAAAATTGAGAAAGTTATGACATGTCAAAGTTTCATAGGGTGGACACTTAAAAAAAATTTAGCTTTACATAACTTCAAGAGCAAGTTAACCCTAATTTCTTCAACTTTCTTGGTTCAATGGTGAATTTGATCATGAAAAATGAAAATATGATATTTGAATTGATGGTTGACCAAAAGTCCACTTGGTCACTCGATTTTGACCAAAATGACCATTTTGCCCCTTGTGATCAATTGGCTTGCTTCTACTCAAAATTGAGCCTCAATATTTCACTCAAGTTTGAGTGAAAAATCTAGAGAAATCCTAATCTTACCCAAATCCCTAATTTTGCACCTTGTGCTAGGAGATAGCCAATCAAGCTTCAAAACCTCAAATCTTTGAATATGTTGAGTAATTCTTTGAACCATGATAACTCAAATGATCATAGGAAGATGACACTTCAAGAAATTGACCTATCCAAACATCAAACTTCACAATGGGCCAAAACCCTAATTTCATCAGATGAATAGCACAGATGAATTCCTCATCAATTCTTTGTAAAACTTCAACTCTTGAGGAATCAATGAGACAAATGAGATTTCTTGGGATATAATACATCATTGTGACTTGAAAGATACAAAGATATGATTATTTGGGACTCCCTCAGAAGAGTATGCTAACACAATCAACCTCCTTAGTTTGTAGAGGACTTGAGAACCCAAAGAACTTTGATCCTATCATGAGGTATGAATGCAATGCAATATGATGTTTATGAAATATGATATTTATGGTGAAACATAAGCCTAAATCAAGAGGGTAAATTTTGGAGTGCAACAGCTGCCCCTATTCAATCTTCTTAAACTTGATAAGCGAGAACTGGTGGAAACCTTCGAGCGTTTAAAGTGGAAGAGGATTGAATACAAAGGAACCCGAAAATTTACACTTTTGAGAAGAAGAGTGAAACTTTCCAAAAGGAGCCCGAGAATGCTGGACTTAAAGAATACCAAATAAGATTGGTCTCATAGATAAGCCAAATAATAGTGTGCTTTAACAAGCGGGAGAGTTTAATGAATATTAGCCTTCCGGAGATGTACATCAAGACGAAACTGTAACGCAGACCATGATAAAGATGAGATAAAACTCAAACCAGAAGACTAGGCAAAACTAGACTCTGGAAAAGTATGTGTCAGGATGAAACCAGATCACAAGAAGGGGTGAGATAAGACTCATAACATAAGATAAAACTCAAACTAGAAGACTAGGCAAAACCAGACTCTAAAAATGTACGCAATAGGAAGACTACGAAAAGGGTCTTATAAGCAAGGTAACTAGAGTGCGCGATTCTAGGGACACCTGTTAGTCTCAACCAGGGGTGAACAGTGGAAACTGTGACAAACCGAAGGTATGAAAGAGACAGCTCAACCAAGGATAGACGGTAGATGAATCCAAGGAGTGACATCAAACGAGACAAGACTCGACTCAATAATACTAGAAGAACGACACTTTCTAGAAACGAGTACCAGGACAAAAACTAGATTTCACGCACGAGAAACGAGACAAAACTCAACCCATAGCAAAGTGATGAGAGTGCATGTTTCTCAGAGCACTTGCTATTCTCAAACTAAAGGATAGACAGTAGACGAAGCTGATTGAACCCAATAGTTATAATTGAGCCACCCCAACCGAAGAAGATAGGCAGAGACGGTCGATTGAATCCACGGAGTAAAGGGGAAAGGTTTCAACCCGAGATAGATAGTATGATGGAACTTGAAAGAATCCCAGGAGTAAGAAATAAAACGAGAAAAACCTCGACCCATGAAAACTAGTTAGACAAAACAAACTAGATGAGTACCAGGACAACAATTGGATTTCATGCACAGGCGACGAGACAAAACTCGACCCAAAGCGAAGTGATTAGAGCGTACTTCCAAAACACTTGTTGAAACGATCATCAGGACAAAACTGACGTTCAAAAGGTATATTGATGGACATCGAAATGAACCAACAAAGGTGGTAGGGACTAAACCAATGAAATTGCACCATAGAAATTGACTATAACCACCACGTTGAGTAGACACACAACCAAATTGAATGCCTTATAGAATACCGGTATGGAAATCCGAGGGTAGAGGCCTCACTGGGAAATGATCCGGTTAGCAAATTCACTAGGGAACATAGTGACAATAAAAGCTTATGTTTCAATGCATGTTTGAAATTTTCTATGGAGTAAAGTTCCAAAAGATTATGGAAAGTTACACTTTGAGGATGCAATGTAATGATGCATGATTAAATGTTTCATCGCGAATGGCTAATCAAAAGCCAATCAAACACCAAGCCAAAACTTGATAAGACTTGCAAAAATAAATTGCAAAATCCACTAGGAGGAACCTTCAAAGAGATGAAACTGCGAGGAGAAATAACTTGTGTAACCGGTAGAAAGCGGCTACAATCATCGAGAAGGTTGCAAAAATAAATTGCGACTTCATCGAGAAATAATTTTGACGAAACAGTTGATTCGATACGGCATGCCAAACAAAATTGGACAAAACAGAGAAGATCCAGCGGAACTGTGACTTCAAGAGGAAAGCCAAATAGAAATTGGACGTTGGATAAGATACCAAACAACATTGGATCTAACAAGAATAAAGATTCCTCTGACTTCATGGGGAATAATCAATCCTTGATCAATGATGGGAGAAAAATCTGTACACAGCTCTTGCGGAGAGTGGATAACTGGGGCCTTAAGAAGCTCAATTAGGGATAAAAGTGATGTGGGATGTGCACCCAAGCATACATCTCGGGAAAAACAACGCTTGTCACCAATCAACAGGATCGAACTTGCTTGGGAGATGGGATGATTCTAAGAATAGAAATCCAAGTCAAATAACTCGTCTGAGTATGAAGAAACAAGACATCTCGTATAGGACAACTCCACTGGGGAAATGAAGAATATTATGCCACAACCTTGGAAGAAAATTTCTTCGCTGGGGAGAGGAGAAATCTTGAAGAAGAAATCTCAGATGAATAATTGATACACTGGGGAAGAGGGGAAAATTCTTGAATAAGAACTTCCAAATGCAACGACCTGACTGGGGAATTAGAGAAGGTCATCGATAAACATTCAGCCTCGAATGGGCATTCTTTTGTGAACACAACAACAACACAAATCCCATTGGGGATGTAGATTATTTAATCAAGAAATCTTATCAATCACAACCTATCAGACAAAACTCTCCACCTGACGATACTGGGGAGTAAACAACTTTCAGGTAAAACTAGGGAATCATTTGGATATCCTCTTTTCTTCACTTTGGGAAACTTGCTGGGGAGAAGTAGAGACTTCGGTGTCACTGGGGATGTTTCATATAACCAATCTCACCAATTCAATCAAACCCAATTTGCCCCAGGTCTAAAATAAAGTGAACTCACTGGGGAGAATCTTTATAGAAATATAGATAGAACTGATTCAGGATAAGATGCCCCGGGTTATCATCAATTCTTTGAAAAGATCACCTTTCAATTCCATAGAGTCGAGACCCTCTCCTTTGACAAGATTAAATCCTTCTTTGGTGTTCATTGTGCAAACTTAGTTGATGTCAAACAATTACTCTACATACGCATAAAATGTTTATTATGAGAATGAAAATTCAAACGCAACACTTATGTAAGTCTTGAAGTTTTTATGGAAAAGGTATTGCGACTTCTTGAACAAAACGCTATTAAAATGCAAAACTTCCTTTTGGAACGACAAGACAAACATATGATGCCAACACAAAAACTAGCACATAACTTAGGGGAAAATGTTATCTTATCACACTATGCTTTCGAATTAACCCATGCTTCAGTTAGGACTTTTGAGGGTTGTAACGTGGCCTGGTTCACGGTTTTCAAAAAGAGGTTTTTAGGCTCAAAATATTTGGTTCCCACCACCTTCGCGATGTTCTCCAATCATAAATTCACACTTGATGTGAGCATTCAACTCTCAAAAGAGCATGGTGTGGCAACTTCTACTAAGGATTTCTTGGACATGCTCGAGGAATCCACAAGGTTTATGGACATGACAGCCATTCACCTTTAATTTTGGTGTCTGATCAAACGACTTTGCTCTCTTACTGAGAATCCTTTTTCTCCAAGGCTTTGCCCTCATTTTTTCCTAAGCGACTTATTACCAAGTTCGACTTAGCGGGCTCTCTTTTTTTTACTCATCATTTTCTCTTTTCTTTTTTTAATTATTATTATTATTATTTTAGAACAAATCGTGTGATCCCTACACCATTTCCAACTTATTGGAAGTGATTGTGACTGTCTGAGTCTTTGAAAGATTTCACGTTCACAAACGAAGGTTGGTCGTTGCAATTTGGACTTTCCTCAGCCTCTTGGAGGATAACCATTGTTGTATCCTCTGATTACGCTCGATCAGATTAACTGAACACTACCGCCCCAGGTTAGGTAAATGAGGGTTTTTTTTAATAGAAAAGAAACTCCTACTTCAAGGCTCAAAGGGGTTAACGAGGGTCTATCTCCTTATATCTCCGTGTTTGAGAATTGAAACAAGGCATGTGCATCATCAATGTGGTTCTATTCAAAAGCATATGACGAAGAAGTGACATCTTAGAATCGTCATCCTCCCCCCAATCTTTGCCTATGCAAAAGACTTGGTGAAGTTGGAATCAATATGCAAGCAAGTCATTCTATGAGTGATAGCGAATGAGCGAGTGATAACAAAGATTTCTTCAAGATGTACATACTTAATGCATTAAGATTTTCATTCAAAAATAAACAAATTTTACATGATAGCAATGTTTAAACAAACAAACAAAGGTGTAAATGAAAATGCAAGAAAGAAATTCAAGATTGCCATCGTTGAGGAGACTCGACTCCGTCTGGACTTCTTAATTCTGACGACTTTCTACAGTCTCGATACTCTTGGACAAGAGATTCCCCTACTGATCTACCGTTGAAACAATAGTCTTCGAATTAATCCAAACTCGAACCTTATCTTTAGACGACAAAAAGTCTTCAATCAAGTACCCGAGTGCACCCGGGCAACATTCACGGGGGATTTTCTTCAAAAGAAAGGATGAAAATTGTGCAAAGCGAAATTGCACTAACAGGATCACCAAGTGTCTTCTACCACATGGAGTAGACATCCAAAACTTGCAACTAAAAGCATCTTCTACGAACAGGAGACATAATCAGACATTGCGATCGGGAACTTTCAACCTCATCTTCTGCCACGCAAGAGTGAAACCCCGAAGATAGAGATTAAACAATGTTGCCAAATGTAATTGGCTCTTGAAATACACCGCTTAGGAATGATCTTCGTGAAGTGGTACAAACGCTCCAACAAGAGGGTACCATCAATTCCAACAAGAATATTCACTTTTCAATTATCATTATTGTGCGGGAACCATCAAAGTTTTTCAAATGCAAATAATTATCATGAAAATATTGGACGCTTTTATAAATTAAACAACTACAAGAAATAAAAACAAAGAAGTTTCTTTTTCATTAATTGAGGATCGCCATTAAAAGGCACTTACAATAAGATGCAACTTCTACAAAATAAAGGGTTCTTGACCTAAAGTATAAAATGAAATAGTGTTACAAAATGGCAATGTGGTAACAGATGACCAATAAGCTATGATTCGCTACTACTCATACAACCAACAAGCTCCGCTATGCTAAGAACTTCTTCAACACATCGGCATTCACGGGGCAGGAAATTTTCACCGTCCATAGTTGTAAGCATCATTGCCCCACTAGAGAAGACCTTCTTGACCATAAAAGGTCCTTCATAAGTCGAGTCCATTTTCCCCGGGTCGCTTTGATGAAGGATTATCCTTTAAGAACCGGATCGCCGCTTGATAAACCGAGGACGCACCTCTTGTCATAAGCTTTTCTCATCCTATTCGATACATTTGGCCATGACACACAACTGCCAAACGTTTCTCGTCAATAAGGTTTAAATAATCCAACCGATTCTGCACCCACTCAGCTTCATCGAGTTCAGCATCTTTCATAATTCTCAAAGAAGGAATTTCAACCTCCACGTGGCGCTTCCATCCCATACACAAGGGAGAACGGGGTTGCCCCGGTCGATGTCCGCGTCGAGGTACAATAACTATGCAAAGCGAAGGGCAACATCTCATGTCAATCCTTGTAAGTTACCACCATCTTCTGGACAATCTTCTTAATGTTCTTATTTCCAGCCTCGACAGCACCATTCATCTTTGGGCGATATGGAGAGGAGTTATGGTGTTTGATCTTGAAATTCTCACAAAGCTCCTTCATCGTTTTGTTATTGAGGTTGGACCCATTATCAGTGATGATTTTCTCAAGGATCCCATAGCGGCAAATGATATTGTGCTTGATGAAACGGGCCACAACTTGCTTGGTGACATTAGCAAAAGAAGCAGCTTCGACCCATTTGGTGAAATAATCTATAGCAACCAAGATAAAACGATGACCGTTAGAAGCGGTCGGCTCAATCTTCCCAATCATATCAATGCCCCACATTGCGAAGGGCCATGGAGATGTCAGAACATTCAAAGGGACAGGAGGAGCATGCACTTTATCAAGATACACTGACACTTGTAACAAACCCCGCATGATTATAATGGTTTTATCCATAGTGGACCAATAGTAGCCGGCTCTCAATATCTTCTTAGCCATGGTGTGACCACTGGAATGGGTCCCAAAAGCACCTTCATGCATCTCTTCGATGATCTTCGACGCTTCATTCTTATCCACACATCTGAGCAAGATACCATCATGATTTCTCTTGTATAAAGTACCATTACTGAGGAAGAACTTTGCGAACCTCCTTAAAAACTTCTTATATGTGATGGGCTTCTTACGGATACTCTTGAGTTTCTAAGTACCTCTTAACATCATGAAACCAAGGATTACCATCCAATTCCACGCTTCAAAACAAAAACTGGCTCATCTAACCTTCTAATAGTGATCGGCGCCTCATTAGCCTTCACCTTGAACATAGATGATAAAGTGGCCAATGCATCCGCAAGGTGATTCTCCTCTAGAGATATGCTCAAATGTGATCTCTTCAAAATAAGGAATCAACTTCATCACATGCTCGCGATAAGGAATCAAGTTTTGATGGCGACTTTCCCAATCACCGTTAATTTGATGATAATAGATTAGAATCCCGAAAACTTTCAAGAACTTGATACGCAAGTCAAGCGCCACTTCAATCCCATACATACATGCTTCATACCGCCATGTTGTGCGGTCAAAAACAAATTCGGGCTGTAAAGGAATATGGAAACCCTGGGAAGTGATAATAGCTCCCACGCTTACCCATTCGTTCGCGCTCCATCAAACACCATCGTCCACCGTGACACAGCTCGGGCCCTTCCTTCGGATGGGAATATTGCGCTCTAATGTACATGATGTCTTCATCCGGGAACTCAAACTTCATCGGTTGATAGTCATCCAGTTGGTGAGCAAGATGATGCCATGACACCCCTTGATAGCTTTCCGGTGGTATAATGGATATCATATTCGTCAAAATCATCTTCCAACGGCTCGGTAAGAGTTGGCTTCTCAAATATGAACTTAATAGGATCCATCTTAGAAATCGGATAAGTAGTATCAACATGTACTTCCTCAACGTTTAGCAGCCCATGCTAGTGCAACCACGCCTCTCAAGCAAAGAATACTTGACTCGCATTCGGTGAACTTACTCGGATAGTAGATGGCTTGTTCTTTCTTTCCGGTCTCATCATGCTGGCCAAACGCACAACCCATGGAATTCTCCAGAACTGTTAGATACATGATTAGTGGCTTTCCCTCAACTGGCGGTACAAGTATCGGAGGTTCTTGTAAATATCCCTTGATTCTATCAAATGCCATCTGACAATCATCATTCCAAACAACTGCTTGATTTTTCTTTAGTTACTTGAGTAAAGTCTCACAGGTGGCAGTAAGATGAGATATGAACCTGGAGATATAATTCAATCTCCCCAAGAAACCACGAACTTCCTTCTCTATTCTCGGCTCGGGCATCTCTTGTATCGCCTTCACTTTGGCGTGGATCATTTTCAATACCTTTCTCACTCAATGAAACCCAACAACTTCCCGACCTCACCCCAAAGGTGCACTTGTTTGGGTTCAACCTTATCCTGAACTTCCTTAATCTTTCAAACAATTTCTGCAAATCAACTAGATGTTCTTCCTCTGTTTGAGACTTAGCAATCATATCGTCTACATAAACTTCGACCTCTTGCATCATGTCATGAAAGAGTAACCATTTGATAAGTTTTGCATTCTTCGGACCAAAAGGCATAACTTTGTAGCAAAAATTTCCCCAACGTAATGAAAGTAGTCTTTCCATATCATCGTGCCATCTTAATTTGATTATAGCAAAAATCCATGACGAGAAGATCTTGGCGAGCGGATATCAACGAATATCAATATGAGGGAGGAAAATCATCTTTAGGGCTCTGTTCAGATCCCTATAATCAACACACGTCGATTTACCATCTTCTTAGATCAGCACAATGTTTGCAACCCATTTGACGAGACAACCTTGAACCGCATCTGCTTAACGTACATCCTCTTTGATCTTTTGGACATCTTTGGATGAGTTCTTCGAAGTATCTGCTTAACTGGAGGGCAATCGTCCTAGAGGGGCAGCTTGTGTACCACAATATCCGTGTCCAAAACTGGCATATCCTCATAAGACCATGCAAACACATCAACATACTCACGGACATATCTATCAACCTTGCACACTTGCTTCCAAATCGGCCCATATTCTGATTTCTTTCTTTGCTTCATCCGTACCCCAATTAATCAATTCGAGAGGCTCTTCATGCGGATGAATAACCTTCTTCTCCTCTCGTTCTAGTAATCTGGCTAATTCTGCAGGGAGTTCACAATCTTCCTCACTTTCCTTCTCCGCTTGGTGAATCGGATTATCGAAGTTATAAAGCGATAGCGAATTGTAATCATTGGTATACGGTGTGGAAATGTATCTATATGATTAATTTTTTGGTTTTAATGATAGTGTGTGAAGAATAAAACATTGCCACATTTTTCAATTAGGAAAACAAATAAATGGTAAAAGTGAAAGTGGAAATAAAATAACACAAATTTTTTGAATCAAAACGTCCTTTATTTTATGATAAAAACTTGCAAAGTGGAACATGGTGGCCTACACAATGATTCATTACGCCTTGGGCGGAGAGTAGGAGTATGGAATGATAAAGAAAAACAAGAAAATTACTCCTCATGATTTAACTTGAATGGTGTCCTGATGTTCAATTCTTCAATTCGGTGCAAGGGATGCATGGAGGATCCAATCTTCTATGTTAAACACATCATCTTCCTCATCAATTGCATTGACTTGATCTTCCTTTTCAATGTCGGCGCACAAACTTGGCGGTGGGCGAATCGAGCTTTGAGAATCTGTCTTCGCAGAATAGGATCAAACCCCAAGCAAACTTATTAAACTTGGGGTAACCTCCACACCTTTGACCTTAGGGGAGACACCTTTCAATCGAACTCGAGCATCTTTCAGCGAAATAGCGAGATCTTAGCTTTCTTCTTATTCTCGGCGAGTCTTGATCATTTGAATGGTCTCAAAAGCTTGAAGCGGGTCTGTATTTCGCCTCAATTTCCACATAGCGGAAAGAAACCAAGTGGCTTACAATGTACTCTTCTTCGTACAAATAGTAATTGTCTTTCCATCAAGAGGATACTTGAGTTTTTGATGAAGGGTGAAGTGTGCACCAACCTTATGAATCGGGCGTCCCAAAGACAACAATAAGCGATTAATATCCATCACATAGAAAGTGGAAGTAAATGTCTTGGGCCCACCTTGATCGGTAAATCAATCTCTCAAACACAGACCTCTTGAGCCATCAAAGCGCCTTCACAACAAGGTCACTAGGATGCAACTCAAACTAGCATAATCAATCTTCATGAGTGCCTTTGTGTAGTACATTCAACGACGACCGGTATCCACCAAAACCCTAGACAAGGTTGTACCCTTGCACTCTATGGAGATGTGTAGAGCTTTGTTATGATTCGACCAGGCGGAAGATCAAAATCTATGAAGCCTAACCCATTCTGGTGATATACTAGAGCATCTTGTTTCAAATTGACCTTTGGGAACAAAAGCATTCTTCAACGATTTCATAGGCATTCCTATGAGCCTCGAATAGATTAACAAAGACAACATAGACATCTTATATGGGGTGTAATGTAACTGCTCAACAATATTATAGTCACTCTTCCTTATCAATCTCATCAATTCTTCAACCTCGGCCTGCAGGTCGAAGACACATGAGTTGCTACAGAGGCTTAGGCGCATTAATCTGCTCGGATCTTTGACCATTGACCATCACTTTCCTTTCGCCTTAGCTAAAGCATCTGCATTACTACGAACATTTGGAGGACAACACCTTCCACTTCTCATCACGACCTTCACGGAAAAGTTATTGACATCCACATCATTATCCTTCACAAAGCTATTCTCGAGACGGACCAGTCTTGTTTCACCCCATGATAATACACATCGGTAGCCATAATGCCAAGGGATTGCCTTCTCCTATCATACGGCATGGGACCAGGCAAAGTAATCATCAATGGTCTGGCTTCACGGCGAGAATACGCCTTGGAGTAAGCGGAATAGAAATCACCGAAACATCTACTTGAGTCACCTGTACTTCTTGGCTCTACAAATGAGAGAACCATCATTCATCGACTCTTGAATCGTCTTGGATCATTACAACCCTTTGGTCGTTCCACACACTTGGCGGACCGCAACACAGGAAAATACCATTATCACTCAAGCACCTCTTGACATAAGGAAGAGAAGTAGTCACATGATTGGCGTCCATAACCAAATCTAACCATTCGCCATCCTCAATGATAGCATTAACAGTTCACGCCATCATGTAATGGCATAGGATGTTGAATAACATTGGTCT